>CM062817.1:483408935-483828355 GCA_031772625.1 Pinus tabuliformis | reverse complement strand
TTTCTAGGCTTTCAAAGAGAGATGCTACCCTCCAAATACCTGGGAGTACTGCTAACTGACAAACCTCTGAGCAAGATGGTTTGGGAGCCTGTGATTAATAAGCTACAGGAAAAAATTCAAAAATGTTCAAGTAGGTCTTTGAATCTAGCAGGACAACTTGTACTCACAAAAGCTGTCTTACAAACGGTCCCCATCTTTATGTTTTTAGTCCTTCCATCTCCTAAAGGAGTCATGCAAATATGTAGAAATATCCAAAGAGATTTTCTTTGGGGCAAAGGGGAAGAGAAAAAAATGGGCCTTGGTAGCCTGGGAAAAGATCTGTAAACCTAAGTCACATGGAGGTTTGGGACTGGATGATCCTGAAGTGCTAAACAAAGTTTTGCGGGCAAAAATTTGGTGGAGATGGCTCAAAGATTTAGCTTCCCCTTGGTCCCAAATTTGGAAACAAAAATATGCAAACAAATGGAAAGACAGGGATCACATTAGAATGTCGGGGATCATAAAAGGCTCCCACATTTGGAACAAAGCCTGAGAGAATAGAGACATTGTTCAGAAACACAGTTTCTGGGAAATTAGAGATGGAAATCTTGCATGGTTTTGGGAGGATAAGTGGCAATAGGAACCCAAATTGTTAAGAGAATAATTTGCAAATCTCAAGAACGATACTGATAACAAAAGGTTACTCAGAGTAAATGAATTCTGGGACCAGGAAAAAAGTGAGGGAAAATGGAGGATATGGAAGAACTTGGAATACAGTGATGACTCCCCCTTGAAGGCACAGGCAGAAGCTCCAACAGCTATCATGGAACAGAGAAAGATACTGACATCAACTGATTTAGACCAGCTGAGATGGGGCAATAAAAATGAAGGCAACTTTAACCTCAAAGAGGCCAAGTGCATAGCCATTGGGCTTGACTTTCCAAACCCTGATTGGGTATGGAAGGACCTATGGCAGAATCAAAGCTGGATGAAGATCAAACTGTTCATGTGGTTAGTACAACATTAAAAAATTCTAACCTGGGAAAACCTGAGGAAAAGAGGGGTAGTTGGTCCATCTAAATGCCAGCTATGTGAAGCTCAAGAAGAAACTATGGACCACCTTCTAAACCTCTGTCCTTTCACATCCACATTGTGGAATTGGATTGCCTCAATATTCAGACAAACAGACAGAGACATGGGGAGTATTGCCAACACCTTAAAGAAGTGGAGGACAAATTTCTCTGATAATGAAATAGTCAACAAAGCTTGGGCTTTAGCTCCAAGCTTTCTAATTTGGGATGTCTGGAAAGAACGAAACAACAGAATATTCAAAAACAGGAAAGGTTCTTCCCAGTGCATCATGGAACAAATTTTAAGACAACTCAATGAGATGGTAGGAACTCTCATTAAAAATGCCCCTGAGAACCAACCGAAAGATACTGATGTGCACATACTAAAGCAGTTGGATATGCAAGGGCTCACCCCAAAAGGCAAAAAAAGAAATACAAATCATATAACTGCTGATAAGGATTTCTGGCAATGCCCCCTCAAGGTTTTCTGAAATGTAATATTGATGGGGCCTCAAAAGGAAACCCGAGCATGGCTGGTTATGGAGGAGTGATAAGGGATGAAAGGGGTTGTATAAAAATCATCTTTCATAGTAATTTGGGGAAAGCCACAAACAATATGGCAGAGCTCATGGCCTTGGAGCAATGCTTATAAATCCTGAGGGACTCAAATCTTCATAACATTATAATTGAAGCCGATTCTGAATTTATTATCAATTTGGTCAAGAGAATCTGCTACGACTCAGCTCCAGAAAAAGTTTCGAGACATTGGAGTCTTCTGCAAGTCTATCAAAGAATTCAATCCCACTTGCAGAACATGAAAACCTTGAGTTTTACTCATGTGCGTCGAACAACCAACAAATTAGCGGACATTTTAGCTAATGAAGGCATACTATGTGCTAAAAGCAACAAGAATTATAAATGGAAAGAGATCCCCTAGGGTAGATTGAGGGAAGAGTGTCTCAGATAGGCGAATGTGGACCAGGAGCTTTATTAGAGTAGGGGATACTAGCAGGTTGTAGTCTTCGGGAAACAGTTGAATGTTAGTCCACATGAAACAACAGTCTAGGGATATAAATGAAAAGAATGGCAATTCCTTAGGCCGGAATAGGTGCCCAGAATCCTACAATCCCAAGGTTCTCGGGCAGGTGTCAATTAACAACACAAGTATTTACATGAATTTGAATCATGTTATAGAAAGCTTTGTCATTGGTTATGTAGGGAGAGTGGTTAAAGAACAAGCAGATAAGAGAAATAGCAGCAATCGCATCAAATCCACGTTGCAAATAACAAGATGGTTATCAAGCCATTTGGACCCAAAATCGACTTTAACAGTAGCTTTATCAGGCTTCGGGTCCGAAAGCAGTGGTAAACAGCAAGCAAGTTGCACAGTTGGATGGGAATCGTATGCATCTGGTGGATTTCGGGCGGATTACATGCCCGAGGGTTATCAGCCAAATCGGACCCGAAATTTTTATAGAGCGGTCTCTATAGGCTCATTAGGTCCGATTCAAGAATTAAAGGGAGTGCTTGTTATCAGCCCGATATTGTTAATGACCATTAGATCTCTGAGGATCGATCGAACGGTAAGTGCTTATGATTATCTTTTGTGGTCGCGTTGTCATGTTTTTTGCGGGCCCCGGGCCCAGTGAGTGGGCCTTGGGCTCGGTATACTAGGCTATTGGTGGCCCACTTCTGGTTTTGTAGATTTTGTAATACGGTTGTAATTTTAATTTGAATAGAAGGTCCAATGCTTAATTCAGCAAAAAAAAGAGAGAAGTAAAACAACATAGATCCTTATAAATTCCACAATTAATTTTTGATATGTTAACATATACTCACAACCCATATTTAACCCAATGTCAATAAATTCTTCTGATTCTCTTCATTGTATGTTAGCACCTATTTGAAGGCATTCAAAGATGGTTGTTGTAAAACAACTTAAAATATACTAAAATTAAACATTGAGTTGTTATAAGGAAAGATTAACAAATACTCACGAACTTTGATATCAACCCTTTTCTTCCTTGTCCTGTTTTATGTGCTGAATGAGTTCCATTTTGTTTTCTTTTTTCTAAGAAAATACCTGAAAAATAATATTTAATGATAAATTATTTGTTCGTACGTACAAAGTAAATTATTATATACATTTGAAGCACGTTGTTGTTAAGATGGTTCCTCTTGCGATGCAATTATGTCCATTTCTTTGACCATCTATTGTACACTTTTTTAGACATTCCTACTGCCATGTTTCACATGTAAGCTCATTAATCCTTTGGGATTTTCATAATATTCTTGAAAAGGTAATAAATAATTTTTATATTGATATATGAAAACTAAATATAACAATATTGATATTAATAAATAAATGGTTTGTAGTAATATATACATATAATTCGAGAAAATCATTTTAATTAGGAATATTATGTTTTGAATGATTTTTTTTTGTTATTGTATGTTTTTGCTATTACAATTTTGGCAGGTATCATTAACCATTTCTCTGGAAACGCTTCCTGTAGTTTAGATATAACTTGGTTCTTGGAATCATAGGATTTATTTTTGTATTGTAAGTGGAAATTACATCTATATGTTCGTTCCACTATATCCCTCATACTTTTGTAAAAACCTCCCCTTTCATTAACCTCGAGCACCACTCCAGATGAGCTAAGGACCAATTCATCGTCATTTACAGGTTCTATAATTTTTCTTTTCTTAGAATGACATTTATGTTTTCCTTTGTTGTTACTCCCTGTAGAAAATTAAACATATATGAATTAATATATTGTTTGAAACATGTTATCTAATATTCTTAAGTATATTATTAATGAAAATTCAAAAAAAAATCTCATATTGAATATTATTTTTTCATTCACCTGATTCATTCTTCTACAATTTTTCTATCAGACTTTTAGCTCTTCTGCACTTAGATTGGAAATAATCTTATCAACCTTCCTCATTTTGTGGCTCTGCATGACACACACTAACCAATAAATATTGTTTTAACTTACATATAGTTCAAACATATTAATTTTGTAAAGAATTTACAAAAAAACTTGCCTTTTTTGCTTTTTTGGATGTGCTATCATTGTGCCGATTAGTATTTTTGTTACTTGACAACTTCTCAGACATTTTGTTTATTAGTATACAACCTATACCATCTAATCCAAAAGCCAATAAAAATATTTTATACATAAATCAAAGAATTTTCAACCAAAAAGAGTTATGGTAATCAGTGTGGTTATTTTCATAAGTGCCCTCGTGTGTTTGACCTATTAAACACACCAGGCTTTTAATTGTTCAGCATCAACAATGTTTTTTTTTAAATAACTTTAAATTATGTCATTGCGATTTGTAACAATAAAAACGTTGCCATCACAGTGAAAAATTGAAACATAAAAAATTAAATACAAGTCACTTAACGATGTTATTTGACAGAGGCGTTTCGGTGCATTTTATTACACAAGGCGCACTGATAAACAGACGTTGTTTTTTAAAAAATGGATAGGGCCGACAGGATTCAGCAATATTTAACAATAAAAGCAGTGTCATCACTGGTGTGTTGTATTACACAGGGCACACAAATCATTAGGGGAATGTTGAGGTATAAAATGGGCCTCCTAAGGAAATTATAAAATAATAGTGGAAATAATAAAAGAATATTAGATTACATCATCAAATTTTGGAGGGAAAAAAGAAAAAAATATTTCTTCAACTTGTATTTGTAGCTAATCTCCCTATTGGTTTACTCAAATTTCAAGCGGCAACACTCATTGGATGCAGAATTTGATTGATCATCTAAGGATTACCCATGTTGCATACTTTCGATGGACCCTACTACATGAAAAGTGAGGAATACATGAAAAAATGTGACTGCAATCACGTTTTTTCCTGTATTTTTCATTTTTCGTGTAGCAGGGTCCATCAAAAGTATGCAACATGGGTACTCCTTGGATGAGGCATTAAATTTTTCATCCAACGAGTACTCCCACTCGAAATTTGAGTAAAACCTTAGGGAGATAAGTTGAAAATATGAGTTGAAAAAGTAGTTTTATTACTTTGTTATTTTTTAGTCTTTTTACTTTTTTACTCCAAAAATGGTGAATCATCCCCCATGGTTGACATCATCATCTTGAATCCTATTGGTTCTTATAAAGTTAATTTTGGCTGTACATTTTTCTTAGAAGGCCCATTTTAGACCTCAAAAATCCCCTAATGAAACAAACGTCATTTTTGAAAAAAAAGAACAGGCCTGATAGGATTCAATGGGATATGTAATGATAAAAACACCACCATCACCGTATAAACAGGGAACACAGATAAACATACATTGTTTAAAAAAAATAGACATGGTTGATAGGGTTTGGATCTGATTTAATAAGTGGTCCCCTACTTTACATGTCAAACACCTTATATATAGTGAATACACAAATCCATTAAATCTAAAAAGCTTAAAATGAAATACCCTAATTGTGAAGTGGTAGAGGGAGTTAAACCCTAAAGTGAAATTTTGTTGTCACATAATCAAGAAGAAGCAAGGGTTTACGATAAGTATTGAATTTTTTTATTTTTATTTTTATTTTTATTTTTTATTTTTTTTATTTTTTTTATTTTTCTGAATTTTAATTAAATCTAAATAAGAACAGAGATCATAAAAAAATTTACTAGTAAAATCAATGGTAAAATTTTTATTATGCATGGTTTTTATTATTATTTTTTTATTATTTTTTTTTTTTGCTGAATTTTTAATAAATCTAACAGAAATTGTAAAAAAATTTAAAAATTTTGCTATGTAGGGTTTTTTAGTGAATCACCACATCTTTCAAATTCTGATATTTCTATGGTTCCAAAATATTTTGCTACTCCACAGTGCTCCTAATATGTCTCTATTGCAAATGATCTCTCTTTTAATTAAACCTAACAGAAATTGCAAAAAACATTATTAGCAAAATCAACAATAAAATGTAAAAATTTTACTATGCAGTGTTTTGTTCTTCTGAATATTTATGTTGTTCCAAAGTATTTTGCTGCTGCACAGTGCTCTTGGAATGTATCTCTTGCAAATCTCTCTTTTGAAAATTTGGGAAAAATGATGAAATAATGAATAACTTATTACTATTTAAAATACTTTATGAAATTAAATTTCAAAAAATCAATTTCCGCTCCTTTTTTAATTTGAAGGAAAAAGCATGCATTTTTGTTTTCACTTTTTCTGAACATCGATGCATTAGATAATAAACAACATTAGTGTGTTTAAAAGTAATGTGCACTGATTATGATAAATTTTCGGTGCGCTATTTTTTTTAAATTTTGACATCCCAGAAATACGTGCGAATCGATGTTGTTTTTATTTAAACACATTGGTGTTGTTTGTTTTATAAGAGCACTGATATGATAGAATACTTTTTTACTTTCGAAATCCCAAAAAATGATGTTATTATTTTAACGACCTAATGTAGTTTTTATTTAAACACATCGATGTTGTTATTTTCAAAAGAGCACTGATATGAAATAATTACTTTTTTTAATTCTCGAAATCTCGAAAATAGGTGCATTTATTATTTTGACAGATTGATGTAGTTTTTATTTAAATGCATTGACGCGGTTGGTTTTATAAAAGCACTGATATGATAGAATTCCTTTTAAATTTTTGAAATCCTAGAAATCGGTGCGGTTAATATTTTAATGCATCAATGCTTTTAGTATTTAAACACATCAATGTGGTTGGTTTTAATAAGTGCGCCGCTAGGGTTTAAAAGATATCTGAATTTTTATTTTCAAATAAAATGGCATATTCATCTCAAATTATTCTTTAAGAAGCATCCACATGAGTTACTGTAGTTCATAGTGTACATTTTTAGCATAAAGTCACCTTATTCTTGAAAAATGTTTTAAAAACTATATTGAAATTTAGATTGTGGTTAAATGGTTCTCGAAATTACTTTTAGGTCTGTACACAAAAATTTATTGCTAATTTTTCTCAAATGTAGGGAGAAAATATCATAATACAAAATGGCCAATTTTTCAAATTCCATATCGTTCCATAATTCTCAAATTCCTTCGAGCAGTTCTCCCTTTCCATCACTAGTAAGTTCAAATTTTATTTATATTTCGATTAACTAATTGATTTTTTTTATCCATGTCAATTTGAATAAAAATGTATGCAAATTTACAAGATCCTGATTCAGAATTGAGTTCAGATGCATAAAATATTCCACCATTTCAAAAACTTTGGAATCTCTTATCATGAGCAACATATCACAAGTAGTTGATAGATGAAAATTGAAAATCGAAAACTGCTTCACCCTGCTAATTGGAACATGGCATTTTCCATCCGTAATCCTAGGTCAACGATGGTAATAATTATTTAGTATAATGTAATTTCAACAAACAAATTGAATTATGCTTACTAATATCATTGATGTACTAATGTTCAATATTTTTTGAAATTAGAATTCTAGTGATTATGAGCGACCCACCTACCATCTTTTGTTGCACCCCACTATGATGTCAAATCGAGAGAAGGTGGCATTAAGAGCAAGACTTGGAGAGAAAGCATACAAAGAATGGTTGAATCAACCACCTTTTCAATTCCCACTACGTCCATATTTACCAATTAATAATGACTACAACAATAGTAGTTCTTCATAACAAGTTAGTAATGGAGGCAAATAAATAGAGGTTGTTATGGATAATTACTTACAAGATATGATTGCCATGGAGGAAATGTTGTTAGATGCATTATAGAATGATGAGATAGGGGGTGATTATCATATCATCGATACCTTATTCAAAATCCTGAAATCTGCTTCCACCACCCCTCTCTTTGGACTTGGCATCCAGTCAAAGTCTACCTAGTTGGGGATAATGATGTTACTCTACAACATGAAAGAAAAGTTTGGCATGTCAAATGCATGTTTCTCAGTAATATTGAGGTAATTGACTTGCATGATAAATCAAGTCCCTTATATTTTGAGAAATCTTGTCACACAATCAACATTAAAAGTAGTCAATTTTATTCAAACGTTAAATATTGACATGTACATTTATATTTCCCACCAACTGCAGGTTATTCAAAGATAAGGTTACTTCGAGTGATAATGTCTTTCCAAGTAGCTGCGATGAGGAAAATTTGTTTTTGAAAATGTTGGGTGTTGAATACATATCATATCATGCATGTTTGAATGATTGTATTCTATATAGAGGAGAATATGTAGACAAAGAGATATGTCAAAAATGTGGGCATGATAGGTACCATAAATATAAAAGAAGCGGGTAAATCACATGGTCCTCTGTTGGTATCAAATTATGACTGTCCATTTCACTTAAAAATCCTCTTTTGATTATCATTTTTGACCATCTAACCATCATATTCCAGCTATAATACTTAGAAACTAAATGATATGATGTCATTATCGTTATTTTTAGCCTGAAATTAATTTTTGAAATTATTGTGTTAAAAATGAAATTTTAGAAACTAAATGATATGATGTCATTATCGTTATTTTTAGCCTGAAATTAATTTTTGAAATTATTGTGTTAAAAATGACATTTTCCAGAAAATTAAAAGAAGTTGTAACTCCCTGTAATTACTCCATGGTTTGACATGTTGCATAAGAGGTTGGCGAATTTGAAGATTGTGGGCATGAAGCTAAATGTACACGGATGGTGGATTACCTATCCACTTTCAAATTTGAAGAAAATAGGTGTCCGGTCAACACTGGTCAAACCCAGCCACTTCAACAGAATTTCCAGATTTTGTGAACAAAATAATTTCTATTTTGAGAATTTTTGCATAAATAAAGGAATTGATCCAATTTCGACCTTGTTGGATGTAATTAATAGAATTCTATTAGGATAATATGGAGCAATAATAGCTTCTTTTGTTATAGGATTTGTGATAAATAACCTAGGAGGAAAGACTATGTTTCTGCTAGATTTTGGACATATGAAAGTATAGTTTATGCATTTTTAATTCCAAACTTAATACAGACTTCACTATTGAGTTTATGCCTCCAGATCTAATAGTCATATTCTTCTGAATCATTTTTCAGTGTGCTTGTGAAGTGTTGAAGGGCCCTCATCACTACGCTGGTACACTCTGTCTTCAAGTTTCTTTATTAGTTGCATAGATAGATTTAAAATTCAGAGGTTATTTTATGTGCTGTAAGGAAGGTTATGCGATTGAATTTGTTAATTGGAAAGGATTTGCATTCGTTGTGAAAAGAGCCTTGTAAAAGGACTCAACCAGTACTAATCTTGAAGATTGATATATATATGCTTGTTGTTGTATAATTTCGATATTTGCTTGATTTTTTTTTCTTACTCCGAAAGGAGTTTTACTCCTCGCTTAGGAATACTGTAGTAGTCGATTCCCAGAAAAGTTAATTCTGCACAATGTCCTGCGAGAATCACACCCAGGTATAGGAGCCACACAAATAGTCAGATCTGTCGGTGAAACCCTCAACTCCAAAGTATGAGTAGGAATGTGGCAGTGATCGAGCCCCTGCTGCTAGATCTGAATGGCAGATCTGATTGTTACGACTGCTACAAAACCCAAAATGCTGGATCTGAATGGTGGATCTAATAGATCTAATTGGCAGATCTGATAGATCTGAATGGCAGATTTGATAGATCTAAATGGCAGAACTGATTTTTGCCGCTGCAACAGATCCCAATCTGCTAGATCTGATCTGGCAAAGATGATGCGTGATCTAGAGAGAGACAAGGGAACTATGGTCTCAAGGAGTGTCAGGTGCTACAGATCGCAATATACATAAGGGTCTGACACTAGTACTCGGCCCAATCTTTCAGGGCACTAACCAAGGAGGATCAACCGTACCCTTAGCCGTACAACCCGACTACCCTATCGTACGCGCGAGTAATCTCCCCGAGTGTTGTTCTCGGTGTACTGTAGTAGCAAGACAGTCGATGGTTTAACTATGGCGAGGTTTCAAGAGAGTCTAGGGGGCTTCTGATATACCCAAAGGGTACTTGGAAGATAGTTCGTGCGCGGTTCTGTCTAATGCATTACTACTCGAAGGGGTACCCATATGGGTTACAAGGGAGTCCAGCAAGTGTGACCACCTCTTGTATTTCCTGTGTGCATGCCTCCCCAAATCTGTATGTTTATGTGCTCAACAACAGATCCCGTGGTTTAAAGACGCCGGAACACATCTCTAGCCAAAAAAAAATCTGCTAAAAATGGAGATCCCACCGGCCCTTTAAAGTGCTCTGATACCACTTGTTATGCTCTTGACCTGTGAGAAGATACCATAATACCAAATATGCGAAGAAATATACCCAGAACATAGAACAATAAGAAATAACAGCATGTATTTTATTATTCAGAAAGGAAAGCAATGTTCACTTGCTTCTTTGAGGGGGCAACCTCCAATAGAACTGGGCTCAATTACAAAATAAGACACAACGCTTCTCAAAGGGAGTCTCTATCCTTTATATAGGATTCATACATGCAATACCCTGGGTCAGTACCATGGTTCTTATTAATACCATCTATCTAATACCATGGCCCATTTGCAACTAACTGTGGTCGCTTCTTTAAATGCGGGTCAACCACTTACAATTATTAATATGGTTTTTATTGACTCTTTGACTAACTATAACTATGACTCAACCTTATTACATAAATAAGGGGGTTAGGGTTGGACCCTAACAAATATTCTCAGCCATATCCCCAACAATACCCTCAGTAACCAGTTGCTTATCAACAACAAAATCCTCAACAAATCTTACCTGCTCCTCCACAAATAAATTCAGCACAGCTACAATTACCATCTAACCAACCTCCTAAACCCACACATCTACCAACTCAACCCATAGCTAACCCAAACAATCAAATATATAGACCAGCTTATAGCGTGGATGAAGGACCATTGTACCCAACTCTACCATTGCAAAACATTGAACTAAGGTCAGGTCGAACTCTGCAAAAAGAACCTCCACCTTTTCCAATGCAGTCACAAAAAGAGAGTCAAATTGATGAACAAGAAAAACCAACATGCAGTAAACAAAATGACCCAACACAAAACAATTTAGAACAGGGTCAACAAATCAAAACACTACAATCACCTCCATTTCCAGAACAATTACTTCAACCAAAAGTACCCACACCATTGCCACAATTCGATGTTCTTGATGAATTGAGGAATGTGTATGTCAAAATTCCATTACTCCAGGCAATCAAGGATATTACGATTTATACCAAAGCCATTAAAGAGCTCTTTCTCAAAAATCTTGCAAGGAAAAGATTTGATCCATAAACAATACATGTTATTGGCAATTTAGCTGGCTTGATGTCAAATGTCATTTCCATGGAAAAATATGTTGACCCAGGCATACCTAGAGTCACAACAATTATCAAAAAAATTTCAATTCCAAACACTCTGATTGATTTAGGAGCTGCAATAAATGTAATGACATTGGACACAATGAAAATTTTGTAGCTAACAAATTTACAGTCAACCTCGATTGTTTTGGAATTAGCAGATCGCTCTAAAGCCATTCCTGAAGGGATACTGGAAGATATAATTGTTTCACTAGACTCTTGGGAGTATCCAGTTGATTTCTTAGTACTCTAGCCAAAATCAAATTTAGGAGGACACCCACTCATACTTGGCAGACCATGGTTGGCAACTACCGATGCATTCATTGGGTGTAGATCTGGTAACATGATCATTTCTAGAGGCATGGAGAGAAAACAACTTACCTTGTACCTATCAGCACAAGCTCCAACAGTAACAAAAAACCTATGGCTTGATGACAAATACAATGATAAGGAAGAACTATACATTGTTTTAAGCATCAATCAAATGTATGATATAAGGGATAACAACAATGAAGATTTAGTGGAAATGTTTATCTCTTAACCTGATGTTTCAGAGGAGTTGAGAAATGAACAATACACTACTGCAGATAAAATATTGGCACAAAGCTTTTAGGAGACTTGTACCATGTATTCTCTGGAAACATTATTTGAAGAGATCTTTCCAATCAACTCCATTACAAACACACAAAGCAAAACTATAGAAATCATTCTAGGAAAAACATTAAACATTGGGGCATTTCTAGAAACATCTCAGGAACGGAAATTACTTGATTTGCTTACCAAATACCAAAAGGCATTCACTTGGGACTACACTGACATGCATGGAATTCACCTGGAAACTTGCACTCACCATATCTATATAGAAACTAGTATTCAACCAGTGAGGGAGCCACAATGACGAATGAAACCCATGCTCAAAGAGATTGTAAGAGACGAATTGCAGAAGTTACTAAAAGTAAAGTTCATTTACCCCATTTCCGACAGTCAATGGGTATCTCCGCTAGTAATAGTCATCAAGAAAAATGGTAAGTGGCGAGTTTGTGTTGACTATAAAGAGCTGAATAAAGCAACCCTTAAAGACTATTTTCCATTGCCATTCATTGACCAAGTTTTGGATACATTAGCTGGAAAAACGTCATTTTCCTTCCTGGATGGTTTTAGTGGCTACAATCAGATCAACATAGCCTCAGAAGACCAAGACAAAACAACATTTACATGTCCCTGGGGCACGTATGCTTACAATGTACTACCATTTGGCTTGTGCAATGCTCCAACAACATTTCAGAGAGCAGTATTAGCAATTTTTGCTGATTTGGTCCACAAATGTGTTGAGGTATATATGGATGATTTTTCCGTATATGGTGATTCCTTTGACAATTCTTTGCAAAATCTTGAGAAAGTTTTACAACGATGTATAAAAACCAACTTGTCTTTAAGCAATGAAAAATGTTATATGATGATGAATGAGGGAATAGTCTTAGGACATCATATTTCTCCCTAGGGAATCAAGGTAGATCAAACCAAAATACAAATTATTGTCGAATTGCCAATTCCAACAAATCAAAAAGATGTAAGAAGCTTTCTTGGTTATGCAAGCTATTATAGGAGATTTATTGAAAAATTTAGTGGGACAGCTTTGCCTTTGTTTAAACTTCTTGCAAAAGATGTATCCTTCAATTGGACTGAGGCTTGTCAAAATGCTTTTGAGAAACTAAAAGAGAAACTAAGCACTGCTCTAGTTTTAAGGGGACCCAATTGGACTTTACCTTTTCACATCTCAACTAATGCATCCAATACAGTAGTAGGGGCTTCATTAGGGCAGAAAGAAGATGCTTTAACTTATGCCATTTACTTTATCAATAAAAAATTGACTCCTGCTAAATTCAACTACACAGTAACGAAAAAGGAAATGCTTGCAATTATACATGCAGTGAACAAATTTTGTCACTACATAACTGGATATGAAGTCCTCGTTCACACTGACCACTCCACCATTAGATACTTAATGAAAAAACCTATTACTAATGTTAGGATCACCAGATGGTTACTCTTACTGCAGGGATTTAATCTCACCATACTGGATAGACCAGGGAAAGAGAACCAGGTAGTAGATTACTTTTCTAGACTACAAAATCCAGGTGAAGTTGTCCAAGTTGAAGATTAATTTCCTGATGAACACTTGTTTGCAATTTTAGTATTAACTCCATGGTATGCTGATTTAGCTAATTAATTGTCCACAGGAAAAGTACCTCCATCTTTTAGTTTGAAGGAGAAGAAAAGACTCATCAAACAAAGCGCAAGATATTCATGGATTAATGGTGATTTGTTTTACACTAGTTACGATATGATCATTAGAAGATGCACTAGAGAGGATGAAATTATTGATATACTAACATCATGCCATGATCAACCTTGTGGTGGCCATTTTGCAGCTAAGAGGACAGCACACAAAATTCTTAGCCTTGGCTACTATTGTCCATCAATTTTCAAAGATTCAAACAAGTATGTAAGAAGTTGTGAGAGCTGCCAACGCATGGGCAAACCAACCACCTCCGATGAGATTCCACTACAGCCATAAGTACATCTAGAGCCATTTGAAAAATGTGCTCTCGACTTTGTTTCACCCATCAATCCACCATCCAAAGGTAAGAAGTAAATTCTTGTATGTACCGATTATGTGACTAAATGGGTTGAAGCAAAGGCACTTGTAAGGGTAACTGAACAAACAATAGTCAATTTCCTTTTTGAAGAAATCTTTGTTAGATATGGAGTGCCAAGAGAGATAGTAACCAACCAAGGGAGTCAATTCACTTCTAGACTGGTTTAAGAAGTCACTGACAAGTACAAAATCAAGCACAGAAGGAGTACACCCTACCATCCGCAGGGCAATGGCCAAGTGGAATCTACAAACAAGACACTAGAAGGGATCATAACAAAAACAGTGGCAACAAACAGGAAGGATTGAGCAGATAAGCTCAATGAAGCACTTTGGGCATATAGAATCACCTGGAAAAGCACAACAGGGTTTACACCTTATCAGCTAGTGTATGGCAAAGAAGTCATGCTGCCAATAGAATTTCAAATACATACTTACAAACTGGCTGCAGACTTAGGAATAGATCTCTCTGAAGCTCAACAAGAAAGAATCATGCGATTAAATCAACTAGACGAGATGAGACTGCAGGCAGTGGAAAGGACAACAAGGATACAACAGCAAAGGAGACAATGGCATGACAAGTTAATTAAGAAGAATGAATTTCAAGTTGGTGACTGGGCATTACTCTTTGACTCAAAATTCAAGGACTACAAAGCCAAATTTACAACCCATTGGATGGGCCCTTATGAAATCATTGAAGTCTTTAAGAATGGATCAATCAAACTCACCACAATTTACCAGAAAGGACAAACATATCTAGTAAATGGACATAGGCTAAAGATCTATCATAAGCCTGTCAGCAAAGAAGATTTCATGGAGACAGTATCACAACAAAAGGAGGTATAGATAGTACAACAGTCAGCTGTAATATCTAAGCCTTAATCAATTTTTTTTCTCTTCTTTAAAGTTAAAAAAACAAAATAAAAGAAAAATAATAAAAAAAAAACTAAAAAGAAACATAATAATGTTTAGATATGAAAACCAGATATGGCATAATCTAAACACGAATTCTTATGAGAAAACCAAGCAATTGGCTTGTAAGAATTCCTTTTTCTTTAGTTTGAATTTTCAAAATAAAAGGATTATCAAAGAAACATGACTTGAGGACAAGTCAAATCATCAGTAGGGGAGAAGAAAGTCTGAACTTGTTCATGCTTTTCCATCTCCCTAATTTCATCTCCAACAGAGGAAGAGATTTGTCTTTACATTTTCTAATGGATTCTCAACAAAAAAAAATGATTGTTGTTCAGTATTTTTTTTCAAAGGATTTGATCAAATTTTAAACTCGGAACATATCTCAGAAAGGGACCTGTTATATACAATTTCTCAGAAAGGGACCTATTATATACAAATTCTCATTCTTAGAAAAGGGACTTGTTCTATGCCATTATTAGAATGGGATCTGTTAAGAGGAAGATTGCATCTATAAAGAAGAAGACTGCACCTAAGAAGAAGAAGATTGCAAAGAAGAAGAGTTGACTGCACCTAAGAAGAAAGAGACTACACTTAAGAGAGAAATGGACACCATCATATTCTGCTATGCCTGAACATATCAAACGACAAAAGCTAGCTTCCAAACAAAGAAATATCAGAGGGTTGTAAGTATTTTCATTTTAATACTTTTAATTTCTTTTATTAATTCCAACTTTTAAATAGTGGTTTATGATGATTATTGATTTTAGTTTCTAATATCTAGCATATCCTATATCATACATGCCCATTTTTATATCCTGTAGGAGTCATTCCTACTCTTAAAAACTAGATTTTCTATCGTGTACATACATTTCTAATTACATTAGTCCTATTTTCTATGTTGTATATATCCCTAAACCTGATTCTTAAAGCCTATCTTTTATCCTATACATACATTTCTAATTCAACATTCAACCTACAGTCATAAGTACCAACAGACCTACTAAAACTAAGCATGCATACTCAGAACCAATTAAGTCAACAACTACAGATTGGAAGCCATCAATTAGTAGCTACAGATCCGAATTTTGAAGAAAGGGATCAGGTCACGAAGATGAAGGATTTATAAATTTTTATGGTTTTCAACCTAAATTTTTTTGAATCTAGAACATAAAAAATATTTGATAGACAAAAGGGTATGTTATCATAATAAGGATTAATGGCTAGTTCAGAGAAATCATAATGACCCGATGCCCTCACGATCTGAAAATGCCATAATGATCCGTAGCCCTCATGATTTTAGCAAAGGGCTTGCACCATACCCAATTTCATCATTCAAAGACTGTTGCTAGGAGTGCTCAGGACGTCATTAAAAATCCTTGTGTAAGGAACTAAAGGATTATCATTGAAGTATATGTTGTGTGAAGGGACCGAGGGTTTGTTTCATAATCAAGTGATGTATGGAGGCAGTAAGGTTCATTATGAATGAAACCGTTGTGTTGAAAAAGGGAAGTAAACATTGTATTTATCATGGAGTATAGGTAGAAGTCCGAACCTGTAGAGAACGTTGCAAATTTCTCCTAGTGACTGGTAAGAGCTGTTTAACATTCTGAAGATTAAAACGAAATCCTCTCTAAAATACGTATGGGTATAGCATTACGAGTATGTTGACAATAACAATGTCAACATACGAGTAAGAGGGCCACGACACAAGGGAGATTCTACAGAACCGGTTGAAAGGCATTCCAATTTAATTGACAACGTCCTCCACTAAAACAGAGACACGCATAACACTCAGGCTCAGGTAGTTTTCTTATCACAATTATGGTAAAATTCTTTTTACAGCATAAGGAAAATGTAGTAATTTTTTTTTACAACCGTAAATTCTTCTTACAACACAGGGTAACCAGAGGTTAAAAAAAAAAATTCTCTCATGGCAAAAAAAACAGAGCCAGAACAATTTGACCCTTCCAAATTCCATAAGGACTGCATAGACATTTTTAGGGCAAAACAATGGCTGACATTCCTAGAAAAATTCAATGGGCACAATGAGCTAACAGCAAGGGAGTTTGCCTCTTCATTCACTCGAGAGAGGGCCATTGTAGGAAACATGTCTTTTAGGGTCTCAGAAGACACAATTGCTCAAGCAATAGGGATAAGCCCAGAAGGGGAGAAGTATTTTAAAACAAAGTAGTTCAAGGAGAAAACATGGACACATTTCATATCCAGGACAAGGGTATCATCAGTTGACTGGAAATCAGGGAATCCTAGGAGTTGGCTCATTCATCCATGGGATGAAATAGTCTATGTCATTCAAAAATTTATAACCTGTGAGGGAAGATACAACATTGTATTTCTTTATCATATCAAACTGTTAGTGCATCTAAGAGGGGACTATGTTATAAGCTTGCCTTATTTTCTTTTGCAAAGCTTAACTAAGATGTCTAAGACCATAGAAAAACAAAGAAAAAATAAGGATAGGAGTTTATTGCATTATGGCTTGGTAAAAATCTTAATTGAGTTTGAACTGCAAAAGATAAGTGTGACATGGGAGAAATTCTTGGTGACTAATGAGTTTATAGCAAATGAGGAGCAAGCAAAGCAGGGAGATTCACAGGAAGAACAATAGAATTTAAAGGAAGGGTAGCAACATGCAGAACTATTGATTGATGTAAATGCTATACAGGAAGACTTTTCAGAGTACAGAAAAAGTAACTCTGTTCCATCCAGCAGCAGTATCAAGACAAGAAGAATGGTAAGAGAGGAAGCTGAGAAAGCTGAACAGGATAAAATTTTTACTACCTACACAAGGAAGTCCAGAAAGACTAAGTTTGGTCAGAAAGGGAAAATGGTGGAGGAAGATGACATTCTACAACAGCCCCAGTATGATTACATACAAGGATTGGAAATAAAAGACAAGGAAAAGGAACAACAAGAACATAAATTCTCAGGAAAGAAGAAAAGGAAGCTGGAAAGGAAAGTTGAGAAATTACAGCAGCAGCTTATGGAATCAGAAGTTTTGGAAAGAGTGGTGAAAAGAGAAAATGAAACACTCAAAATACAAAGCAAGAAATTTCAAGATGAGAATGAAAATTTGAAAAATAAGGTTAAGAAACTCAAAGCCTATAAAATGCAAATTTGTACGAAGGCCTATAAACTTTACAAGCAAAAGAAGGCAATTAAAATCAAGTATCAAATCTTGAAGATAGAGTATGAAGCCCAAATGAACATCAATGCTTTACTTCAGGTAGCAGAGGCAGAAGCAGAGATAGAGGGCAGAATTTGATAGGTTAGAATTCATTTGCATGAGGGCATGCAAAATCTTGAGTTTGGGGGAATGTTTGTATCAAATAATGACTGTCCATTTCACTTAAAAATCCTCTTTTGATTACCATTTTTGACCCTCTAACCTTCATATTCCAGCTATAATCCTTAGAAAATAAATGATATGATGTCATTATCATTATTTTTAGGTTGAAATTAATTTTTGAAATTATTGTTTTAAAAATGACATTTTCCATAAAATTATAAGAAGTTGTAATTTCCTGTAATTGCTCCATGGTTTGACATGTTTCATCACAGGTTGACGAATTTGAAGATTGTGGGCATGAAGCTAAATGTACACGGATTGTGGATTACCTATCCAATTTCGAATTTGAAGATAATAGGTGTCAGGTCAACACTGGTCAAACCCAGCCACTTCAGTAGAATTTCCAGATTTTGTGAACAAAATAATTTCTATTTTGAGAATTTTTGCATAAATAAAGGAACTGATCCAATTTCAACCTTCCTGGATGTAATTAATAGAATTCTGTTACGATAATATGGAGCAGGAATAGCTTCTTTTGTTATAGGATTTTTGATAAATAACCTAGGAGGAAAGACTATGCTTCTGCTAGATTTTGGACATATGAAAGTACAGTTTATGCATTTTTAATTCCAAACTTAATACAAACTTCACTATCAAGTTTATGCCTCCAGATCCAATAGTCATATTCTTCTTAATCATTTTTCAGTGTGCTTGTGAAGTGTTGAAGGGCCCTCATCACTACGTTGGTACACTCTGTCTTCAAGTTTCTTTACTAGTTGCATAGATAGATTTAAAATTCAGAGGTTATTTTATGTGCTGTAAGGAAGGTTATGTGATTGAAGTTGTTAATTGGAAAGGATTTGCATTCATTGTGAAAAGAGCCTTGTAAAAGGACTCAACTAATACTAATCTTGAAGATTGATTTATATATGATTGCTGTTGTATAATTTCGATATTTGCTTATTGGCTTTAATTTCAAAGATAGTTCATGGTTTGATTTCCAAGTGATTCAGATTTGTAATTGTTAAAATTCAATTTTCAGTTAGATAAGTGATTCTTGTAAGGGATTCAACTGTCATTGGTTTGCAACGTTACTTATCTTATTTGTTGCTTGGACTAGTTAGGTGTTGAAATTGATTTGAATTGTTATGATCCAAGGATTGGAAAGGATTCTATTGAGCAAGATTCTTGTAAGGGAATGATAAGATTTTTAACTAGTCATTAATACTCTTTTCTTGTTACCTAGGCAATCAAAATTTCATTAGATTTGCTTTCATCTAAATTGATGCTTAAGTGTTTGAAAAGACAGGGAAGGACCTCTTGTAAGATAGCATTGTTAATTTCATTTCACTAGGCTATCATTAGAACCTTAGATCCTTCTAGATCTATATACATTAGATGAGTGCCTCTAAGTGTACTTTCCCGGGTTGATAAAGGAATTAAGAGCTTAACTTACCTTAGTAAGTAAAGACCAAACATCCTCCTCATAAGATATTGAGGCCATTGCCTATAATACCAAGGATTCAAAGGCTCTTTCATTGCAAAGAATTAGCTATGTTGCAGGGATGCCATGCCTCACAGAGAAGTGAGTCGGGAGTTATGCAAATCCTAACACATTCAATAGCTATGAAGCATATAGTGGACACATGGCCTGAAAAATTTAAAGATGACGTATGAAGTCTATGACTCAGCATAGGCATGGATGACATCAACACATATTCCCTCCAAAACACCAACTATTATGTTTGGCCTGTAGTAGTGATCAATAACAATATCCCACCATGGTTGTCCATGAAGAATGAACATCTTATGTTGGATTTCATAGTCCTTGGTAGAAGACAAGTGAAGAATATGGACGTCCTCTTACAACCATTGGTAGATGAATTGAAGGAATTATGGGAAGGGATAGATGTATAAAATGTATCAAAACCCATCAAAACAGAGAGGATTTTTACATTATATGGCATATGCGCTTACACCATACATGATTATCCAGTGTTAGGATTTTTCTATCGTAAATTACATGTTTATTTATTTTTTATATATGTAATAATATTATTTCACATATCAATTTAATTCATTGCAATTGTTCTAATATTCATGAATTCTAGTGTGCCCTGTATACAATAATTTTGCAGGTCTTGTAACAAAAGGATATCATGGATGTAAATGTTGTGGACCTTCTCTTAAGACTAGGTGGTCCAACCACCTACGAAATCCATTGTATGACTGCTCCAGGGTATTCCTCACATAAGAACACCCTTATAAAAGAGCAACATCTACTATCAATGGTAAACCATAGAGAACCCAAAGGCCTACAATAATGACACCAGTTGAATGGCTTAGAGCATAGCAGAAAGAGAAGGAGAATGAGTTTGCATAAATGTTCAATTCAAATTGGGAGCTTATGTTTGATGATCCAGAATTCTTTGAAACATATGTTGAGAAATTTCGCATTGCAATGAAAAGGAAATATGTGTTTTATGAGCTCCCATATTAGGAGCATCTTAAGATTTCCCACTTACTAGATCCCATGTATATATTTAAAAATTTTCCATATTCTTTATGGAGGAACATATCATCGAAAGAAAATGGCACATTGGATGTTAGGAGAGATCTTATTTCTTCAAAAACTAAAAAGAAACATTGGCCAAGATAAGAAACTAGAGGCGAGGTTGGTCCCTCATGGTCTTTCAAATAAGGTGGTGTCCCATGGATTATAAAGAGTGATGATATTTCTTTGGGAAAGGGATTTATAAAGGGTGTGAGAGTGCCTTCTTTACACGGGTCTTCACTATGGAAGACCAGATGTGGAGGTTGAAATCACATGACCATTTGAACCTTCTAAGAGTATGTATGTCAAAAACATGATTTTATTATATGTTATTTTTTTATGCAACATGATATTTTATAATTAATATTTGTACGTACTATTTACTTTGTAGTGTCATTATCCTTTGCTCATGTGTGGGTGTGTGAACAATGACTTCCCCCAAGACCTATGACATGCCATGTCTAAATTATCTACATTTGTATATTGGATCACATTAAAGGAGATTCATATGGCTAGTATTCCATGCTGGTGTCAAGAGATAGTTGCGATTGTTTGTATGTTTGAGAAAGAACTGCTGACAAGTTTCATGGACTTATAGGTTCGTCTTCTAATTAACCTAATAGATGAGGTTGAATTAGTTGGGGTGGTTTCTTGTCGCTGGATGTTCTTCTTAGAGAGGTACATGAAGAAATTGAAAGGTTTTGTTCAACAAAGGGCAAAAACTGAGTGGTCTATGGTAGAGGGGTACATATCATTTGAGTCTTTCTATTATTGCAGTGAGTACATCAAGAAAATCGACAACACATCGAGTGCAGTGATTTGGGACAATGAAAGGGATGAAGAAGAAAGATAAGGGGGGATTATCCAAACAAATGGAAAAAGGTGGATGATAAAGAGTAAGTGATGTATCAGTTGCCAAATTTATACACAGTAAATATTCACATTGAACCTCATATCAATGCATATTTTAATCTCATATGTACTATATATGTTGGTTATATTTCATTAGAAAATTCAGAAATTGAAGCCATCAACAAATTCATTCTTTACAATTCGGAAGCGAAACAATCGAGGGTCGCATTGTATGAACAGAAGAGGAGGAAATGGGATAGTGACAAGAAATAATTCAGACGGTTGAATGGTAGAAGCATGCCTTATCATGATCATTTAAAAGAAAATATGCAAATGAAATTCCCTATTAGTTAGGTTGTTGATCAAGTCAGAGAGAAATATGGTGCATTTGGTCGTTTCCTGGGTGCTGAAGAGGTTGCGCTAACCATAGGGATTGGGTGCAGCAACTCGGTAATAAATTTTTTTTGTACATTTTTAAATTGATAATGCACCTTTGAATTATAACATCTATGTTTTATATTTTAATTATGTTCAATTTATTAGACACATGACACTATGATTTTTACACTTTTTATAGGTGAATTTGTTCCCATCTATGTGGGAATATGAACATCATTTTCAAATAGAGGATGCTGATAATGGATATAGGACACAAGAATATGGAGTGGAAATTGAGTTCGACCAATCTAGTTGTGCTAGCCACCACGATCAAAATATAATACACGGGATGTTAAGTTATGTCGAAAAGATACAAGAGATTATTCAAGTGGACTTATCTTCATTCTAATGTGTTATATTTAGGTGTAAGTGGTGGGACACCTTTGATCGGAATAATGTAAAGGAAGATTGCAATAGTGGGCTGATATCTATCAACTCTAGAAAGATGTGCATGAAGCTAGGGAGCCTTATGTTTTCCCCAAACATTGCAACTAGGTGTTTTCTTACCCATATGTGTTGGATAGGGATTGGTGGATCATATTAAGACATAACCCTAGATCAAAACATATTTTTGAGAACAATAGTGTTATCATCCCAAGTGAGGAAGATAATCAGGATGATGACAATAGAGAGTGATATGTACTTGTGTTATTTCATCATTTATACTATTGTTGTATGTTTTTTTTCTTTATTTCGCTAATTATATTATTTTTTGTTCATCTTGTTGGCATTTATATAGTTGGTAAGATTCACAAATGTTTTTACATGTTTTTTCCAATGGAAACATTTTTAAACTTAAAACTAAGTATTTCCAATTGTGTAGTTTGTAATTCAAAAATTAAAATATTAACATATTTGTTTAATATCGAATAATGAGAATGACGATTGCCGGCCACAAAAATTTGAACCTTGTTAGTGTTTGAGAATCATATCTCTTGTGATGTAACGTTTGAGGAATCTCGCTAAAACAATTTCATATTTTTTAATAGAGGCAGTGTTTGAATCATGTTTTTGATGGTGGAAATAGATTCAGTACTATCAAAAACCTCTTGGGCCCTAAAATTATGAAGTTTAACTTTTACTTGGATTCACAAAAATCCCAGCAAGATTTTTCCAAAATATAGCCTGATTTTCCATAACTTTCAGGGCAAAAAAGCATAATGGTTAGAGTATGGCTTTGGGCCCTGGGTCTTTTTTAGTGATTTGAGGAATCATATAGTGTGATGTAATGTTTGTTAAATGGAAGTGGGTTTTTTTAACTTTTTCTTTAATTTTTTTTTTTAATGTAGGGTAGTCTAATTAATAGATAAAATGAATTTTTTTATTATTTTTTTAATTAATTTTGTTAAAAATTAATAGATTTTTCAATAATTAACTATTTGTTGTATATTTAATTTACAGATAAAATTGTTTATTTTTTCTTGGTATTTTTTTCCAATTAATTTTGCAAAAGTATAGTAGAAAGAAATGGTAGAGATTCTTAAGAATCATAAATTTCAGTTGTTTAGTTTAAAAAGTTTTTCTTGGTATTTATTTTAGTATTAGATTTATTTATATATTGAAAACCACATTAAGTAACAATAAATCACAATCTCACCTCCTAAAATTGTCTTATCCCAATTCTGAACAAAAAAAACCATCTTATTTAATAATATAATTGTACCTCTACTTAACATAAAAATTAAATATATTATTAATTATTAATTACAAAATAATAAATATCGTTTAAGATTTTTTTTTAATTAGAAAACACTAAATATTAGAAAAATAACAACTATGTTCCAAAAGAATGTAAAATTATTTTGTTTTGACAAACTTTAAAAATGATAAATACATAGCATATTAATAAGTGGTTAGAGTATTATTTTTGTTATAAACATTAACCACTATTTTTAATGTCAAACAACAATTGCATCTTATTTGTGTTATAAATACTACACATTACTTTTAAATCCAATTGTTATGAAACCAGCTCAAGAAAAGATATAAAAGATAGATCAATGCCTTAGAATTCAACCTCTTCGAGGGGGCAACCTCCTTTACATTACATAAATGAACAATTCTTGGATGATTAAAATGACAAAGCCTCCTTTCTATATATAGGAGTCTAAGGAGTCACAATATAACCCAGCGGAACTAACAATAATGATATAAAGCCACAAAATAACAATAGAGGGGTTCTATGGGGCACAGTAATAAAAATATGGGGACAATAGGGGCACAACAATATTAATAAGGGATACAACTACAATACTAATGGGGTAATCACTAGTATTATAGGGACCCAACATGCCCCTCTCCTTCAAAAGAGTGTTGTCCTCAACGCTTGAGTAGTTCTGGATGCTTCTGTATAAAATTCTCATCCTCCCAAGTGGAATCTTCAGCAGATAAGTTCTTCCACTTGATAAGATACTCCGAAATTGATCGATTTTGTAACTGTCGAGTTCTTGTTTCTGTGACTGCTTCTGGTTCCAATATAATTTTTCCTTCCTCGTCAAGTTCTGGCAATATTGTTTGAACTAGGAGGTTATCACCTATAACCTTCTTTAAACATGAAACATGGAAAACTAGGTGCAATCGAGAAGCTGCAGGAAGCTCCAATTTGTATGCCATAGTACCAATCTTTTGCAACACCTTGTACGGACCATAATACTTTGGTGATAATTTATTATCCTTCTTAGCTTGCTTGAGGGACATTTGCTTATATGGTTGTAGCTGTAGGAATTCCCAATCACCTACATCAAAACTTCTTTCACTGCGATGTTGATCTACCTGTTGTTTTATTCTATTCTGTGCCAACACGAGTTTATCTGTTGGGTCCCTATAATACTAGTGATTACCCCATTACTATTGTACTTGTACCCCTTATTAATATTGTTGTGCCCCTATTGCCCCCATATTTTTATTACTGTGCCCCTATTGCCCCCATATTGTTATTACTGTGCCCCATAGAATCCCTCTATTGTTATTTTTGTGGCTTTATATTATTATTGTTAAGTCGGCTAGGTTATATTGTGGCTCCTTAGACTCCTATATATAGAAAGGAGGTTTTGTCATTTGTATCATCCAAGAATTGTTCATTTATGTAATGTAAAGGAGGTTGCCCCCTTGAAGAGGCTAAATTCTAAGGCGTTGATCTATCTTTTCTATCTTTTTCTTGAGCTGGTTTCATAACATTTGGTATCAGAGCTTTGGATTCTAGGGTTTCGCTGCTCCAAACAGGTCATCGTGGTATTTTCGCTATAACGTTTTTTCTATGACATTTCAAAAGTTGCAAAAAAAACCCATTTGAGAAGAAATGAAGATAAACCTTGGGTCCAAATTTCAAAGCTTTTCGCACTATATTTGCGAAGATATGATCTGAGGAAGTTGGTCTTTTTGCAGACTCCTGAATTACATTGCAAACAAGTGACCTGGGGAAAATCATCATAACTTTCTCTCTGGGGATCAGATTAAAATTTCGCAAGAAGGTAAAGAAAGAGGACAGACTGTAGTTTCTTGTATGCATTTTTCAGATCCAAAGGTCGAAACAGTGACTTGTGGCACGTCATACAAGTTCGCTCTACTAAACTAGTCTATAATCAAGTCACTGTGGGAGATTTCGCATAACTCTTCCTTGGAGAATCCAATTTGGGTCATACTTGTGGCATTAGAAAGAGGACACGGAGGGCTACCACAGGTCACAAATTTAGAACTAGATGATCAGAAAGTACAAAGATACATCAGAGGCAATATCAAGCTCCTACAAAGTGAAAAAAGGTGTGTAGATTTTCTTAAATTTTTGCTTAAGCTTGCTTTGAAAATTTATTTTGAAGGAATTCAAAGGGCATAGTAGAGCATTATTATCGGTAACTGATGCCTCGAGGAAAGAAAATGCAAACACCTAGTAAGGAACCTGAAAGCTCTAGCATGACTCATGAAGAATAAGAAGAAATGCTATATGATATATCAAAATTACAAGAACAAGTGCAACAAGTGTCACTTGCACAAAAAGCAACAGAATCTAAGATGGATGGTTTAAGGAAAGATGTAGAAGCTAAGATGGATGGTTTAAAGAAAGGTGTAGAAGCTAAGATGGATTGTTTAAAGAAAGGCGTATAAGTTAAGATGGATGGCATGGAATCTAAGATGAATGGCATGGGCGTTAAAATTGATGGCATGGATGATAAGATGGAAGAATTGAAGATAAATATGAATAAGTTGCTACAAGAAATGGTCACTAATGGTGAAAGGGTACTAAAGGAAACTCATGATGAGAACAAAAGAAATGTTAATCATGATTCCATAGACTCTAATGTTGGATCGAAGACCCACCATATTCCAAAAATTGATATGAGGAAGTTTGATGGCAAGGATCCCGCAACATGGATATTACAGATGGAGCAATTTTTCGATCTCAATAATGTGCAAAACACACAAAAGGTATGTATGGCAACTTTATATTTGGAACCAAATCAGTTTGTATGGTATCAATGGCTTTGCTCTCGTAAACAATTTATCACTTGGGCAATTTTTATGGAAGAATTGATAGCACATTATGAGGATACAAAAAGCAACACTTTTTTTAGCCAATTGATAAGTCTCAAACAAAAGGGTTCAATAATGGATCACATTGAGGAGTTCCAAAAATTGAACATAAGGGTAAAAGATATTCCAGAGGAGCATAGGATTGATTTGTTCATAGGGTCTTTAAAGGATAATATCCAACATGATGTTCGCCTTTGGGAACCTGATTCATTAGAGAAGGCATTCAGGTTAGCAAGAAAAATGGAAAGCAAAATTATGGCAACCAAGAAGCATAGCACTCACAACTATAAAGACGGAAGTGTTGGTGCCCCTAGTCTTTCACAACCTATAAGGTTGACACCACAACAATTGGAAGAAAAAGAGCAAAAGGGCTTTGTTACAGTTGTGATAGCAAATACACTAAAGGTCATAAGTGTGCTGAGAAGAAATTATTGTACATAGACTGTGAAGAGGAAGAAGAAAAGGAGCAAGAAAGGTCAAAAGAAGAGGATATACTCCAGGAATAAAGCCTAGATGAAGAACAAATGAATCTGACCATATCTTGTAATGCATTGGTGGGAATTACCACTCCTCAGACCATCAAGATAGAAGGACAAATCAAGAGGAAAAAGGTAATAGTGTTGATTGATTCAGGAAGCACCCACAATTTTATTCATTGAAAGGTAGCAAAAGAATTGAATTGCTTCCTATATCTTGCACCAGAGTGTCAAGTGATGATTGCAAATGGAGGAACAATAAATTGCTCTGGAAAGTGCCATAATATCAAGCTATCGATGGGAGAATATGTATTGACTAGCCCAATGCTTTCCATTCCAATGGGAGGTGTTGATGTTGTACTAGGAGTCCAATGGCTACAATCCTTGGGTACAATAGCTTTTAATTTTCAAGAACTTTTCATCAAATCTTCTACGGAAGGAAAGGAAGTTGAATTAAGGGGTATTTCAGGGAAACTAGGAAAGATTATCAACTCTAAGGGTATGACAAAGCTTCTAAAAAAGGAACAAAGAGGTGTAATTGCACAATTATGCTCGCTAGATGTTTCCACATCGGAATCATCTATTTCTCCAGATCTCCAAAAAACCCTGGACAATCATTCCAAGGTATTTGAGACTCCCAAAGGTCTCCCACCTATGCGTGATCATGATCATGTTATTCATCTGATTCCAGGAAGTGTTCCTCCAAACATCAGGCCGTACACATATCCCTACGTCCAAAAGAGTGAAATTGAACGTATGGTTGTAGAAATGCTAGAGGCTGGTATAATTCAACGGAGTCAAAGTTCTTTCTCTGCTCCAGTAGTATTGGTGCACAAGAAGGATGGATCATGGCGCATGTGTCTAGATTATAGGGAGCTCAAAAAGCTCACTATTAAAGATAAGTTTCCCATTCCTGTCATTGATGAATTATTGGATGAATTACATAGATCAATTTACTTCACCAAGTTGGATCTTCGTTCAGGATATCATCATATTAGAATGAAGATTGAAGACATTCCGAAAAAAGCATTTAGAACTCATGAGTGTCATTATGAATTTTTGGTCATGCCTTTTGGCCTTACCAATGCACCTTCAACATTTCAAGGTTTGATGAATTCAGTTTTCAAACCATTTCTTAGAAAATTTGTGTTAGTATTTTTTGATGATATACTAATCTACAACAAGTCTTGGAAGGATCATGTTGAACATGTTGACAGGGTGTTACAACTATTGAAGGAGAAACAATTATATGCGAAAAGATCCAAATGTTTCTTTGGAGTCCAGGAGGTGGAATATCTGGGTCATATTGTATCTCATGAAGGAGTTAAGGTAGACCCTAGCAAAATTAAATCCATTAAGGAATGGAAAATCCCCGTATCCGTAAAGCATCTACAAGGATTTCTCGGGTTGACAGGGTATTATCGCAAGTTTTTCAAGAATTATGGGAGAATAGCAGCACCTCTAACAACATTATTGAAGAAAGATGCATTTCCATGGACTCCGGAAGCAACAAAGGCCTTTGAACATCTTAAAGAGGCAATGTGCCAAGCACCGGTCTTAGCTACACCAGACTTCACAAAAACCTTTATTGTGGAATGTGATGCTTCAGGAAATGGAATTGGTGCTGTTCTAATGCAAGATGAAAGACCCATTGCTTTTGAAAGTCGTCCAATCCAGGGAAAGTTTTTACACAAAGCTATTTATGAGAAGGAAATGTTGGCAATACTCCATGCACTTAAGAAATGGTGACCCTACCTAATGGGAAGACACTTCAAGGTAAAAACGGATCATGATAGCCTTAAATACTTTTTAGAACAAAGATTATCCTCTGAAGAGCAACAAAAGTGGGTCACAAAGATGTTGGGTTATGACTTTGAAATCATCTACAAAAAAGGGAAGCAAAATGTGGTGGCAGATGCACTCTCAAGAAAGGATGAGGATGTGGAAGCATTGTTGTGCGCCATTTCTATTATCCAACCAAATTGGATAAACGAAGCAAGGGAGGAATGGAAGAATGACGAAGAAGTGTGGGCACTTATTCAAAAGTTATAACAAGATTCCAGTACATCTAATACATTTAGCTGGAAAAATGATTCATTATGGTGTAAAGATTGCTTATACCTCTATAAGAATTCCTAGCTAAAACAAAAGATTCTTATGGAATTGCACACTTATCCCATAGGAGGGCACTCAGGATTTTTAAAAACTTACCACAGGGTTAGGAAGGAATTTTTTTGGGATGGCCTTAAATCAGATATTCAAAAGTTTGTGGCGGAATTTTTGGTTTGCCAACAAAATAAAGTTGAAACAATTAAGACACCGGGTCTATTACAACCTTTATCCATTCCAAGCCAACGTTGGGAGGAGGTTTCAATGGATTTTGTCACAGGTTTACCCAAGTCTGAGGGAAAGAGTGTCATCATGGTGGTAGTTGACAGACTTACCAAGTATGCACACTTTTGTGCATTATCACATCCATTTAAAGCCAGTACAGTTTCTACTGCATTTATGGAAACAATTCAAAAGCTACATGGAAACCCAAAGATTATTGTAAGTGACAGAGATCCCATTTTCACTGGAAATTTTTGGACATAATTATTTTCTTGTCTTGGTACTCAGTTAGCTCATAGCTCATCTTATCATCCTCAATCTGATGGGCAAACTGAGATAGTAAACAAATGTTTGGAAGGATATCTTCGTTGCTTTGTATCTGATAAATAGAGACAATGGGTCAATTGGTTGCCTCTGGCTGAATGGTGGTATAACACTTCCTTCCATACAGCAACAAAAATGACCCCATTTATGGAACTTTATGTGTATCAACCACCATCCATCACATCATATTTAAGAGAAAATTCTAAGGTTTAGGCAGTGGAACATCACATCGAACATCAAAAACAAGTCCTCCAACTCTTAAAGGATAACCTCGTGTTGGCACAAAATAGAATGAAACAACAGGCAGATCAACATCGCAGCGAAAGAAATTTTGATGTAGGTGATTGGGTATTCCTACGGCTACAACCATATAAGAAAATGTCCTTCAAGCAAGCTAAGAAGGATAATAAATTATCACCAAAGTATTATGGTCCGTACAAGGTGTTGCAAAAGTTTGGTACTATGGCATACAAATTGGAGCTTCCTGCAGCTTCTCGATTTCACCCAGTTTTCCATGTTTCGTGTTTGAAGAAGGTTATAGGCGACAAGATCCCAGTTCAAAAAATATTTCTAGAACTTGACGAGGAAGGAAAAATTAAATTGGAACCGGAAGAAGTCATAGAAATAAGAACTCGACAGCTATGAAATCGATCAATTTCGAAGTATCTTATCAAGTGGAAGAACTTATCCGCTGAGGATTCCACATGGGAGGATGAGAATTTTATACGGAAGTATCCAGAACTACTCAAGCATTGAGGACAACACTTTTTTGAAGGTGAGGGGCATGTTGGGTCCCTATAATACTAGTGATTACCCCATTACTATTGTAGTTGTACCCCTTATTAATATTGTTGTGCCCCTATTGCCCCCATATTGTTATTACTATGCCCCATAGAATCCCTCTATTGTTATTTTTATGGCTTTATATTATTATTGTTAGGTTGGCTGGGTTATATTGTGACTCCTTAGACTCCTATATATAGAAAGGAGGTTTTTTCATTTGTATCATCCAAGAATTGTTCATTTATCTAATGTAAAGGAGGTTGCCCCCTCGAAGAGGTTAAATTCTAAGGCGTTGATCTATCTTTTCTATCTTTTTCTTGAGTTGGTTTCATAACATTATCCTTTAAGAGTTGGAGGACTTGTTGTTGATGTTTGATGTGATGTTCCACTACTTGAACCTTAGAATTTTCTCTTAAATATGATGTGATGGATGGTGGCTGATATCCATAAAGTGCCATAAATGGGGTCATTTTTGTTGCTGTATGGAAGGAAGTGTTATACCACCATTCAGCCATAGGCAACCATTTCACCCATTGTGTCTGTTTATCAGATACAAAGCAATGAAGATATCCTTCCAAACATTTGTTTACTATCTCAGTTTGCCCATAAGATTGAGGATGATAAGATGAGCTATGAGCTAATTGAGTACCAAGACAAGAAAATAATTATGTCCGAAAATTTCCAGTGAAAATGGGATCTCTGTCACTTACAATAATCTTTGGGTTTCCATGTAGCTTTTGAATTGTTTCCATAAATGCAGTAGAAATTGTACTAGATTTAAATGGATGTGATAATGCACAAAAGTGTGCATACTTGGTAAGTTTTTCAACTACCACCATGATGACACTCTTTCCCTCAGACTTTGGTAAACCTGTGATAAAATCCATTGAAACCTCCTCCCAACGTTGGCTTCGAATGGATAAAGGTTGTAATAGACCTGGTGTCTTAATTGTTTCAACTTTATTTTGTTGGCAAACCAAACAATCTGCCACAAACTTTTGAATATCTGATTTAAGGCCCTCCCAAAAAAATTCCTTCTTAACCCTATGGTAAGTTTTTAAAAGTCCTGAGTGCCCTCCTAAGGGAGAAGTGTGCAATTCCATAAGAATCTTTTGTTTTAGCTGGGAATTCTTACAGAGGTATAAGCGATCTTTGTACCATAATGAATCATTTTTCCAGCTAAATGTATCAGACGTACCAGAGTCTTGTTGTAACTTTCGAATAAGTGCGCACACTTCTTCGTCATTCTTCCATTCCTCCCTTGCTTTGTTTATCCAATCTGGTTGGATAATAGAAATGGTGCACAACAATGCTTCCACATCCTCATCCTTTCTTGAGAGTGCATCTGCCACCACATTTTGCTTCCCTTTTTTGTAGATGATTTCAAAGTCATAACCCAACATCTTTGTGACCCACTTTTGTTTCTCTTCAGAGGATAATCTTTGTTCTAAAAAGTATTTAAGGCTATCATGATCCGTTTTTACCTTGAAGTGTCTTCCCATTAGGTAGGGTCGCCATTTCTTAAGTGCATGGAGTATTGCCAACATTTCCTTCTCATAAATAGCTTTGTGTAAAAACTTTCCCTTGATTGGACGACTTTCAAAAGCAATGGGTCTTTCATCTTGCATTAAAACAGCACCAATTCCATTCCTTGAAGCATCACATTCCACAATAAAGGTTTTCGTGAAGTCTGGTGTAGCTAAGACCGGTGCCTGGCACATTGCCTCTTTAAGATTCTCGAAGGCCTTTGTTTCTTCTGGAGTCCATAAAAATGCATCTTTCTTCAATAATGTTGTTAGAGGTGCTGCTATTCTCCCATAATTCTTAACAAACTTGCGATAATACCCTGTCAACTCGAGAAATCCTCGCAGATTCTTTATGGATGTGGGGATTTTCCATTCCTTAATGGCTTTAATTTTGCTAGGGTCTACCTTAACTCCTTCATGAGATACAATATGACCCAGATATTTCACCTCTTGTACTCCAAAGAAACATTTGGATCTTTTTTCATATAACTGTTTCTCCTCCAATAGTTGTAGCACCCTGTCAACATGTTCAACATGATCCTTCCAAGACTTGTTGTAGATTAGTATATCATCAAAAAATACTAACACAAATTTTCTAAGGAATGGTTTGAAAATGGAATTCATCAAACCTTGAAATGTTGAAGGTGCATTGGTAAGGCCAAAAGGCATGACCAAAAATTCATAATGACCCTCATGATTTCTAAATGTTGTTTTCGTAATGTCTTCAGTCTTGATTCTGATTTGATGATATCCTGAACAAAGATCCAACTTGGTGAAGTAAATTGATCCATGCAATTCATCCAGTAATTCATCAATGACAGGAATGAGAAACTTATCTTTAATAGTGAGCTTGTTGAGCTCCCTATAATCCAGACACATGTGCCATGATCCATCCTTCTTGTGCACCAATACTGCTGGAGCAGAGAAAGAACTTTGACTCGGTTGAATTATACCAGCCTTTAACATTTTTGCAACCATACGTTCAATTTCACTCTTTTGGGCATAGGGATATCTATACGACTTGATGTTTGGAGGAACACTTCCTGGAATCAGATGAATAGCATGATCATGATCACGAATAGGTGGGAGACCTTTGGGAGTCTCAAATACCTTGGAATGATTGTCCAAGACATTTTGGAGATCTGGATAAATAGATGATTCAAATGTGGAAACATCTAGCGAACATAATTGTGCAATTACACCTCTTTGTTCCTTTTTTAGAAGCTTTGTCATACCGTTAGAGCTGATTATCTTTCTTGGTTTCCCTGCAATACCCCTTAATTAAACTTCCTTTCCTTCCACAGAGAATTTCATGAAAAGTTCTTAAAAATTAAAAGCTATTGTGCCCAAGGATTGCACCCATTGGACTCCTAGTACAACATCAACACCTCCAATTGGAATGGAAAGCATTGGGCTAGTCAATACATATTCTCCCATGGATAGCTTGATATTATGGCACTTTCCAGAGAAATTTATTGTTCCTCCATTTGCAACCATCACTTGACACTCTAGTGGTGGATATAAGAGGCAATTCAATTCTTTTGCTACCTTACAATGAATAAAATTGTGGGTACTTCCTGAATCATTCAACACTATTACCTTTTTCTTCTTGATTTTTCCTTCTATCTTGATGGTTTGAGGAGTGGTAATTCCCGCCAATGAATTACAAGATATGGTTGGATTCATTTCTTCTTTATCTAGGCTTTGTTCCCAGAGTATATCCTCTTCTTTTGACCTTTCTTGCTCCTTTTCTTCTTCCTCTTCACAATCTATGTAGAATAATTTCTTCTCAACACACTTATGACCTTTAGTGTATTTGCTATCACAACTGTAACAAAGCCCTTTTGCTCTTTTTTCTTCCAATTGTTGTGGTGTCAACCTTATAGGTTGTGGAAGACTAGGGGTAACAAAATTTCCATCTTTATAGTTGTGAGTGGTATGCTTCCTGGTTGCCATAATTTTGCTTTCCATTTTTCTTGCTAACCTGAATGCCTTCTCTAATGAATGAGGTTCCCAAAGGCGAACATCATGTTGGATATTATCCTTTAAAGACCCTATGAACACATTAATCCTATGCTCCTCTGGAATATTTTTTACCCTTATGTTCAATTTTTGGAACTCCTCAATGTGCTCCATTATTGAACCCTTTTGTTTGAGACTTATCAATTGGCTAAAAAAAGTGTTGCATTTTGTATCCTCATAATGTGCTGTCAATTCTTCCGTAAAAATTGCCCAAGTGATAATTTGTTTACGAGAGCAAAGCCATTGATACCATAGAAACTGATTTGGTTCCAAACATAAAGTTTCAATACGTACCTTTTGTGTGCTTTTCACATTATTGAGATCGAAAAATTGCTCCATCTGTAATATCCATGTTGTGGGATCCTTGCCATCAAACTTCATCATATCGATTTTTGGAATATGGTGGATCGTTGATGTCACATTAGAGTCTATGGAATCATGATTAACATTTCTTGTGTTCTCATCATGAGTTTCCTTTACTACCTTTTCACCATTAGTGACCATTTCTTGTAGCAACTTATTCATATTTATCTTCAATTCTTCCATCTTATCATCCATGCCATCAATTTTAGCATCCATGCCATTCATCTTAGCTTCCATGCCATCCATCTTAGCTTCTATACCTCTCTTTAAATAATCCATCTTAGCTTCTACACCTTTCTTTAAACCATTCATCTTAGCTTCTACATCTTTCCTTAAACCATCCATCTTAGATTCTGTTGCTTTTTGTGCAAGTGACACTTGTTGCATTTGGTCTCGTAATTTTGATATATCATGTTGCATTTCTTCCTCTTCTTCATGAGTCATGCTAGAGCTTTCAGGTTGCTTACTAGGTGTTTGCATTTTTTTCCCTCGGGGAATCAATTACCGATTCAAACTAATTTTTCAAACCAAGCTTATGCAGAAATTTTAAAAAAACTACACACCTTTTCTCACTGTGTAGAAGCTTGATATTGAATCTGATGTATCTCTGCAATTTCGGATCATCCAGTTCTGAAATCGCAACCTATAGTAGCACTCTTTGTCCTCTTTCCCAATACCACCAGTCTGATCCAAATTGGATTCTCCAAGGAAGAGTTATGCACAATCTCCCAAGATGACCTGATTATAGACTAGTTTAGTAGGGCGAACTTGTATGACGTTCCACGAGTCACTGTTTCAACCTTTGGCTCTAAAAAATATACACAAGAAACTAAAGTCCATTCTATTTCTGTACCTTCTTACGAAATTTGAATCCGATGCTTAGAGAGAAAGTTATGACGATTTTCCCCAGGTCACCTATTTGGAATGTAATTTAGGAGTCTGCAAAAAGACCAACTTCCTCAGATCATATCTCCGCAAATATAGTGCGAAAAGCTCTGAAATTTAGTCCTGAGATTCAGCGCGATTGCTTCTCAAATGTTTTTTTTTTTTAGTTTCTGAAATGTCACAGAAACAAATTTAGAGCGAAAATGCCACGAGGACCTGTTTGGAGTAGCGAAACCCTAGAATCCAAAGCTCTGATACCAAATGTTATGAAACCAGCTCAAGAAAAGGTAGAAAAGATAGATCAACGCCTTAGAATTCAGCCTCTTTAAGGGGCCAACCTCCTTTACATTACATAAATGAACAATTCTTGGATGATTCAAATGACAAAACCTCCTTTCTATATATAGGAGTCCAAGGAGTCACAATATAACCCAGCCGACCTAACAATAATAATATAAAGCCACAAAAATAACAATAGAGGGGTTCTATGGGGCACAGTAATAAAAATATGGGGACAATAGGGGCAAAACAATATTAATAAGGGATACAACTACAATAGTAATGGGGTAATCACTAGTATTATAGGGACCCAACACCAATCCATGGCAGATGCAAAAATAGATGGTTCATACAGCAAGAAAGTCCCTGTAATGGGAATGGGAATAAGGGAGGGAGGTTAGTAGTTGTGTGGCCTCCCTACATGGCTGAATTTGGACAGTTGGCTGTCCGAGGTGGCGGTATGACACGCATCCATCAGTTGCAACCACGTGTTCCCCACCCAGACGTGGACCCCACTTTTGTTTTGATGCAAAAGTTGTATTGTTAATTGATGATTAGGCTTAGTCTGTTTAGGGCTAGTTCATTTATGTCTAGGGCCGATTGCTGCTCATTTTTCTCCACTGGTAGTAGTCTGCAGGTGCCGTTGTAGTTTGAGGTGGGGGGGGTTTATCGGTTCTCATGATCAGCTCTTGGGTTGATCCCTTGTGTTGTTCGGTCGCAAAGGTGGGGTTTGCGCATACTAAAGGGGTTCGTCCCTTGGGTGATTTTTGTTTTCCGTAGGGTTGTATGTTGTCGAATGTTGCATGGTTTTAGACAGAAGTTTCTTCAAATATTCTCGCTTGTTCTACCTTGTTTGACCCAAACCTGGCACTGGACACCATGGTTGGCTCGTTGCAATCTTGGCGACAACGTTGTCGTTCCCCGGTAGGATTCGTCATCCTTCCAGCCATACCTAGAACTGTGTTTGTCAACACATCTATTTGCTCATTATTCACACCATTCGTCTTCTTTGTGTTAATCTCTAGTTTTTTATGCCTTCCGTGGAGTATATGTGGCTTCTATGACTTAATTGGAAATTTATGTGGCTTAGTTTGAAAAAGAAAAAATTGTCTTCTAGTTTGTATCTGTGGCTTTTGTGGCTTAATTGGGAATTTTTGTGGCTTAGTTTGAAAGAAATTTTCCTTCTGTGGAGTAGTTTGAGCTTCTATGGCTTATTTGGGAATTTATGTGGCCTAGTTTGGAAAAAAATTGCCTTCTGTGGAGTATTTTTGGCTTAATTGGGAATTTTTGTGGCTTAGTTTGAATTTTTTTTTCCTTTGTGGAGTATTGATAGATTTTGTGGCTTAATTGGGAATTTATGTGGCTTAGTTTGAAAAACAAATCCTTCCAGCAATGTATCTGTGGCTTCTACGGCTTAATTGGGAATTTTTGTGGCTTAGTTTGAAAAAACAATTACCTTTTGGCAATATATCTGTGGCTTCCATGGCTTAATTGGGAATTTTTGTGGCTTAGTTTGAAAGGAATTTTCCTTTTGTGTAGTTGTGGCTTCTATGGCGTATTTGGGACTTTTTGTGGCTTAGTTTGAAAAAAAATTGCCTTTTGTGGAGTATTTGTGGCTTCTGGGGCTTAATTGGGAATTTTTGTGGGTTAGTTTGAAAAAAAAATTGCCTTTATCAATTTTGTGGCTTAATTGGCGATTTTTGTGTAATTGCCTTCCATCCTGTATCTGTGGCTTCTGTGGCTTAATTGGGAATCTATGTGGCTTTGTTTGAAAAAAAAATTCCTTATGTGGGGTAGTTGTGGCTTTTGTGGCTTATTTGGCAATTTATGTGTCTTAGTTCAAAAAAGAATTGCCTTCTGTGGAATATTTGTGGCTTTTGTGGCTTAATTGGGAATTTTTGTTTCTTAGTTTGAAAAAAAATTGCCTTTGTGGAGTATCTGTGGCTTAATTGGGAATTTATACAGCTTGGTTTGAAAAAAAATACCTTCTGTGGAGTAGTTGTGGCTTATGTGGCTTATTTGGGAATTTTTGTGGCTTAGATTGAAAAAGATTTGCCTTCTGTAGAGTATTTGTGTTTTATGTGGCTTAATCGGGAATTTCCGTGGCTTAGTTTTAAAAAAAAAATCCTTCTATGGAGTATCTTTGGCTTATGTGGCTTAATTAGGAATTTTTGTGGCTTAGTTTAAAAAACAATTGCCTTTCATTGAGTATGTGTGTCTTTTGTGGCTTAATAGGGAATCTTTGTGGCTTTGTTTGAAAAAATATTGCCTTCTGTGGAGTATCTGTGGCTTCCGTGGCATACTTTGAAAAAAATTGCCTTCTGTGGAGTATTTGTTGCTTTTGTGGCTTAGTTTGAAAAAAAATCCTCTTGTGGAGTATTTGTGGCTTCTGTGGAATCATTGGGAATTTTTGTGGCTTAGTTTGAAAAGAAATTGCCTTGGAGTATTTAAAGTTATCTCAAGTTCTTAGAAAGGATTGTATATGAATTCCTTTTTTAAACCACATTGAATTTTTAATGTTTATTTCATATATTCATGTTGAGCTAGATATTGCCCCTATAATCATTGCATTGGCCGCTAGGATCATTGAGATAAGAATTCTAATGACAAATGAGATCTCAAAATTGGCTTGGAGTACTTGAAGCCATCTCAAGTTCTCAGAAAGGATTGGATATGAAGTCCTTTGTTAAACCACATTCTATTTTTACAGATTATTCAATATATTCATGTTCAGTTAGGTATTGCCCCTAGGATCATTGAGAGTAGAGTTCAAGTGACAAAAGAGATCTTGGAATTGATTTGGAGTACTTCAAGCCATCTCAACTTCTGAGAAAGGATTGGATATGAAGCCCTTTGTTAAATTTCATTGAATTTTTACAGTTTATTCAATATATTCATGTTAACTTGGATATTTCAAAGGTTTGGTTTACTTCACATTTTATCTATGATATGATACATTGACATAAGGATCAAATAATTTTGGGTGTTATGTGATGCCTTCGATTAGAGTGTTGCCTCCGATTAGTCTTAGTTTTATATTGAAGTTATTTTGGATACTAAGACTAGAGGAATGAGTTCATGTACTTTTTTCCACTTGTAAGACATTCATAACTATACCAGAAGCTGCAACATATGGTGATCTGTTTATCTTGAACAAAGTTTTTAGCTTTTACATGTTTTCGGTTTTTATGAATGTTTATGCTTCATATAAGAACATTGTTTTATACTTTAATGTTTATTTTCAATGTTGTGCTTGGGATCATGGAGATTATAATTTGATCAATAAAATAGATCTCCAAATTGATTTGGGTACATTAGGCAATCTCAACATTCGTAGAAAAGATTGGATTTGAGGTCTTTTGTTAAGCCACTTTGAATATTTACAGTTTTTTCAATATTTTCATGTTAAGTTGATGTTTCATAAATTTGATATCATATCACATTTAATGTATGATATGATATATTGGCACAAAGATCATGGTATCTTAGGACTCATATGTTTCTTCTAATTAGTCTCAATTTATAAGAAGAATGAATTTGTGCACTTTATTCACTCTTCACACATTCTCAATGATACCCTAAATTTGATATGGTGATTTCTAATCTCTTGAGAAAAGTTTTGATTTCTGATTATTTTGGGATTCAGTGAATTTCATAGTTATCCAAATACACGTTGGAAGTTACATTGAAATATACCAAAAAGGGATGGTAACTTCATCCACATTGTAATTTGGTTACAAAAAAAAAGTCATGCCACCCCTATCCTTGATGGCCTCCATTTTATGAATTGCCCAAACTTGTTGAAGTGACTGCCTGAGCTAATTTTCTACCATATGATTGAGTCTAGTTTACTCCTTGTAACCATGGAGGGATTGAATAACTAAATTGTCCACTTGTGCTACTAACCCCAACACTAACTGGAGGTGGCCTATAATACATAGGATTTACCCTTGCACTGGTAGGTGTATAGGGTTGGGTATAACCCCTGGCTGATAGTGGGGGACTTGGATGTTAATCAGGTCTTCGTACGACGGTGTATGATCTACAATATGGTTGAAGGTGTTGGAAATCATCCTATTTGCCTCCAACTAACTTGCACCATACTCTTCCTTGTCTGTGGCCCCTTCTTTTTCCAACACTTGTTGAGCCTTTCTTGCCTCCCTCTCTTGTCTTTCTAACTATTTTTGATGTTCCTTCTTTTCCCTTGTTATTTTTATTTCAAGCCTTTCCTTTACCCAAGCTACTACTACTACAACCCTTGAATCTCTCTTTTCCTTGGCCAACTCCTTCTTTCTATGTTTAGATTCCTGAATTTCAAGTTTTCTACACTTAGACATGAACATCAAGTTCATATATTCTTTAGAGGTAAGTAACTGTGAACTCTTATCTAACCGAAGATAGTCTGTTACTGAATGAGTTCATGAGGCCTTCACTCTTTCTACTGGTAGATTTAGGAACCTACCAAGTATTTTTCGATTCATTGTCACATGCTCCTGATGGCTTGACACTTGCCTTTCAACCTTAGGGAAACCTGATTGAACCCCATTATTGTCCTCATTTGGTACTTCATTCCGAATAGACTCTTTTTCCAGTGATCCATTTTCCACAAAATAGTGAACAATTTAAGTGCTCAACTCTGTTGTTTGAGAAGGCATTTCCATGCCTTCATTGTTGGTGGTTGACACATTATGTTTGTTGTTATTCATCTTGGCCTCTGCCAACCATGATGGTGGGGTTACTTGGGTTGGCATGCTCAATTGGTCATTGTTAATTCTTGTCATTCTCATTTGAAACCACATTTGCATTGTCATTTTCATGATCAACTGCCTCATTTGGAATATTGTATGCAAAATTAGTAGATGCTTCAGTGGGTGTGGCATCCTCCATGTTATTGACAATTGGTTCATTATTGAATTGTGCCTCACATACATGTTCATCATAGAGGTTCCCTTGAGAAAGAGATATCATAACTTCAACAACAATAACATCTTCCTACCAATCCAAATCTTCTTGGGAATCGACCTGATCATGTAAGTCCTCTGCTTCCTGACCTTCCACAACAAATCCTTGGCTGCAACTAGTATAATTAATAAGAGCATCAACATTTCGTGGCCAAATTCTTGTCCTCCTAAATCCATACTTGATATTAGAAGGTGTTAGAGCCCTTTTAAATGCTTTACTTGCATGCCCAGCTACCTCAAATATTTTTACCTCTACCCCTGGATTCTTTTCCATCCATGAATCTTGCTCTACTCTGATATAGTTCTTGAAAGTCCCAAACATGCTGAAATCAAGGGGTTGTAATTCGTGAGTGGTATGAGCTGGCAGTGTTAATAGATCAATGCCCAAATGGTTGACCTCCTTGATTTTCTGCACATCCATGTGGATTCCATGGCCATCTAAGATTAGTAAGTGTCTATTTTGAGGTGAGACACCACCTGATACAGAGGCAGCAAAGTGAAAAATCCAACTCAGGAAGAGTTCCCTTTTCATCCATGCATGGGGATGTGAAACCATTCACCTGGTTCACAATTCCATATATAGTTTTAAAGTAGTGTTTTTCATTTGAATAAATAAAAAACTGGGATTGAAGAACCAATTGCATTGACACAACAGAGTATAGTGATCCACTCCTTGCTCCTAGGCAAAAAAATTGGCACATTTTTTCTCCCTCTCTTGGCAATTACTGGCATGCCACAATTCCTTCCATCCTATAAGAATGTTTTGTCACAATTCCAGATATGGTTTGGGGCATAAGATTGTTTCTCATATGCACAAGAAACGGTGTCTAGAACTTAGACACAATTGCAGGGCGTAAATTTAAAGCCATATCTTTGTTAAGACCCTCCATTATTCATAAGGCAAGGTCTGGATGCCTTTTTTTAAACCCACTCCACCAAGATTTTCCAGGAAACCCATCGTTAAAGGGGTTTGGCCTCCCCTAATAGATTTTATCTATTGTGGATTTGAGTTGTATCAACTCTAACCCATGTCCGATTTGGGTGATTTCCTTACACCACACAACCATCTCAGCCTCCTCCTCTTCAATCATAACAGTAGCAGGCCCTCTACACTTTGTATTAGTTAGCCCATTAATCCAATAATGTATGCTTGAGCATGCAATTCCATGTTTTTTTATAGATGCATGCATTGAATATCCCCTAAACTCAATGTCATCAATTGCACCTAGCATGTCTTCCTTTGTCCACCCGCTTATGGAATTGATCTTCTTAGTTGAGCTTGCACCTTGTATTGTGGTTGAGGGTGGCTCTGTGGTAGATGGTTGGATAGTAGGATCTACTAGACTACCACCACATGGGCCTTCTCAAAATCATGCATTAGCAGCAATGACACCATCGACTGTTTCATCTTCCGATGAAGTGCATGACAATTGGGCACCCTTGGTCCCTTGCCTCCTCATGTTCCTTATACCGTCTGCAATTGAAAGTTGTGGCATGGATGCAACAAAATGCATATTATTAAAATTAATTTTTGTCATTGGAAGTTGCTTCAACAATCGAGACTCAGTATTATTTTAATACGAAATTTAAATGTGAAATGGTAATCAATAATTGCAACCTGCATAATAGAAACTCAGTCTTATTTATTTCCTGAAATTTAAATATGAGCAGATTAATTAATATTTGCAACTTGCATATATTTGAATAAGAAATTTATGTGTTTGCATCGACTTGAATCTCCATCCATGGGTTGCATTGTTTGACCATATCTTAAAACACTCTGGTCCTCTACATTGTTAGGTACAGTTGTTTCCAATTCTTCCATTCTTAGAGGCATGACAGTTATTGCATACAAGCTCCCAAATTGTTGTGATTAAGGAATGATCAGGCCTATGTGTTTTGACTCATATGCTCTGTTATTTTTGTCTCTGTTGTCTTTGTTTGGCATGATTAATTTTTTGTCTTTATTGACTCAAATGCTATGGTTTTTTCTCTGCAATTTCACACACAGAAGCTGAATTTCACACACATAAGCCTAATGTTTGTCAAAATTGGAGATAAGGATTTGTTTAAATTTGTGCTTCACAAGAATCTTGGTAGGTTTTTTTTAGTATATATAGGCCTATATTATACTCCAATGACCTATTGATAAGAAAAGGGGAATAAATAGCATGTGTGAGGAGGTTTCTATTTCCTTTTTTAAAGGTTAAACATCAAGATTTAACTCGACCATTTCCATGGTGTTTGCCAATAATGTTTGTCAAATTAGGTATCATTATTTATTTCTTCCATTGTGTTGTTTTAGGTTTTGAATAGCTATTGATTGTGATATTGATATTAAAAAATTATTTGGATAACACATCAAACTTATAGTCCATCACATTCTACTTTTACATTATGGATTGATGTTGACTACCTTTGTCCTCCACCACTTGAGCAACAAAGTTCTTTTTCAACCAATATAACTCAATAAGTTTAAAACCCTTGGTGTCTTTGGTTCTTAAATAACTAGTGTCCAGGGCCCATTCATTAAACTTTACCTTTACATATTCATTGGAGAGTTACTGTTTTTTTTTCACTTGAAAACCTGCTCAATGCTAGCCACCTCATATTTTCTTGCCATATAGAATCTATAGTGGAAGTTGACAAACATTCTCATGGAATTTGTCTAGTGATGTGTTGTGGCACTTGTAGGGAAGGGTATAATTTTATAGAGGATGAAGTGCCTATGTTGAGCCCACATTTGTTGCATAAAGAGAATCAACATACATATTTAGTGATGGTGTAGGTTTTAAAGAGAATGAACCCTGGATTTCCGATAATGGCACATGATCTCATCATCCTATTCAAATCATTTCTTAAACTATCACTTGGATGAGCTAGCTTTGCATTGAAATCTTTAGTTCCCCTTCCTTAACATCATTTCATTATGCTAACATACACAAGATTATAGACTTAGCTCCTATAGGCCCTTCAAGGATTTGGCATTCATCAGAGTAGCCCTACTTTTACAAGGTCTTCCTTCATAGGAGGACTTGTATGAGAATTACAACACAATGCTTTTCTCTCTTCCAAAATGTTGTTGGGTTTTTAGAAGGAACCTGATCTTCAAATTGTTTCTACAATTCTTGTACATTTTCCTCGATTTATTTTCTCTACAACTACTCTTCAAAATTCAGATTAGCCTTGATATGCTTCAGCTCTTGGATTTTTTACTGTTATCTTTTTATAGTTTTTCCTACTTGGAACATTGTGGACAATTATGGAGTGGATAAAAATGAAAGGATGATCTTAGGTTTGGTTTTGGTCTTGCAGAATCCAAGGATGGATAGGATTGTGATAAAATACCCTAATTTCCCATCTTCTATTCTCTTAGATCCATGGGGTTCTAATACTATAAGGAATTGCATTCCTAAATGCAACCCACTTGGATATTTGCAAGTAGAAATTTCATATCTAGAGAATAGTGATCAAAGCATAGAGTTGCTTTAGGTACCTCAGAATCCATTTGCATTAACTTATTCCCTATCCCAATAGAAAAATTATTTGTATGAACCCAATAAATACTAGGGATTAGCTCTTTGTTTACAATGTTTAGGTTAGAGATCGAATATCTCAAATCTTTCAGTTTAAAACTTTAGCCCTTGATCTTTATCTTTTATGAGGATGTGATACCTTTGACATTGTATGGAAAGTATCCTCATTGCATTAAGTCCTTACATTTGTTGAGTATCAAATATATTAATGTTTGTATTTCCCTTTTCATCAAAATATTCCAATGGAGGTTGCATTTGTCCAAGTTGTCTGATTTGTTCTTTTAATTCATTTATCTCTTGTCTAGCCCAGAGATCTATTTGATTCTTTTGTTCTATCCTGCCGATTTTCACTCTTTGTACTACGACTTCTTTCTTTAGAGTATTTATTTCTTTGCCTAAATAATTCATTGTAAGGGGTTGTGTTCTCTAATTTCTATTATGTCTTATGAATGATTTGGTATTTCTTTCAAAGCTTGCATCAACAAAATTAGGCTTTCTAACTGTGGGGTGAAAATTTTTTGAGAACTTACAAGATTTCACCATTATTTTAAGGAATAAATCCAAAATATTTTTCTTCATGTCTCCTTGAAGCAAAGGTTTTATTTGAGACATAATTTGTGCATCTCCATCTCATCTTCCTTGAGACATGCAAACCTTTATGAGCTTTCTTCTTCACTACTACAATTAATGATTTCAATATTGCAGTTACAAACAACGGGATATTTAAAAGGACAATGATTAGTAATCAACAGGGCTTCTTGTTGAATAATTTAGATATACCTTAGGAATCTATTTCAAAGTTTGAGGTTTTTGTACATGAAGAACAACTTCCTTCATCTAGAACATTGAATTCTTTTGTTTTAATATGAAAAGGATGATGCAGAAACTGATTTGTATTGTGTATGTGTGAGCCACACCTATTAGTGTGAGCAAAGAAGATCTATTGTGAAATTTCTACCTTTTCATTGATCATTTCAAGTCTTTCTTGTGATGTTTTTCCTTTAACTTTGTTGGAGGCTTCTCCTTGTGGGCATCTATTTCTTAGGTGGCCTAATTTCCCACACAACCAAAAAGTAAGAATTTTCCTAGAATTAATTTGTAGATTACATTTCATGGAGCAATGAGAAAAAGCCACAAGGTCCTTGAATTTGTGTTTTTTGGGAACTAAAGTGCAGAAGGTAACATCAAGAGCTTTCATGATGGTTTTCAATCTCCTTGATTCATACATTCCTTGCTAGATATCATATTCAATTGTTGAATAGTATGCCTCCAAGGTTATGAAAAAAGACTGTTCATTATGTAGAATGTGACATTCATTAAGGATTCAAATCTCTTATATTTCCTATACCTAACACTAAATCCATGACTAGGTGACTGTTATGAAGTAAAATAGTCTCCTAAGGCTACATTCCTGATTTTTTAAAAATTCATCAACGTTTAGTTATACTGTATACATGAGTGAAAGATGGAGGTTATGTAGGTTCGTCGGGAGCATAAATTCTATACTAATGAAAAGGCTGACCAAATTGTTAACTTCAACATATTATCGACTACTTATTGAGTTGTGTTGAATGACAAGGTTGTTCTCTCAAAGATCAAGTGGGATTACCTTATGATCGATGCACATATCTAATGGAGAATAATAGAGCTTCATCCTATGCTACTCTCTATGGATTTAGTACCAAATAAGTGTTAGATTACTAGAAAGTCTAGGAGCCTTCTTCCGGGGAATATATTTTACTACCTCTTTCACTTCTTTGATAGATATCTGTCTTCAGAGAGCATCATTTTTCTCTTCGGTAACCAAAGATGGAATGTGATGGATTAATTTTTGTATAGCCTTTGAATGACACAGAAGCCGAATTTCACAGGTAGAAGCTAAATTGAATTTCGAGCATGATTAATTTATTCTTTGTTAACTCAGATACTATTGTTTATTTTTGCAATTTCACACACATAAGCTAAATTGCATATGCAGTTTTCTCATATGGTAAATTAATTGAAGATTTGGAAGATTAAAAATAATAGAAAGAAATAAAGGAAAGAAATGAAGTTTATACTGTAAATTAATGGAAGATTTAAGAAAACAGAAAGAAAATACTTGAATTATTCCAGCCTTATTACAATCTGCATAGTATCTAATTGAGTGAATCCAACTGCGGATGAGTAGAATGAAATTTAATGAAGCAATTGTGAGGTGGTTTTATAGATTTCTGTGGTTGAATTTGATTTGAAGGGAGGATGGACATGGATTTATTTTTTTGAAATTCAAATGTGTGTTGTGGATTGATTTGGATGTCATCCAATGGCTGATCAAATCTTATGGTTGATCCTTGTGCTTTACCTTGTGTTTTCTTGGGTTTAATTCCTGAATCTTGTGTGTTGGTGTCATTTATTTCTTTGAGCAGGTTGCATTGATGAACATATATGCAGTTATGGCTGACACATACATTCTCTATTCTTATGTAGCTAGTATTGAACTTTGGGCATAACTACTCTAGTTTACAGTTAATGGGGTTGGTTTGATATGATATGTGTCATGTTGGATAGTATGGGAGGCTAATAGTTGCTTGTTAATTTTGTCTTGTTTTCTAAAACAGATTTGGAGGTACTTGGGATCGTATGTCTTGTCAAATTGTCATAATAAAGGCTAGTGTTGGATAGTTGTAAGCCCAGTCAATATATGCGCCCATTTTGGACATATTTGAATAACTTATATAACTTAATATTATCTTTTTATGTTTTAATTATGATTTTTTTTGTCATGTTTTGATGGCTGCGTGGGACTAGTACTATAACAACTGCTGGTCCCTGCACCACAATAGAAGTCATTCCCATATTAGGATAAATGAAAGTTATATTTTTGTTGAAATTATAAATTATCATTTATATTTTATTTATATTATAATAAATATTAATTATTGTTTGTATTTTATTAACATTATAAATATTTTTTTTTTCTCTATAAGGACTAATTCTATTAAAAGAAAGAATGATACAATAAGAAGTTACAGTCAAGAGAGGCAGGAACACAGGCTGCCGGAAAGGATAGGATATCCACCTCGGCCCCTAGAAAGAAAAGAGAAGGAAGCTGCGCAGAGCAAGAAGAGACAAGAAGAACAGAGGAGAAAGAGCAGAACAGAGGATTCTACCCAACATGTGTAGAAGCAGCTATTCGACACTTTTTTCCTTTCTTTTTACCAACTTTGACCTAGTCAAGAGGACTTTGCTGAGCCGGCATGATTTGCAGATTGGGCTGTGCTGACGGGGAGGACTCCTTGTCTGAATCCGAGGGGGAGGATTCATGATTCCTTTTCTGTGAGATTGGAGGGGCAGACAAATCCTCAGGATCGGCCAAGGGAGGGTCCTGTGCCATCTTTGCTGCCATTCCTTCCTCAACTTGTTCCTCTTCATCTGAGCTGAAATCAAAGTCATCCATGGGGGGAGGATCATGAGGCTTCCAGCTCTTGGATTTCTGCTTAGGACTGACTTTCTTTTTTTGGGCAGGTGTCGAGGGACAAGAGCCCCTAAGGTGACCTGTGTGATGGTAGTTATGGCAGCGAAAGGCTATGTTCTCATAGTCTAGGATCTGAGTCCAATGGAAGTCTCGAATTTTGAGATTGATCTAGTCAGGGAGACCTTTGCTCATATCTATTTCTGCACAGATTCTGGCAAAGGTGTAAATTCCTTTTTCCCCTCTAGAGACGTCTGTATCTAGAAAGCGGCCTAGAGAGTTTCCGATGCCTTGGAATACTGCAAAATGCCAAAGATGCACTGGGAGATTTGGAAGCCTGACCCAGATGGGGAGCTTGGTGATGACTGTTGTAGAGGGATCGAAATCTGGGAACCAGGGGGTGAGGAATAAACCAGCTGATCCCCAGAACCATGGGCCTGCAGTTAAAGCTTTCTGGTAGTCCTCGTCAAGAATGAAGACTACTATGAAGAAGCCCTTTGAGCATAACAGTACCTTGCAATTGTTGGTCCAGTTGGAATGAATCCATTGGTAATGGTCAGCAGTGCTCGGCCATAGCCCATTGAACCTGCAAATAATGGCTTGTTCTGCAAACGTTTGGGTCTGCTCATCCAGCGATGGGTGCATGATTTCAATAGACGGGGTTTCCTCAAGTTTGTCCACCAGAAAAGGCTTGGGTGCCTGAACCGGTGGAGTTGTCTTCTTAGGTATCTGAGCATGGACAGTGTCTTTATATGAAAACACTTTAGCAGAGGAGGACTGTCCAACAGCTCCCCCTCTCAAGCGAAGAGTAAGAGTAATGGATGCATTTATCTTAATGCTATAAAAAGACAGGGGAATAGGATCCTCAAGTTGTTTACCTTCATATATAAGTCGTTGTGCTGCAGAGGGTATCCCTGACTTGAGATCCAGAGCATTCTTGAGGTCCTGCACTAGATCCGACGAGTTCACCCAATGCAGCTGAGTTTTGCCGGAGATAAGCTTAATCTGGATCTGGAACGCTGCAGAAGGATCAGGGTTCTGCTTTCCTTTGCAGATCCAAGCCGAGAGGGGGTTGGAGCATTGAAGGGCCTTCTTCCCCTGTACTTGTCGTAGAGGTTTGTGATGAGAAGAAGAAAGGGTCCTGAGACCATTGAATCTGTCAATGCAATCCACCCAGAAGAGCTTGTAGATGACCCGTCTAGGTAGATCCAGGGCATGTAAAGTAATCTGAAGATCTAGAACAGAGAAATCGCTGTTTTGGGAGGACAGAGAGGGCAACGGAAGGAATGAGCAGCCTTCGAGAGTGAAGACTTTCTTCCCAAGAGCCTCCGCCTGAGGTGAGATGAAAGAGTAACCTGCGCGCTTGTCCTTGTCCTCTGCGTATGCATTCTGACGGAGGCGGCTGGAATGAGATGCGACAGCCGAGATCCAAGATCTGGGAGACGCAGTGCCGGGAGCAGCGCAAAAGAGGGAAACCTGCGTACCAGAAAAGAAAATAGAAAGGAAGTGATCCCGTAATCCTGGATTGAAGCGCGCAGCACCTGCCTCGACATGGCGAACCAGAGGCCCGACGGCGGCCGAGGGCGAGACAGCGGCGGCTGAGAGGATAGGGCTAGGGTTCATCTTCCACACAGTTCGTTCGTCAAGCTTCTAAGCCTTTAATCTATTTAAAACTTGTATAATGTGCAATGATATGTTAGTATTTCTCACAATCAACATTATAAATAATTTTATTTATTGAAAAATATGTAATTTTTATGTATATTTAAATATTGTTATAAAATTATTTTAATATATAAAATTTTTTCCTTGCACCTTACATTATTTAAAAATAAATATTCATGATATTCTTGTTTTAAATTTATTAAGAAAAACTTATCCAATTGTTATATAGTTTTATAGAAAGTTTAAATGTTAATATAAAATTATTTTAATATATAGTTTTTTCCTTCGATTTTAAATTACAAAAATAAATTTTGATAAGCATAATGTGTTTATGGTGTAAAAGGGGAGGGTGTAAGTTACTACCTGGCCAAGCTGTTGGAGGATGTGGCAGTATCCCCCATGAAGAATGTTTATGACACTATGGTTCTCGAGGTCTCATCACATGTTAGTAGCTCTCAACACAATCAATCTCATCCATGTTTCCTACTTTAGATTTGAGTGCATATAGTTCATCCAAATTTCTTGCAAATATTCCACTTGTGCAATGTTTATTCTAGTTCTAACGTGGATTATTACACATATTCTCATGGCTGAATTTTTATTATTTGTTGTGGGTAGCCACATCTTCTTTATAAAACGCAGGTCGTGGCTCTCTTCGATCTTAATTGGCATCACTTTTCAACCTACTCTTTCAAGCCTTGCTTGAGCCCTATTTTATTTCCTTGGCCACCTTCCACTGCTCTACAATAGAATGAACCTCCCACATAAACTAGAGTAACAAAAATAGATTCCAGTTGACAGCCTAAATACCCATGCTCGCTCAGTTGTTTCCTTCCCCTTTCATTCAACATATGTGCTTTTAATGGTTATGGTTCAAATAGCCTCCTTTTCTAGTATTTTCTTCCATATTTGATTTAATTACTAGTATTTCTCTGCCTAACATTCTTAACAAATGTACTGCTCATAATTATTGTGTTTCTTTAGAGCTAGAGCACCCTCTCTATAGTATGTTTCCCTTGGAAATTATTATTACCTTGTTTTTCTCCTTGATTTGCTTGGTGATTCTCTCCTTGTTATTTCCTAAGTTGGAACATCCTTTTTGTGGGTTTCTTGTTGTTCTCTCTCTTGAGTCCCAATTTTGCTCATTTCTGATGGTGTTTCTGAGGTATTAACCCCTTTATTTCGAACCTTTCTTAATCCTTGAACACCCTCTTTTACCATTTTTGTGTATTTTGACCAAGAAGTTGTTGTGAACTTAAAGGTATGCAAATTATTTTAAATCTACCATTTTACTTTAATTCCTAGGTATTTTCAAAGTTAAAATGTTATCTAATTGAATCACCTAAAATGTCAAAGGAGTTAACCACATCGTGTGCAGATCAACCATTTTCTGAAGTGGTTCCGAGATTCCTGCAGCTACTTCACAATTTCCTACAATTTTGTTGATTTCCTGTAGATGCGGAGATTTCCTGTAACCACCCCGATTTCCTGCAACGATATCCATGGTTGAGCATGTTCCAGTCAGCCTCGAGGAGAACGAAGACATGGGTTTTGTTGAGAAAGTCACTAATATGGATGTTGTCCTATTGGTCACCTCAGAACTGCCATCAAAACCACCTAGATCTTCATTCCTTTTTTAAATGATCGTATTAAGAGGCAGTTCCAATAGCTTCATGAAATCTATTTGATCCATGCTTTCAGTCATGGATCGAACTCATTATGATTATTTCTGCTATCTTTGTCAAATATTGATAGCCAATAGTTTTAGGATGTTATATTTTCTAATTTGAGGCAGATTATGCCCATGTATTTGTATAAAGACCTTTATGTTTGTTAGGAGGGGGATAGAGAGGATATAGAGAGAAGAAGGATAGATTGAATATGTCAGACTTGTATTACTGTATATTTTCCAGATTAATATAATACTTGATTTTATGTTGAATTTCATTGAGTAACTCCTTTCGTAGTTGAAGGGGTTGTGAGTAACAGATGCCCCCCTTTACTCACAACTCCTGTAGCTACAACTTTTTTTTATTTCCATTTATTTTTGTCATGCATTACTAGAATTAGTACACAGTTGTAGTTCTCTTTTCTAATTTGTAGCAGCTTGTGAATGATGGTTAAATGTGAGCTTATTTGATGAATGATTGGAATTTTTGAATAGGCTTTCATTTCTGTTATGCAATGTGTGATTTTAGTTGATTGTTGATATTTGGGTTTGTATCTTTTCTTGATATGCATCATCAATTCTAGGTGTTGTAGAGAGATGAATTATCTACTCCATAGCCTTTGCTTCTAAGTTTTGATGAGGAAAAGAGTTCTTGAAGCTCTGTGTGTGTGATTTTATTTAGAAAAAAACTTACAATCTTAGCCTGCAGATATTTTGCGCAGCACCTCACAAGCTTAGCTACCCTTGGTTGACAATTTATGTTTGTCAAATTATAATCTATAATTTGCTCAAACATGTTGGCGTCGTTGTTGGGGAGGTGCTAAGGGATGATACCAGAAGTGTTTTAGTATGATTTATTTTGTTTGAATTTTTCAAGACTGGGGGAGTCAAAGTGGTAAGACGTGCGGTAATTCCTACACACCTGCAGAGATCATAATTCACCAAAGTCATGTCCTGATTGTTTGGTAAGTATAATTTTTTAAATATCCTGCATAATATATGAATAGGGTCCAATATTTTCAAATATTTTTAGTGGTGGTGTGAGCACCACTTCGTTCACTAATAAACTGGTAAGGAAGAGGAAGTTCGTAAAAGAACAAGGAAAAGGAGATAGAGGAATCCAACAAGGGGTTACAGCTCTGAGAAGGGTTTGATAGTTGATCCTAAGCAAACTAATACTTCCACAACAACTTCTTCTGCTAGAAAATCCTCTGTTACTGCTCATTCAAAATTTGCAATGGCACCTCAAATACCATGGAAAACACGTCCTGCGGGTATGTTAAAACAACATTTTTAATTTCCTTATGCCCAAAATCGGATGTGGAACATTCCAATACCTTGGAAGCCCTGGCCTCAACAGGGAAATTTCCCTTACCCTGCTACACCAAATTATTCTCCTCAAAACTTTTATTTACAACAAATGGTACAACAACAATTTCTTCCCTAGCCAGTATCCAATCTCAACAATAAATCCATCCAATCTACTCATAATATTGGAATGGCCATTTATACCCCTTATCCTACCTATTACATTGCACCTCAGTCTCTTCAAGGAATTTTTGTACCTTTTCTACAGGAGTTTCCTGCGTCTCTGCAGGAAATTAAACTAAGGTTAGGAAAAGTGGTGACCCAACCATAAAAGATTGAAGAGATTATAGAGGAAGAATTTCCTGATACACCTGAAATAGAAAATGTACAAGAAACAAAAGAAAAAACAATTCTAAGTTCACAAGAACCTTCCTCATCTCAAATTGTCCAACCTCCTTTTCTTGAGAGGTTGAGGGTGGAAGAAATGACAAAACAACCCGAATTTGATCTAGTATCCAAGTTAAGAAATGTATGCATCAAGATTCCTTTACTGCAAGCAATTAGGGATATCCCAATCTATGCTAGTATCAAAAAGCTAGGGAGACAAAAGAAAGAACCCTCTAAAATTCAAGTAGGTGGGAAAATTGCATGCCTTATGTCTACTGGATTTGCCACTGAAAAATATGCAGACCCTCGAATTCTTGTGGTTACCACCTTCATCAATGGATATCCAATAATAAATACTTTAATTGATTTAGGTGTTGCCATTAATATAATGACAATGGAAACACTATCCCATATAGGATGCTTTGACTTGCTTCCTACCCCTACTGTGTTAGAATTAGTAGATAGATCTAAGGTCAAGACAGAGGGTGTATTGGAAGACATTGTCATTTCATTAGATTCCTAGGAATAACCTGTAGATTTTTATGTTCTTCAGCCTAAGACTAATTTAGGGAGGCACCCTTTGATCTTAGGGAGACCTTGGTTGGCCACAACGGATTCCTTCATTAGGTATAGGTCGGGGAACATGACCATCACTCATGTGGCTGAAATTGAGCACATCAATCTATATCCCCCCTACTAAACCCCTCTTGAAATTAGAAAAGATTCATTTGGCTAAGGAAGAATTTAATTCAGAAATTATTTAACCAGTTTTGACAATAGCCCAAACTATGGGCCTTAAAGAGAACACTGGGGATAATTTAATTAATTTCTCTATTTCAAACCCTGATTTTTCCCAACACTTAGAGTGGTAGTCAAGTCATGAGATAGATGTCATTGCTGAGCATAACTTCCAAGACCATAGTACAACAACAAAATTAGATTCATCCCTCCTATCTGTATTTCTTGCAGAATCAATGACTGAAGGTGGAAGCAAGGTAATTGAGATCTTTCCCAGAAAAAAATTAATTATCAATTCTTCCCTAACTTATGAACAGGGAAATCGATTAACTCAGATATTGAAATATTTTTCAGACACATTTTCTTGGGAATATGCAGATACGGATATGATACTTGGTATCTTCTCTAATCTTTTATATGATTGCATAGAGGTTTATATGGATGATTTTACGGTGGTGGGTGATACTTTTGAAGAGGCTTTACTTAATCTTAGGAAGGTTTTGCAAATATGTAGAGAGACTAATATTTCATTAAGTAGTGAAAAATGGTTTATGATCATGACTTAAGCCATTGTCTTGATTCATCACGTTTCTGTTGCAGAAATTAAAGTTGACCTGGAAAAAATTGAAGTGATTTTGAAGAAGAAAGAGCTGGAAATGGTGGGAAAGGGGGTCATTCCTTTCACTACCTCTTCTTGATCTTATACTGCAATAAAATGAGCTTACTTTGTTCCTTATTGTGCTCATTAAAACATTAGAGGAATGTCTATTGGGTACAACTTTATTCCTTTTTCCTGGCCTAATGGACTAATTATGGAAAATGAGCCCCCTTGCAGTCTTCTTTTTCAATATTTCAGTCTCTCTAAAATTGAAATCTGGAGAGCATGGATTATATTGGGCTCATTAAAATAACAGGTCAGTAGATCCTTCTGGATCCATAGAATAAATTTTATTTTTCAAGACAATTTTTGGTTTTCTCGTGTTGGACTGATGTGGGATTTCTTAAGGCCCTCCTTCCAATGATCTTGGCCCATCGACATCAGCAAATTATCTGGGTTTCAAGATTAGAGACTAGTGATGCCTTGAAGCTTGTATACCTTAACGACAGGCTATCTTGTTAGCAACAATGGGGATTCATTATGGCTCCTTGACTACTGGATCCTATAGGGGGTTTGACAATAGCTCATACATTCACACCTGAAAGGATGCATCAGATGTACCTTGGTCCTTGCTCTCATCATCGGTGATGGGCCTTGCATTGGTTAACAACTGACCTTAATGGCTGGTAATCCAACAAGTCCATTATACATTCGACCTCAACACATTTATTCATGTGTAGTGAACTGTACAAGAAGGGGAGAATATGGTTTCCTATAGATGGATTTCCTGCAGAAAATTCCAGTAGCTGCATTTCTTGTAGCAAAAACAATTATTTCCTGAAGAACGAGTTTAAGCAGCATATTCTACAGAATTTGGAAAGTACCATCATTATTATTTGAGGCCATGTAGCTACATGATCTTTCCTCTGACATGATTTCGAAGTGGTTTATAATTTCAAGGTAGGAACAAGCATCATCAAAAGTACTAACTATTGTAAGGTAAGATCGAAGGTACGTTTTTACGTCATAATACTTAAGGTAAGAAAAGGTAATGGTATGAAAATTTTGAATTTGCATAAGTACGAGTCATGGCCACCCAACGAAATAAGGAGGCTACGAGCTTTTTTTGTCATAACGGAAGTCCCCATTCCCGATTATTATCTTGACATGTATGATGGTTATCTTCTCAGTATGTATTCCATGGGATAGATTATAATGGAAATCATGTTCATGTTCCACATCTCTCAAAGTTTCCCAATTCTCTCGAGTCTTTCCTAATTAAGCCTTTTTGTGAAACCTATCAGTGAATGAAATTGATCTCTGCTCCCTCTTCTGCTCCTAGATGGTAAAAATGAGGTCTGTTGTGAGATCTGACCTGCAAGGTTCCGTACTACTTGACGCCTACCCACAGAGTAAGGCGAGGTTGGAGAAGGTAGGTTAGCTTCCTCTGTTCATGAAATATAGCGGCCACAATTCGGAGGTTACAAAGTCCTTCACCTTAAACTTAAATGGCGACAAGGTGCAAGTGGGGAATGTGAAATTTAAGTTGACAGAGGAACTGGTACCATGTGCATGCGGGATTTCATAGGATGGAGATCGTTGGTTCAAGAACCAGCGATTTAACAAGGAAATGTGTGCACCCTTTCTTAGGAAATAACATGCAAACCCGGATTGGAGTAAGGGAATTTCCCAGGAATTCCTCAGAAGTAAGTACCACCAACTTTTGTTTTTGTTGTAGAAATATATCACTTGTGAGGGTCGCTATGGTTTAGCATTTCTGTTTCATATTCGTCTTTTAGGCCATTTTAGAGACAAGCCCCTAAATTTACCCTACTATCTTATAATGTCTCTCATGAAAATGGCTACCTCTGCTAAGGAGAGGGCTTCCCATATAGAGGAGAACCTATATCATCATGGACTGGTAAAAATCATTATGACGCAGGTTTTGCATAAACAAGGAAAAACATGGGATGAGTTCTTGACTGAGAATTATTTTGTTGATGATGAGAAGGAGCCTGATGTACCTAGAACTAAAGAACCAAAACAGATGGAGAGGCCTAAAAAGAAACCTCGGACCCGTGGTCAATTAATTGAGGATGTGAAGAAAGATGAAGAAGTGGTGGTAGCCAGGGAAACTGTGGGGAAAAAGACTAAGGCATCAAAGGGTACCTCTTCTCCTGCTAGGCGTTTCATGAGAATCCAGGCAGTGAAGCTAGCTTCAAAGGAAATTTCAGAGGAGAAGGAACATAAAATTAAGAATCAAAAGAAGGATAAGAAGCCTCAAGACTATTGGCATTATGATACAAGTGTTTTCCTTGATGGCAACTCACTTAGGACAATTCAAATTTGATAAAGGGAAAATCACATTGCAACAGGTCAATTTACAGGTAACGGGGCAATGGTACAAAAGAGCATGCAGTTGGAACAAAGGACTACAGATCATAATCAAGAAGTTAAAGAAAAATGATGTTTTAAGTCAGTTTAAGCTATACATGAAGGTTCACCTTATCCAAGCAATGTATACACATTGAGTCACATAAAAAAATTGGCGTATATGTATGCACACACTTTCACAAGAGGAAAATCGTGTATGGATTGGAAAATCAACGAAATTTAGGATTAAAGAATACCAAGGGTCAGTACCATGGTATTAGCCCATAATATTGAGTAGAGTAATGGTTATTTGATCCCGTCCAAGAATACCACAGGCTTGAAGTGTTGTCTTGGTCTGAGATATTGAGGAAGGCCAAAAACTATATAAGGAGGAGAAGATCAAAGGACCAGGTGTGCAAGTGAAAGGGTTTCTCGAGAATACTTCTATCTAAATTATATTTTATGTTACAAGGGCCATGATTATGATATGAACTGAAATATTTTGTGCACCTTGGATACAATGTTAGATCAGGATCATAAGACCTGAAATGACTTATCATTGTATGATCTGATATTGGTTGGGCTAGATCTGATAGCTTACGCATGTTTTATTCTTTAAATGTCATGATCTGTGTATGTTTAAAGTCTGGAATAGCAGCAAAGTTGTAAGTTAATATTTGCTTATATATATTCTGGTTCACCTTGGTAAAGGTGCATATAAACGCAAGTCTGACTCTTCCAAGTAGTGTATGCAAAAGAAAAGCCTGTTGTTCAGATATTACTAATCCATCTGATCAGTGTTGTTGTTTTACTGTTGTCTGTCAATGAAGTCCTCTTAGATCTAAAAGTAAAGTTGAATGCTTAAGGAGTTTGTTTCTGATTGATTGATTGATTAAGTGAGAAGGGTTATCTTTTTTGTTGATTATCTAGATCTTTGTAAATTGACAGTAGATGTTCAACATATTTCTAGTTGGTACAGACCCGATTCAGAAGTTTTATGTTTCAGTTGTTTTGGAGGTATACGTAGGTTTTGGTAAAGGAAGTAGCGTATACACGCAGGTTGGGTTCATCAAAGTAGCATATGCATTCTAATGTTTGATTCTTGAGGTTGCAATTGGTTCTGAATGATGATGTAGTTTTGTGGGTTCAACACAGTGTTCTGGTGACAGTGATCTAACTATTCATATAGGCTGGTTGTTATTCGATGTAGTTATTACTATAAAGTTTGAGCTTCAAAGTTTATGATGGGTCCAGTGCAAAAATTTGATGAAATGTGGCCTTCATATCGTGTTGTTATGTACCAAGAGAATCCAATCTGAAAATTAATGAAATGTGGTCCCTAGAGGAAGAGATAAGGTCATAGCCTTCTGTAGGTCGGTGCCTATGTACTAGGAAACATATCAGCTAGTACAAGAGCTAAGGGGTTATAGCTCCCTTCTAGTAGAAGCTGGAAAACAAGAGAAGGTAGTATCCTTCTACAAGTGAGTGCTTGCGTACTGATATGAGTCTGCACCAACACAAGATTGTAGATCAATTTTCTTTATATTAAGAAGACAGAGATGACAACAACAGGTGGTTTTTCTCCTGCATTGGGTTTCCACCTTAAATCTTGGTGTTCATGTGTGTTGCTTATGTGTGATGTTTATTCTATTATTACTACACATAGTTACTATGTAATAAGAAATTAATGCACTGATTAAAGATCAACACATGATAAATTAACTAAATCATAAGTTCTCTCGGTATACGCTGATTTCTTTAATCATAGTAGCGTGCACATGCAATTTCACTTTGCTAAAGTAACCTATATAAATCCGTTTGGGAAATGAAAGATTATTGAATTGTAAATACTGATTCACCACCCTCTTAGTATTATTTCCAACAAGGAGATACCTAAGGGGAACATGAGAAGATTGAATTAGCTGAGTTTATCAACAGAGAAGAGTGGGAAACTATGTCTTTCCAGGAACTACCACTATAGGAAGGCGTGGAGAAAACAGTTGAAGATGGTCGAGAACGAGAGGAACCAAGTCTACCCCAATCCTCACAAGGATAGATTGGGGATGAACGAACCTCTAAGAAAAAGAAATCTCGAATGGAGATGAAGGAGACCATCAATGAGCTCACCATATTTGAATGGGTTCCTTGGACAGAAAATAAGATCTTGAAGGAGAATAGTCTGCGATTGAAGAAAGAGGTGGAAGAATAGAAAGAAAAACATCGGAAGACCTGTCATACTATGAAGAAACATCAAGATCAAATTAATAATTTGCATAAGAAGAATGAAGAGTATCAGAATAGGGTACAGAAAGTAGAATCTAACAAGGCACAACTAAACCACCTGGCCACAGTAGTTGCGGCCTAGAGCAAGGATTGAATTTTCTTCCTGGAGCAAAGTTTTTTCTTTCATAAGGGACATGCAAGAAGCTAGGTGTGGGGGAGATGTTGATTCCTAATTTTGCTCATTTCTGATGGTATTTCTGAGGTCTTAACCCCTTTATTTTGAACATTTCTTAATCCTTGAACACCCTCTTTCACCATCTTTTGTGGATTTTGACCAAGAAGGTGTTGTGAACTTGAAGGTATGCAAATTATTTTAAAATGTATCATCTTACTTTAATTCCTAAGTATTTTCCAAGTTAAAATGTTATCTTATCGAATCACCCATAATGTCAAAGGAGTTGACCACATCTTGTGCAGATCAACCATTTTCTGAAGCGGTTCTGAGATTCCTGCAGCTACTCTGCAATTTCCCACAAGTTCACCAATTTCTTGTAGACACGAAGATTTCTTGTAATTGCCCCGATTTCCTGCAACGATATCCATGGTTGAGCATGTTGTGGTCAACCTCGAGGAGAACGAATACATGGGTTTTGTTGAGAAAGTCACTAATATGGATGATGTCATATTGGTCCCCTCATAACTACCATTGAAACTACCCAGATCTTCATTCCTTTTTCAGATGGCCTTATTAAGAGGCAGTTCTAGGAGCTTCATGAAATCTATTCGATCCATGCTTTCAGTCATGGATCGAGCTCATTATGCTTATTTCTAATATCTTTGTCAGATATTGTTAGCTAGTAGTTGTAGGATGTTATATTTTCTAATTTAAGGTAGATTATGCCCATGTATTTTATAAAAGACCTTTATGTTTATTAGGAGGGAGATAGAGAGGATTTGGAGAGAAGAAGGACAACTTGAATATATCAAACCTATATTATTGTATATTTTCTATATTAATATAATACTTGATGTTCTATTGAATTTCATTGAGTAACTCCTTTTGTAGTTGAAGGGGTTGTGAGTAAGGGATGCCCCCTTTTACTCACAACTCCTGTAGCTGCAATTTTTTTTTATTTCCATTTATTTTTGTCATGCATTACTAGAATTAGTACACAGTTGCAGTTCTCTTTTATAATTTGTAGCAGCTCGTGAATGATGGTTAAATGTGAGATTATTTGATGAATGGTTTGGAATTGTTGAATAGGATTTCATTTATGTTATGCAATGTGTGAGTTGAGTTGATTGTTGTTGTTTCGGTTTGTGTTTTCTTGATCCGCATCAGTAATTCTAGGTGCCATAGAGAGATGAATTATCTACTCCATAGCCTTTGTTGCCAAGTCTTGATGAGGAAAAGAGTTCTTGAAGATGTGTGTGTGTGATTTTATTTAGAACCACACTTACAGTATTAGCCTACAAATATCTTAAGCAGTATCTCACAAGCTTACCTATCCCTAGTCAATAATTTATGTTTATCAAATTAGAAGTCTATAATTTTCCCAAACACTCTTTATTCCTAGATCCTAGCCTCGCTCAACCCCCTTTCTCTGATCCTTCAACATGTGGTTCTTCTGTTCACACCTATCACTTATGCCTCTCCCCCTCCAACTTACTTTCCTTATTTATTTATTGGGCTCTGCACCATGCCTCATCAACATGCACATGTTCTTAAAGGAGTAGCCTACTACCAAGAAAGAGTGTCTGAAGAGTGCACACACGCCCATCACTTACTGGAGGAAACTTCTACCTAGCCTTCATGGGCTACCCTGAGCCCCATCTAGGATGAGATCCCAACATGGAGAGAGAAGGAGTCTCTCATCGACACTTGCGCTTGGACATCAAGGTTCCCATATAGATGGCAGACTTGATGTCTGGTATTAGGCGCACGCATAGATTTTTCAACCAGTGCATGCACATTGTTGACTTATATTGGCACTTGAAATTCCTCCTTTGCAGAATCCTAATGGGATCGTTTGAGCATCGAGAAAAACTCCTTCACTCAATGGAGTGCTTGCATCATCACATGTGAGCCCTGGATCATAGACTAGACTGCATAGATTAGCACCTTGTCATACCACCCTCAACTATCATCACCTCTAGCAACAATCAAGAGCCCATCTAGGGCGTAGCTATAGATTATAACATGTATTCTTAGTCTTATGTTATGATTAGGCTTATATCTCTTTTGGTATTACTATATATTCCCATGCCCAACTTGGCCCTACTTTTCAGTTTATATATAATCAATTTATTTTTATGAACACTTTGCTATACTATGCCTCTCTGTGGAGAGTGAACTTTTAGTTATGGTCTAGTATTTTTAGTGAAAGATTGACCAAGAGCATATAAAAAAAAATTGTACACCCCTATTTTGAAGGATACAATATTTATCCCAAAAATTATATATAATTTTCATATTTTTATTTAATTTTCATTTTTTTAAATAAAAAGTGTAATTTAAAAAAAAGAATAGTGGAATTTGCATTTAGTCAATCTAATTGCTTATGCACATATAATATAATATTAAAGAAAACAAATATATGTTAAATAAATTGTATTTATATATTGTATTTATGGTATATTAGTCATATAAAATGTAAGTTGAATGGAGTTACTTATAGATTTAGATTGACTCATTTTTTTCCTATATTCATGAATTAGGATATAATTTTTAAGAATATCATTGCGGTAAAGGAAACATAGCTCTATTCATCTAAATAATTTTGAAATTGAATCCACAACCTAGTTTTTAATAATTTAAATCATTTTTATGTTGAATATTTCACATAACATGGATGACACATAAATGTAAAGCGATAAGTTACATTATTCATTTATATATATTGCTTGCATATCGAAACAATTGAGTAATGGTAACAATAGAAAAGATAAGGACTTGAACAAAGATATTACAAGTTTTTTCATTGTTGATGCATTGAAATTCACATGCAAATTAGAGGGTTTAAAAATTATTTAAAACTCGTATAATTATAGATATTAATGGTTGTTAAATTTTGATAAGAATCAATCCATCATAGGAACCCAGTAACTTACTTCATGATATATATTACATTTCCTAAATTAAAAAAATCATCAATATTAATTAAATTATATCTTTGTTTTAGATTTTTATTATCACTAATTACTAGCCTCAATCCATCTTAACTCCAAATCTACCAAAATCTACGAGCATTCAAATGTATCTTTACTCTAAAAGATATTTGCACGTCAAGATATTTGATCCATGTCCGCGATTGATAGATTAGGAGTTAAGATGGATCTAGGTTATATATATATATATATATATATATATATATATATATATATATATATATATATATATATATATATATATATATATATATATATATATATATATATATATATATACCTCAATTTTATTATAATTAGTAGTTTTATTTTTTCCCTCAATCTTATTAAGCTCAAACAAGAAATTGGTGAAATTTGTCAAAATATTTAAATCTTTTAATACATGTGGAAAATATTTGGACTCCCATTAAAAGAAAAAACTAAATATTTCCAAACAAGTTATTTATTAATTCAATAAAATAAATTATAATTACATCATCACTTAGTTTCAATTCTAGCTCCATAGCCATTAAGTCCCACAATAAATTAAAATTCTAAAAATAGCCATATCTAAAAAAGCAATACATAGGGGTGTTAAATAAAGAGTTTTACTATGACTCATGAACAAAGAGAATAAATTCCTCACTATATTGAAGAGGTGTAAAATAAATTGGTGAACGGAATGGAAAAGATGGAAAATCGTATTGAAAATAATATAGAAGATTTGAAAAACTCCATGTCCACCCTCCTCTAAATACCCAAGAGAAGAAATTTCCTAAAGGAGATTTAAATACAGAAAGGAATCATGAAAATGTGGAGGAAATAAAAATCAATTGCCAAAATTGTCATTTTTCATCACCTCAAGAATCATGGCATTAGGGATTCAATGCAACACCAAAGAATTACATGGCTCTATGGATAAATATGAGGAAGTTTGATGGTAAAAATCATAGAACTTGGATATTCCAAATGGAGCAATGCTTTTTTCTACACCAAGTGATAAAGTTACAAAAGGTAACTATTGCATAAGGTCTATTTTTGGTGATTCAAAATTTGCAATAAGAAGGGAAAAAAGATAATTGTTATGCATAAATCCTAAGGGTGGCTCAAAATATACAACACTGTAATATTCATAATTGGTATTTAACAACTAATACCAAGCAATGGGCTAAGAACAATAAATAAACCGGAACTCGTACACAATAATTAAAACACCAAAATGTAAAGCAACACAATCTAAGCCATTTTATTAATTTTATGATAAAAGAGTACATAAAATGAGCTGAAGTTTTGGAACCTCGGCTTGCTATGCAAGTTATGAAAACCCCACGTCGTACAACTATGATCTGGAGGAAACACTGGCCCAAACTGGTATTGTGCACTACCTAGAAAATTACTACTACTACTACTGAAATGGAACTGAAGATTATTCCCTAAAGAATGCTTGGATCACCTTGACATTGTAGCCATGGACTCCCCTCCGAAACCCCATAAATACCCATAAATGATTTGGCCCAACTCCAAGCCAAAATTGAGCCCACCAAGTGATGCAGATTACCGAGCTAACTAGCAATCCACCCTGCTATAAGAATGATGATTTTAGGCCTGAATAATACCCAAAACATTCTATAAAATTAGCGCCAGACTCCTCTCAATAAACCCACAAAAACCCAGAAAGGGTTTGGGTTGAATCCAACATGCCCCGATGACCCCAAGAAATGTGTATGGTTCTAACTAGCTGGAAAAATGCCTTGTAGAAATAATTATGCTATACAAGGCCAATCAATTACTATAAAAATCTCCTCCAAGCCCTATAAATCACTCCAAGCCTCTTTATTTCTCCTTAGCTTGAACTTCCCAAATCTCCCTGTCAAAATGTATGCACAGTAGCTGTTCAGAAACCCCTAAAATAGATAAATTCAACCTTCCAAAATGTAGCACTCTCGGCCTTGCAAATCACCAAAGAAAAGATCACCCTCCCAATGGATAAATCTCTACAAATTCCTTAGCCAAAACTCCACGATTTTCTAGCTTCTCTCAGCCCCTTTGAATTTCCTTCTCTTCCCTAAGAGAAGCATGCTCCATCTGGAAATGGTTTTCAATATAGCTCTTAGAGAAGCCCTAAGATGGACTCCTTCTTACTCCCCTAGGGTGACACTCGAAGTTCACCAAAGGTAGAGGTGGAATTCCTGCTTGGAAATTTCTTGTGCTGAACAACACAGTTTCCTTGGCTAAGTAGCTCAAGAGAACTAATGTTGAAATTGTAAAATGACTAAAGATCCCCCAAATGAGAGCCTCCTTTCTCTATTTATAATTGTTGGCCTCTCTCTCCCTTGGTGACCCCCACTTTCTGTTGGCATTTTTGGCTCAGGAATGGCGCTATGATACAGGTGTTGTCCTTGATGGCAACTCTCTTTGATGACAGATCTCCGTTCAGTCTACAGAATGAAGCGAAATCTCATATACGCAGGTTAATTAAGTCCAAGTTGCGTATACACGCTGGTGATATGCATACTAAGTCGCGTATACGCAGGAGAGCTACATAATAAGGCGCGTATACACGCAGATGCATGAACAGAAAAGTGCGTATATGTCGGGAAGTTTCCTTTTGGTCCATGGTAGTTAGTCCTCGGTACTTGTGCCCATGTCTTTGGACCAGAGTACCTCGACAGTCGTGTAGATCTCTAGTTTTGAAGTTGATGGTTTTGGATTTCTATGGTTTTGGCTCTTGGTATTGAGCAAGGCCTAAGGCTATATAAGGAGAAGAAGATCATTAGGCAAAATCATCTTTCGAAAAGGCTTGATTATCTGAAAAAGAAAGAGATCTGATATGCAGGTTCTGGGTTGCTTGATCTAAGCCAAGGAGAGATCACATCGGTTGATGGAAGACTAGATCTAAGGATAGATCGGGATCTAATGGTTTGAAATGCACTATCATGATATGGTTGATTATGCGTATTTCTAGATCTGCATACTGTCGCAATGTTATGTTCTGGGTCTAACTGATGTCTGGTACAGCTGCAAATTGAGAAAGTTTATTTTTAGATCTGTACGCAGGTTGGCTTCGGTAAAAGCGCGTGTATACGCGGGTTTTGCTCATTGAAGTAGCGTATATCTTTTGAAGCTTGATTTTGGGTTTACAGTTGGGTCTGACTGTTATTGCAGAGTTCTGTAGTCTGCTCTGTGTTCTGGTAACTGGTGATTGACACGGTTCAGTGGTTCAGTGATTCAATGTTTGGTTGTTTTATGCTTCAATGATCTGTTGTGAAAGGTGAATGAATTGTGGCCTTCAGATTGTAATGTTGTGCTTCAGGAATATCCAGTCTGAAAATGTATGAAAGGTGGTACCTGAAGGAAAGAAGATTGTAGGTCAGCACCTACGTACTAGTATCTTGGCTAGTACAAGAGCAAAGGGGGTTGGAGCTCCCTTCCAAGGAAGTTTGGAGAACGAGAGAAGGTTGTAGCCTTCTGCAGGTTGTAGCCTGCGTACTGGTATAAGGCTGCACCAGTACGAAAGATTGTAAACTGAAGTTTCATATTAAAGAAAGATAGAGACAACTTGCAGCAGGTGGTTTTCACCCACATTGGGTTTCCACCTTATATCTTGGTGTTCATGTGTGTGGCTTGTGATCTGTTCTATTATACTGCACCTGTTTACTGTTAATGTGGTGAATAATGTCCTGATGAACTTAACTGAAGAATAAGCTAACTAAATTATGAGTTTTCTTCTTATACGCTGTTTTATTTAGTCACAGTAGCGTGTACACGCTGGTTCACTTAACTGAAGTAGCGTATATGTTTCTGAGCATTGAAAAAGTTTGATTGATCTGATAATACTGATTCACCCCCCCTCTCAGTATTATTTCCAACAATTGGTATCAGAGCAGGTCCTTCAGAGAAGCTTGATCGCTTGAAGGTAGATCATTCATCATGAGCAACTACGAGAAAGAAGCATCAATCAGGCCACCGATTTTTGATGGGACAAATTTCAATTATTGGAAGGTAAGAGTTACTGCATATCTTCAATCTCTTGGTACAGAAGTTTGGAACATTGTAGAAACAGGCTATGCTTTTCCTTCAGCTACTCCTACAGATCCAGCTGAGAAAAAGCAGTTGAAACAAATGCAAAAGCAGTCAGTACTCTATTAGGAAGTATATCCCAAACAGAATTCATGAAGGTCATGCACTTCAAATCAGCAAAAGAGATATGGGACAAAATGATCACTAGCTATGAAGGAGATGAACAGGTAAAGCAAGCTAAACTTCAAACTCTCAGGATTCAATATGAGACTCTCAAGATGTATAATGATGAAAGTGTGGCTAATTATTTTCTTCGGGTAGATGAGATTGTTAATTGTATGAAAAATTTGGGTGAAGAAATAAAAGAGACTATAGTAGTTCAAAAGATTCTAAGATCATTATCCCCCAAGTTTGAATCTAAAGTATCTGCAATAGAGGAAAAAGAAAATCTCCGTGTTCTCACTATGTCTCAGCTACATGGAATTCTAACTGCTTATGAAATGAGAAAGGGAGGTCCATCAGACAGAAGGGAAGCTGCTTTTAAGGCATCAGGAAAAGAAGATTACTATGAAGCAAGCCATGTTCCAGAAGAAGAGGAAGAAGAATCAAATTTTGTCAGAAATCTTCAAAGGGGTTCTGGAAGGTTCAGAGGTAAGCTACCTTTCAAATGCTTTGCTTGTGGAAGAGTAGGTCATTATGCTGCAAAATGTCCTTATAAGGATAAAGGAAAAGAACCTGCTAGATGGAACAAGAAACAAAGTGCAAATAAGAAAAGCTACTACACCCATGAAGATAGTGATGGCTTATCAAACAGTGATGAAGATGAACAAGGTAATAAATATAAGCTGTTAATGGCATTTGAAGATGATGATTATGAGGATGCTGTAGATGTGGATAATCTCTATAATGAAATTACTAGACTCAAGAGATGCATAGAAGAAAAGAATGTGATCATTGATACTTTGCAATTTCAAATTGATGAAAAGGAAAAACATCTTGAAAAACTAGAAGGTGAAATTGTTGGTCTCAGAAAAGAAATTGAGAAAACAAAAGCTATTAATCTTAAGTTTGTCAAAGGATCTAAGACTTTGGATGGGATTATCAATGTGCAGCGGTCTCCTCTAAACAAGACAGGTTTGGGCTATAATGGAGAAACCTCTCAAGCATCCACCTCAAAAAGTTATCTTGATGCAGCGAGAAGAAATGAGCAGAAGAACAATGAAGATAATCAGGTAAAGCAGGGACGAATTACAAACAGAAACTATCAGGGACAATCCTTCTTAAGGGTGAACAAAAGCTACAACCAACCACAGGTAAAATCTTCTCAGTTTGGCTCAAGAATAGATGAAAATAGAAATTACAATCAGTTGGCTGGTAGATTCAATAACCGCAGAAGCTTCTTCAATGGACAATGCTTTTCTTGCCATAACTTTGGTCACAAAGCAGCTCAATGTGTTGCATATAAAACAATCATGACTAGGGAAGCTCAAAAACAAAGAAGTATGACAGGGATTACAAAAAGGACCTATAACAACTTTTCGGTTCTTGAAAATGAAGTTGAATGTTCTATTTGCAATAATTTTGGTCATAAAGACTCTGAATGCAGGAGCAGGTTTCAGGAGAAAAAGGAACAAGCCACGAGCACCAAAACATGGAGAATAAAGGAACCTCAAACAGAAAGATGTGGGATAGCATTTTATGCAGAAGGACAGGAAAATCTTTGGTACATTGACAGTGGATGTTCGAAACATATGACAGGTGATAAAGAAAAACTTGAATCTTATTCTACTTTAGAAAAGGGAAAGAAAGTTTCTTTTGGAAATGATACTCCTGCAACTATAAAAGGAAAAGGTATTGCTCCTTTGAAAGAAAAGGTCAAGGCTGGAAATGTTTTATATGTTGATGGATTGAAGCATAATCTACTAAGTGTCAGCCAGATGTGTGATCAAAAAACCGAGGTTATTTTTAGATTTAATGGATGTCTTGTTCGTGATCTTGATACAGGTAAAACAGTTCTCAAAGGCAAAAGAACTCCAAATAATCTGTACATATTTGAAGAAGGACAACAACAATGCTATCTTAGCAAGGATGAAGAGCACTGGTTATGGCATCGAAGGTTGGGACATCTAAGCTTCTCACAAATAAGGAAAGCATGCAAATATCAGGCAGTTCGCGATCTTCCAGATATCAAAATTCCAGACAACACCATATGCAAATCTTGTCAGTTTGGAAAGCAAACCAGAACTAACTTTCCAGAGAAGGAAGGATCAGCTAGCTTGCCTCTTGAGCTAGTCCATACAGATGTATGTGGTCCATTTAGGAAAAGGACACCTCGAGGAGAAGAATATCTGATATTATTCATTGATGATTTCTCAAGGTTTGTTTGGTTAGGGCTTATGAAGCACAAAGATGAAGCATTCGAAAAATTCAAATCCTTCAAAGCATTGGTTGAAAATGAATCAGGACACAAAATTAAGTGCCTCAGATCTGACAGAGGTGGGGAGTTCACCTCAAATGAATTTTTCGATTTCTGTGATGAACATGGGATAAGAAGAGAATTCTCTACAGCTAGAACTCCTCAGCAAAATGGGGTTGTGGAAAGAATGAACAGAACTATCCAACAAATGGCTCGTGCTATGCTCGATGAATCAGGTACTCCTGCAACCTTCTGGGGTGAAGCTGCACATGCTGCTGTTATTATTCTTAACAAAACAAATGTCCGAGTAAACAGCACTCAAACACCTCATGAGCTTTGGAGTGGTAAAACTCCTTCCGTGAAGCACTTCAAAATCTTTGGGAGCAAATGTTATATTAAGAATACTGATGAGCAACTTGGCAAACTTGAACCAAGAGCAGATGAGGGCATTCTTCTTGGTTATTCTCCACATAGCAAAGCATACAAGTGCTACAATAAAAGACTTGGCAGAATTGTTGACAGTATTGATATAGTGGTTGATGAGAAGGGATATATTCCTAGGCAAGTTCATCATGAAGACATTGAAGAAGATGAAGGTTACTCTCAAAGGCGAAATGATGAAGAAGAAGAACCTCAAGAAGAAGAAGAATCTCAAGAAGAACCAGAGGAGCAGACAAGAATAGAAGAGAAGACTCCATCCAGATATGTTCAAAAGAATCATCCAGAAACTCAGATTGTGGGGCAGAAAGAAGCAGGAGTACAAACAAGAAGGACACTTGCAGAAGCTTCAAGCTACTTGGCATTACTCTCCTCCACTGAACCACAAAATGTGAAAGAGGCATGCAAAGATGAATGTTGGGTCAAAGCAATGGATGAAGAACTTGAGCAAATCGAAAAGAACAACACTTGGGAATTAGTTCCTAGACCAAAAGATAAGAATGTAATAGGAACAAAATGGGTCTTCAAGAATAAATTAAATGAAAATGGAGAAGTAATTAGAAACAAGGCCAGACTTGTTTGTAAAGGGTATGCACAGCAAGAAGGAATAGATTTTGAAGAGACCTTTGCTCCTGTGGCAAGACTTGAGGCCATCCGAATGTTCCTTGCTCTCTCAAGCTTTCAAAACTTCAAGGTATTTCAAATGGACGTGAAATCAGCCTTCCTGAATGGAGACTTAGAAGAAGAAGTATATATTGAGCAGCCAGATGGCTTCATTCTTGGGAATGATCCAAACCTTGTATGCAGATTGAAAAAGGCACTCTATGGACTCAAACAAGCTCCAAGGGCTTGGTACTATCGGTTGGACAAATATCTTCACCAACAAGGCTTTTCAAAAGGATCAGCAGATAGCAATCTCTATATAAAAGTTGAAAATAACAAATTGCTAATTCTTGTTGTTTATGTAGATGATATTATTTTTGGTAGCAATGAAGAGACTATGAGTCAAAACTTTGCCTTGGTTATGCAGAAAGAATTCGAAATGTCACTTCTTGGAGAATTGACATATTTTCTTGGATTGCAAATCCAACAAAATGAAGGAGGTATGTTCTTGTCTCAAACCAAATACCTCAAGCAGATCTTGAAGAAGTATGGCATGGAAGAGTCAAAGCCAGTATGTACACCCATGGTTACAGGATGCAGCCTCAGTGCAAATGATGAATCAGCAGCAGTTCACCAACCCACTTATAGATCCATGATTGGGAGTTTGCTTTATTTAACAGGTACTCGACCAGATATTACACATGCAGTAGGAATGGTTGGAAGATTTCAAGCCAACCCAAAGGAAACTCATCTTCAGGCAGTCAAAAGAATCTTCAAATATCTTCAAGGGACCCAAAACTATGGCTTATGGTATCCTAGAAATACAGATCTCACTCTTCATGCTTACACAGATGCAGATTGGGCTGGAAGTGTGGATGATAGGAAAAGCACAAGTGGTGGTGCTTTCTTCATGGGTTCTAGACTAGTATCTTGGTTCAGCAAGAAACAGAGTTCGATTGCCTTATCTACAGCTGAAGCAGAATATGTGGCTGCAGCATCTTGTTGCACACAACTTCTTTGGATGATGCAGACCTTGCAGGACTTTCAAATCACTTGCACTCCACCCGTCTCTATCTTATGTGATAATACAAGTGCAATCAGCATTTCAAAGAATCCAGTCATGCACTCAAAGACCAAGCACATACCAATCAAGTACCATTTTCTTCGGGAACAAGTGCTTGAGCAGAAGGTTAAGTTGGAGTATGTTCCTTCTAAGGAACAAGTTGCTGATATTCTCACAAAACCACTGCCCAGGGAAACTTTTGAATATCTCAGACAAAAGCTGGGAGTAGTAGATGCTTCATCCTGCTGTTGAAGTTTGTTTATTCTACAGAAAAGTTGGTATACGCAGGTTACGGAAGGGATATCCGCGTATATACGCCGATTTATGCGGAGTAAGTCGCGTGTATGTTGGACGCTTGTTGCCGAAAGTATATCCGCGTACATACGCAGTTTCATACAGGAGAAATCGCGTATATGAAGTTCTGAACAGCAAGGGCAAACTCTGGAGTTCTGAACAGCAATGGGTATGTCAGAATTCTTCAGGCACAGTTTTCAGGGGGTGCAGCAGGCACAGGTTCAGGGGGAGCAGCTTAAAAGTCTCATAAAGCATTGTTGGCATTCAGATGTTTTGGTTGTTGATTTCAGGAGAAGGAGCTCAGAAAGATCTCTTGGTTGCTGATCTAAAAAGATGTTTATCAGATGCTGCTGGTGACTTTCATAAGTCTTGGTCTAGATCTATTGTCTCTATGTCATGTATCTCTCTTGTGATATCTCTTTTATGGTGTCAAGGTCATGTAACGGCCTATGTTGGTTTCCCCACTATGCCTGGGATGAATAATGTAATATAATTGATTGTCTCTGATGTGTCCCCTCTTGGTAGGGAGTATGGATGTATGTATTGAGTCTTTTGGTGGTAGGAAGGTCCCTTATGGTGTATAAGTCTTCGTTCCTGTTGAAGAACATCTTTTGCAGATCTTGCCTACAGTCAGGGGGAGCATGTTTCAGCACAGCCAAGCAGAGGTATCAGCATGTTCTCAGGGGGAGCACAGCCCTTTGCCCTTGATGACAAAGGGGGAGAATGATTCTAAGGATCTGAAGGTTGCCATCAAGTCCAAAGGGGGAGATTGTTGGCATTTTTGGCTCAGGAATGGCGCTATGATACAGGTGTTGTCCTTGATGGCAACTCTCTTTGATGACAGATCTCCGTTCAGTCTACAGAATGAAGCGAAATCTCATATACGCAGGTTAATTAAGTCCAAGTTGCGTATACACGCTGGTGATATGCATACTAAGTCGCGTATACGTAGGAGAGCTACATAATAAGGTGCGTATACACGCAGATGCATGAACAGAAAAGTGCGTATATGTCGGGAAGTTTCCTTTTGGTCCATGGTAGTTAGTCCTCGGTACTTGTGCCCATGTTTTTGGACCAGAGTACCTCGACAGTCGTGTAGATCTCTAGTTTTGAAGTTGATGGTTTTGGATTTCTATGGTTTTGGCTCTTGGTATTGAGCAAGGCCTAAGGCTATATAAGGAGAAGAAGATCATTAGGCAAAATCATCTTTCGAAAAGGCTTGATTATCTGAAAAAGAAAGAGATCTGATATGCAGGTTCTGGGTTGCTTGATCTAAGCCAAGGAGAGATCACATCGGTTGATGGAAGACTAGATCTAAGGATAGATCGGGATCTAATGGTTTGAAATGCACTATCATGATATGGTTGATTATGCGTATTTCTAGATCTGCATACTGTCGCAATGTTATGTTCTGGGTCTAACTGATGTCTGGTACAGCTGCAAATTGAGAAAGTTTATTTTTAGATCTGTACGCAGGTTGGCTTCGGTAAAAGCGAGTGTATACGCGGGTTTTGCTCATTGAAGTAGCGTATATCTTTTGAAGCTTGATTTTGGGTTTACAGTTGGGTCTGACTGTTATTGCAGAGTTCTGTAGTCTGCTCTGTGTTCTGGTAACTGGTGATTGACACGGTTCAGTGGTTCAGTGATTCAAAGTTTGGTTTTTTTATGCTTCAATGATCTGTTGTGAAAGGTGAATGAATTGTGGCCTTCAGATTGTAATGTTGTGCTTCAGGAATATCCAGTCTGAAAATGTATGAAAGGTGGTACCTGAAGGAAAGAAGATTGTAGGTCAGCACCTACGTACTAGTATCTTGGCTAGTACAAGAGCAAAGGGGGTTGGAGCTCCCTTCCAAGGAAGTTTGGAGAACGAGAGAAGGTTGTAGCCTTCTGCAGGTTGTAGCCTGCGTACTGGTATAAGGCTGCACCAGTACAAAAGATTGTAAACTGAAGTTTCATATTAAAGAAAGATAGAGACAACTTGCAGCAGGTGGTTTTCACCCACATTGGGTTTCCACCTTATATCTTGGTGTTCATGTGTGTGGCTTGTGATCTGTTCTGTTATACTGCACCTGTTTACTGTTAATGTGGTGAATAATGTCCTGATGAACTTAACTGAAGAATAAGCTAACTAAATTATGAGTTTTCTTCTTATACGCTGTTTTATTTAGTCACAGTAGCGTGTACACGCTGGTTCACTTAACTGAAGTAGCGTATATGTTTCTGAGCATTGAAAAAGTTTGATTGATCTGATAATACTGATTCACCCCCCCTCTCAGTATTATTTCCAACACTTTCCATTAGTTCATTCCCTTTCTTTTTCTCTCTCTTTCTCCACAAGTGTGCATTCCTTTTTGTCTCTCTTGTGGCCCCCACCTACCAATGAGTTGCAATCTTTACTTTTCACCCAAACTCCTCAAGCCGAAATCATATCTAAAATCGAACTAGAAAATTGTGTTATGCCTAGCACCTCCCCAATAAAATTCGTTAATCTCCTCAAATGAAAAATCAAAATTGGGTATATTACAGACACCAGTTAAACCCCCACATAAATCTAATATGGCTCAAGAACAAATAGATGAAATTTCTCACTATATGGAAGAGTTGGAAAGGAAATTGGAAAACAAAATAGATGTTATGGAAAAGGAGATAGAAAATAATATGGATGATTTGAAAAATTCCATTTCTACCCTTGTATTACATACGTAAGAGGAGAAACTTCCTAGTGGAAATATCAGTACACAAGGAAATCATGAAAATGTGGAGGAAATAAATATTAAGTCCCAAGATCATGATATTTCGTCATCCTAAGATACATGTCATCATGGATTCAATGCAATACCAAAGAATTACATAGTTCCAAGGATAAATATGAGGAAGTTTGATGGAAACAATGCTATAACATGGATATTCCATATGGAGAAATAATTTGATATACACCAAAATGGAATCTTTACAAAATGCAATTGTTGCATCAATGATTTTAGAATAATATCAATATGTATGGTATCAATGCCTTTGTAAAAGGAAATATAATTCTATTGTATTATGGTCTAATTTATGGAGGAATTGATTGCGTATTATGGGGATATTAAGAGAAATACATTATTTAGTTGATTAGTAAATATTCAACGAAAATGTTTAGTTACATAGTACATCCAACAATTCCAAATGTCGATTGTTATGGTAAATAACATTTAATAGGATAAATTGTTAGATTTCTTTATTGGAATTTAAAGAAAATCATCCAACTTGAGTTTTTTATATTTGACCAGAAATCCATAGAGCATGATTTAAGTCTAGCAAGGAAGGTTGAAACTAAGAATATGGCTGAAAGAAGGGTGGTTTCTAACAACTATAGATAAAATCATGATCCCTGTCTTACTCTCACCCAACTAACAAGCTTGATACCTCGACAAATTGGGATGAGAGAAGAGAAAGAAACTATGTTTAAATTTTGATAGAAATTACCAAAAGGGGCATAAATTTGATGAAAGGAAATTATACTACATAGATTATGAAGAGAAAGAAGATTAAGAATTGGAACTATCACAAGATGTAGATCTAGAAGGGACTACTCCAACAATATCTTCTCATACATTAACCGAAATTATGTTATGCAATGAGCTCACAAAATAGAAGAAAGAGATAGATCAATGACTTCAAAAGTATCCTCTTCGAGGGGGAAAGCTCCTTTACATTACATAAAATGAACAATTCTTGGATGATACAAATGACAAGACCTCCTTTCTATATATAGGAGCCTAATGCATCGCAATTTAAATAGATCCAACATAACAATAATAATGTAAGGGCACAACAATAACAATAGTGGGATTCTATGGGGCACAATAATAACAATATGGGGACAACATGGGCACAACAATAACAATAAGGGGTACAATGACAATAATAATAAGGGAATACACTAGTAATATAGGGACCTAACACACTATTACTCCACAAACTCTCAAGATAGAAAGATATAGAAAAAAAAAGGTAACATTATTTATTGATTTAGTTAGTATGCATAACTTAATTAATTAAAATTGGAAAAAAAATCTCAATTTATTTGTAAATTTAGCACAATAATTTCAAGTAACGATTGCATGTGGGGCTACATAATTTGCTCAAGGAAATATCATAATATTAAGCTAAATATGACATAGTATTTATTAGATATCCCATGATTGCAATCAAAATGAGCGTTTTTGATATTGTATTAAGGATCCAATGGTTCCAATAATGGGAAAATTACCCTTAAGTCTTAAGACATTTTCATGATATTTTCTTCAGAAGGAAAGGAAATTGAGCTTAGAGGTATCCAAGGGAAGAGTTGTAAAGTGATAAGCTCTAATAGCATCAAAACCATAATAAAAAAGAGACACCATGGTGTGATTACAGAATTGTGTTCATTATTTGTTTGAACATCTATATCCTTTACTCACTTGGATATTCAAATTTTTATCAACCATCATTCCAATGTATTTGGAAAGATTTTCGAGGGTCTTCCACTTGCTCAAGAACTTAATCATGCCCATGTATGAGAATAAAATGTTGGCCATACTATATGCCATTAAGAAATGGCATCCATACCTAATAGGAAGACACTTCAAGGGGAAAAAAATCATGATAATTTGAAGTACTTCTTGGAACAATTACGATCTTTAGAAGAGTAAAAAAATGGGTTACAAGGATGCTAGATTGTGACTTTGAAATTATCTAAATAAGGGAAGTAGTAGATGCATTCTCAAGGAAAGACGAAGATATGGAAGGTTTGATATGTGTTATTTCCATTCCAAAATTTGACTGGATGGAAGAAGAAAACATATAATGGAAGCAAGATCATTCAATAACTATATGAGGATCTCAATGCAACAGAAAAATATATTTGGAAGAATGATTTATTACGGTAATATGATGATCTATTCATGAAAAATAACCTATATTTAGTCAAACTATGAGGAAAATAGTTGTTTGGGGAATGTCATGTTAAGCCCAGGATAGGGCCCATGTTAACCTTAGAACCCCCTATTTATTGAATTATTACGTTTATTGTATATATTTTTGCACATAATTTATTGTATGTCTACTGTATATATTTTTGCAAATTTTGATTCGACAAAATTTCAAACATGGGTCCCATGTGGCACCCCTCATGGGATACCACTTGGAACGATGACATCATGTTGATGCCATCATGAAAATAGACATGGACCCTTGGGGACAAGGTATCATGGTGTGGTCATATGGGGTGAGAAACCAAGCACTAAAGGTTGGTAATATTAGACATGGATTAAGCTCTAGGTATTATGGCCAACTCTTCAAGCCCTGAGTCCACATAATTATCTATATATACATATGCCCGAGCTCCATAACACATATATTGAACAAATAATGAACTCATAACCAATTTTGTGACGAATAATGTTTATGGCTAATTGGATTTGAGTGTGATTGGTTGAAAACGTTGGTGGATGGTTTGTTGATAATGGTTTGCATTTAGGCCTGTAGGGAGTTTTTTTGTGTTGAGCCCGGAAGGGCACTATTATTTATCGTAGTAGTGTTTTTCACTGAGATCAAAGAGGTTTCATTATTTATTTTGTGTCAATCCCTAAGGGGAATCATAATAAGCGTTGTAGTTTGGTTTGGCCAGAGCCTGAGGTGCATCATCGTTCTTGGTGCAATGTTTTTTGGTTTATCCTAATGGGCATCATTTCTCTTGTTGTAGTTTTGTTTGGTCTAGTCCAAGGGGAATTGCCATTCATGTTGTAGTTTGTTTTAGTCGATCCAGGGGGGAATCATCATTCTTGTTGTAGTTTTGTTTGGTTGAGCCCAAAGGGCATCATCATTCTTGTTGCAGTGTTGTTTGGTTAGAGCTCGAGGGGCATCATTGTTCTTATTGCATTTTGAATTGACCAAAGCCCAAGGGGAATTCTCATTCTTTTTGTATTTTTGTTTTATAAAAGCTCAAGGGGTGTCATTCTTGTTGCAATATTATCTCTATCCTAATCCCATAGTGATTCACACTTTTGTGTATTATCTATGGCCCAAACCTAGAGGGCATCGTTTTAAAAGTCAATGGTATAACACGATTAACATGTATGATTACAAGCTAATATATCTGGGAAGTGATATATATAGTTGAATTTTGGTTGTGAATTTAACTAAGGTTGACTCTTAGGGCTCTCTCCTTAGAAGGTTGATCCTCACAATAAAACAAATTCCTTGGGATGGTATGTCAAGTAACATAGCATGGTTCAATATTATGGTCTAATTTAAACATTTGTACCAAAATACATTAGATAGGTCCTAATCTAGATATTCTAGAAGAGAGTCATTTCCTTTGAACAATAGGGGTAGCTCAAGAGAACTAATGTTGAAATTGTAAAATGACTAAATATCCCCAAAATGAGAGCCTCCTTTCTCTTTTTATAATTGTTGGCCTCTCTCTCCCTTGATGACCCTGTTGGGTCCCTATAATACTAGTGATTACCCCATTACTATTGTAGTTATACCCCTTATTTATATTGTCGTGCCCCTATTACCCACATATTGTTATTTCTATGCCCCATAGAATCCCTCTATTATTATTTTTGTGGCTTTATATTATTATTGTTAGGTCGGATGGATTATATTGTGACTCCTTAGACTCCTATATATAGAAAGGAGGTTTTGTCATTTGTATCATCCAAGAATTGTTCATTTATGTAATGTAAAGGAGGTTGCCCCCTCAAAGAGGCTAAATTCTAAGGCGTTGATCTTTCTTTTCTATCTTTTCTTGAGCTGGTTTCATAACATTTGGTATTAGAGCTTTGGATTCTAGGGTTTCTCTGCTCCAAACAGGTCATCATGGCATTTTCGCTATAACATTATTTCTGTGACGTTTCAGAAGTCACAAAAAAAACCCATTTGAGAAGAAATCACGCTGAACCTGGGGTCCAAATTTCAGAGTTTTTAGCACGATATTTTCGGAGATATGATCTGAGGAAGTTGGTCTTTTTGCAGACTCCTGAATTACACTCAAAACAGGTGACCTAGGGAAAATCGTCATAACTTTCTTTCTGAGCATAGGATTGAAATTTCGTAAGAAGGTACAGAAAGAGGACGGACTTTAGTTTTCTTTTATATATTTTTCAGAGTCAAAGGTTGAAACAGTGACACGTGGCACGTCGTACAATTTCGCTCTACTGAACTAGTCTATAATCAAGTCACTGTGGGAGATTTCGCATAACTCGTCCTTGGAGAATCCAATTTGGGTCAGACTTGTGGAATTGGAAAGAGGACACAGAGGGCTACTACAAGTAACAAATTTAGAACTAGATAATCAGAAAGTACAGAGATACATCGAAGGCAATATCGAGCTCCTAAAAAGTGAAAAAAGGTGTGTAGATTTTCTTTAATTTTTGCTTAAGCTTGGTTTGAAAATTTATTTTGAAGGAATTCAAAGGGCATATTAGAGAATTATTATCGGTAACTGATGCCCCGAGGAAAGAAAATGCAAACACCTAGTAAGGAGCCTGAAAGCTCTAGCATGACTCATGAAGAAGAAGAAGAAATGCCATATGATATATCAAAATTACAAGAACAAGTGCAACGAGTGTCACTTGCACAAAAAGCAACAGAATCTAAAATGGATGGTTTAAGGAAATATGTAGAAGCTAAGATAGATGGTTTAAAGAAAGGTGTAGAAGCTAAGATGGATGGCATGGAAGCTAAGGTGAATGGCATGGACGCTAAAATTGATGGCATGGATGATAAGATGGATAAGTTGCTACAAGAAATAGTCACTAAGGGTGAAAGAGTACTAAAGGAAACTCATGATGACAACAAAAGAAATGTTAATCATGATTCCATAGACTCTAATGTTGGATCGAAGACTCACCATGTTCCAAAAATCGATATGAGGAAGTTTGATGGCAAGGATCCCGCCACATGGATATTACAGATGGAGCAATTCTTCGATCTCAATAATGTGAAAAACACACAAAAGGTACGTATGGCAACTTTATATTTGGAACCAAATCAGTTTGTATGGTATCAATTGCTTTGTTCTCATAAACAGTTTATCACTTGGGCAATTTTTACGGAAGAATTGATAGCACATTATGAGGATACAAAAAGCAACACTTTTTTTAGCCAATTGATAAGTCTCAAACAAAAGGGTTCAATAATGGAGCACATTGAGGAGTTCCAAAAATTGAACATAAGGGTAAAAGATATTCCAGAGGAGCATAGGATTGATGTGTTCATAGGGTCTTTAAAGGATAATATCCAACATGATGTGCGCCTTTGGGAACCTGATTCATTAGAGAAGGCATTCAGGTTAGCAAGAAAAATGGAAAGCAAAATTATGGCAACTAGGAAGCATACCATTCACAACTATAAAGACAGAAGTGTTGTTGCCCATAGTCTTCCACAACCTACAAGGTTGACACCACAACAATTGGAAGAAAAAAGAGCAAAAGGGCTTTGTTACAATTGTGATAGCAAATACACAAAAGGTCATAAGTGTGCTGAGAAGAAATTATTCTACATAGATTGTGAAGAGGAAGAAGAAAAGGAGCAAGAAAGGTCAAAAGAAGAGGATATATTCCAGGAACAAAGCCTAGATGAAGAACAAATAAATCCGACCATATCTTGTAATGCATTGGAGGGAATTACCACTCCTCAAACCATCAAGATAGAAGGACAAATCAAGAAGAAAAAGGTAATAGTGTTGATTGATTCAGGAAGCACCCACAATTTTATTCATTGTAGGGTAGCAAAAGAATTGAATTGCTTCCTATATCCAGCACCAGAGTGTCAAGTGATGATTGCAAATGGAGGAACAATAAATTTTTCTGGAAAGTGCCATAATATCAAGCTATCCATGGGAGAATATGTATTGACTAGCCCAATGCTTTCCATTCCAATGGGAGGTGCTGATGTTGTACTAGGAGTCCAATGGCTACAATCCTTGGGTACAATAGCTTTTAATTTTCAAGAACTTTTCATGAAATTTTCTGTGGAAGGAAAGGAAGTTGAATTAAGGGGTATTGCAGGGAAACCAGGAAAGATAATCAGCTCTAATGGTATGACAAAGCTTCTAAAAAAGGAGCAAAGAGGTGTAATTGCACAATTATGTTCGCTAGATGTTTCCACATTGGAATCATCTATTTCTCCAGATCTCCAAAAAGTCCTGGACAATCATTCCAAGGTATTTGAGACTCCCAAAGGTCTCCCACCTATGCGTGATCATGATCATGCTATTCATCTGATTCCAGGAAGTGTTCCTCCAAACATCAGGCCGTACAGATATCCATATGTCCAAAAAAGTGAAATTGAACTTATGGTTGCAGAAATGCTAGAGGCTGGTATAATTCAACCGAGTCAAAGTTCTTTCTCAGCTCCAGTAGTATTGGTGCACAAGAAGGATGGATCATGGCGCATGTGTCCAGATTATAGGGAGCTCAACAAGCTCACTATTAAAGATAAGTTCCCCATTCCTGTCATTGATGAATTACTGGATGAATTGCATGGATCAATTTACTTCACCAAGTTGGATCTTCGTTTGGGATATCATCAAATCAGAATGAAGATTGAAGACATTCTGAAAACGGCATTTAGAACTCATGAGGGTCATTATGAATTTTTGGTCATGCCTTTTGGCCTTACCAATGCACCTTCAACATTTCAAGGTTTGATGAATTCAATTTTCAAACCATTCCTTAGAAAATTTGTGTTAGTATTTTTTGATGATATACTAATCTACAGCAAGTCTTGGAAGGATCATGTTGAACATGTTGACAAGGTGCTACAACTATTGGAGGAGAAACAATTATATGCAAAAAGATCCAAATGTTTCTTTGGAGTCCAGGAGGTGGAATATTTGGGTCATATTGTATCTCATGAAGGAGTTAAGGTAGACCCTAGCAAAATTAAAGCCATTAAGGAATGGAAAATCCCCACATCCATAAAGCATCTGCGAGGATTTCTTGGGTTGACAGGGTATTATCGCAAGTTTGTTAAGAATTATGGGAGAATAGCAGCACCTCTAACAACATTATTGAAGAAAGATTCATTTTCATGGACTCCGGAAGCAACAAAGGCCTTTAAACATCTTAAAGAGGCAATGTGCCAAGCACCAGTCTTAGCTACACCAGACTTCACAAAAACCTTTATTGTGGAATGTGATGCTTCAGGAAATGGAATTGGTGTTGTTCTAATGCAAGATGAAAGACCCATTGCTTTTGAAAGTCGTCCAATCAAGGGAAAGTTTTTAAGCAAAGCTATTTATGAGAAGGAAATGTTGGCAATACTCCATGCACTTAAGAAATGGCGACCCTACCTAATGGGAAGACACTTCAAGGTAAAAACGGATCATGATAGCCTTAAATACTTTTTAGAACAAAGATTATCCTCTGAAGAGCAACAAAAGTGGGTCACAAAGATGTTGGGTTATGACTTTGAAATCATCTACAAAAAAGGGAAGCAAAATGTGGTGGCAGATGCACTCTCAAGAAAGGATGAGGATATGGAAGCATTGTTGTGTGCCATTTCTATTATCCAACCAGATTGGATAAATGAAGCAAAGGAGGAATGGAAGAATGACGAAGAAGTGTGGGCACTTATTCGAAAGCTACAACAAGATTCAAGTACTTCTGATACATTTAGCTGGCAAAATGATTCATTATGGTACAAAGATCGCTTATACCTCTGTAAGAATTCCCAGCTAAAACAAAAGATTCTTATGGAATTGCACACTTCTCCCTTAGGAGGGCACTCAGGATTTTTAAAAACTTACCACAGGGTTAAGAAGGATTTTTTTTTGGGATGGCCTTAAATCAGATATTCAAAAGTTTGTGGCGGAATGTTTGGTTTGCCAACAAAATAAAGTTGAAACAATTAAGACACCGGGTCTATTACAACCTTTATCCATTCCAAGCCAACGTTGGGAGGAGGTTTCAATGGATTTTATCACAGGTTTACCCAAGTCTGAGGGAAAGAGTGTCATCATGGTGGTAGTTGACAGACTTACCAAGTATGCACACTTTTGTGCATTATCACATCCATTTAAAGCCAGTATAGTTTCTACTGCATTTATGGAAACAGTTCAAAAGCTACATGGAAACCCAAAGATTATTGTAAGTGACAGAGATCCCATTTTCACTGGAAATTTTTGGACAGAATTATTTTCTTGTCTTGGTACTCAGTTAGCTCATAGCTCATCTTATCATCCTCAATCTGATGGGCAAACTGAGATAGTAAACAAATGTTTGGAAGGATATCTTCGTTGCTTTGTATCTGATAAACAGACACAATGGGTCAAATGGTTGCCTCTGGCTGAATGGTGGTATAACACTTCCTTCCATACAGCAACAAAAATGACCCCATTTATGGCACTTTATGGGTACCAACCACCATCAATCACATCATATTTAAGAGAAAATTCTAAGGTTCAGGCAGTGGAACATCACATCGAACATCAACAACAAGTCCTCCAACTCTTAAAGGATAACCTCGTGTTGGCACAAAATAGAATGAAACAACAGGCAGATCAACATCGCAGTGAAAGAAGTTTTGATGTAGGTGATTGGGTATTCCTACGGCTACAACCATATAAGCAAATGTCCCTAAAGCAAGCTAAGAAGGATAATAAATTATCACCAAAGTATTATGGTCCGTACAAGGTGTTGGAAAAGATTGGTACTATGGCATACAAATTGGAGCTTCCTGCAGCTTCTCGATTGCACCCAGTTTTCCATGTTTCATGTTTAAAGAAGGTTATAGGCGACAAGCTCCCAGTTCAAACAATATTGCCAGAACTTGACGAGGAAGGAAAAATTATATTGGAACCGGAAGCAGTCACAGAAACAAGAACTCGACAGCTACGAAATCGATCAATTTCAGAGTATCTTATCAAGTGGAAGAACTTATCCGCTGAAGATTCCACATGGGAGGATGAGAATTTTATGCAGAAGTATCCAGAACTGCTCAAGCGTTGAGGACAACACTTTTTTGAAGGAGAGGGGCATGTTGGGTCCCTATAATACTAGTGATTACCCCATTACTATTGTAGTTATACCCCTTATTTATATTGTTGTGCCCCTATTACCCACATATTGTTATTTCTGTGCCCCATAGAATCCCTCTATTATTATTTTGTGGCTTTATATTATTATTGTTAGGTCGGCTGGATTATATTGTGACTCCTTAGACTCCTATATATAGAAAGGAGGTTTTGTCAGTTGTATCATCCAAGAATTGTTCATTTATGTAATGTAAAGGAGGTTGCCCCCTCGAAGAGGCTGAATTCTAAGGCGTTGATCTTTCTTTTCTATCTTTTCTTGAGCTGGTTTCATAACAGACCCCCACTTTCCACTAGTTCATTCGCTTTATTTTTCTCTCTCTTGCTCCACAAGTGTGCATTCCCTTTTTGTCTCTCTTGTGGCCCCCACCTGCCCATGTGCTACAATCATTCATTTTCACCCAAACTCTTCAAGCCGAAATCATATCTAAAACTCGAACTAGAAAATTGTGTTATGCCTAGCACCTCCCCAATAAACTTCATTAATCTCCTCAAATGAAAAATCAAAATTGGGGATATTACAAACACCAGTTAAACCCCCACATAAATCTAATATGGCTTAAGAACAAATAGATGAAATTTCTCACTATATGGAAGAGGTGGAAAGGAAATTGGAAAACAAAATAGATGTTATGGAAAAGGAGATAGAAAATTATATGGATGATTTGAAAAATCCCATGTCTACCCTTGTATCACATACATAAAAGAATAAAATTCCTAGTGGAGATATCAATACACAAGGAAATCATGAAAATGTGGAGGAAATAAATATTGAGTCCCAATATAACGATATTTCGTCATCCTAAGATACATGTCATCAGGATTCAATGAAATACCAAAGAATTACTTAGTTCCAAGTAACGATTGCATGTGGAGCTACATAATTTGCTCAAGGAAATATCATAATATTAAGCTAAATATGTCATAGTATTTATTAGATATCCCATGATTTGAATCAAAATGAGTGTTGTTGACATTGTATTAAGGATCCAATGGTTCCAATAATGGGAAAATGACGCTTAAGTCTTAAGACATTTTCATGATATTTTCTTCAAAATCAAAGGAAACTGAGCTTAGAGGTATCCAAGGGAAGAGTTGTAAAGTGATAAGCTCTAATAGGATCAAAACCATAATAAAAAGGGACACCATGGTGTAATTACACAATTGTGTTCATTATTTGTTTGAACATCTATATCCTTTACTCACTTCGATATTCAAATTTTTATCAACCATCATTCCAATGTATTTAGAAATATTTCCAAGGGTCTTCCACTTGCTCAATAACTTAATCATGCCCATGTATGAAAATAAAATGTTGGCCATACTATATGCCATTAAGAAATGGAATCCAACCCTAATAGAAAGACACTTCAACGGGAAAAAAATCATGATAATTTGAAGTACTTCTTGGAACAATTACTATATTTAGAAGAGTAAAAAAATGGCTTACAAGGATGCTAGATTGTGACTTTGATATTATCTACAATAAGGGAAGTAGAAGATGCATTCTCAAGGAAAGACGAAGATATGGAAGGTTTGATATGTGTTATTTCCATTCCAAAATTTGACTAGATGTAAGAAGAAAACATATAATGGAAGCAAGATCATAAGGTATGCAAGATCATTCAATAACTATATGAGGATCTCAATGCAATAGAAAAATATATTTGGAAGAATGATTTTTTATGGTATTACGATGATCTATTCATGAAAAATAACCTATATTTAGTCAAACTATGAGGAAAATAGTTGTTTGGGGAGGGTCATGCTAAGCCCACGATAAGCCCCATGTTAACCTTAGAACCCCCTATTTATTGAATTATTACGTTTATTGTATATATTTTTGCACATAATTTATCATGATGACAACAAGTGTCATTGACATCAAAGGGGATGTTCAAGACAATAGAAGTGTCATTCATGATTCAAAGAAAGTAGTATGATAACTAGATATCTTGCACGTCCTCATCAATGACATGACATTCATTGAGTTTTTCACAAGGTTATGATTCCCTAATGATCGTATGAACAACATAGTTGGGTAGTCATTATAGAGTCGTTTCCAGCAATATATCCCTCTTTGGAAAACTCCTCTCTCATGACATTATTGAATTTTGAAAATCAACATTAGTTGAGGACCAAAAACTATAGGGAAAAACCTTCCAAATATAATTATGTTAAATAATGTGCATCTTTTGAGAAAATCCATGTTTGAATGGTTAATTCAATGATATATATTAGTCAAACATGCATGATGTTTAATGACATTAAACATCGAGCATATTTTATCATTTCTAATGATGATCATGAACATTAATGATGAATGAAAATAAAATATGCATGGCACTTAAAATACCATTAAGACAATGACAGATGGAAGAGGTTGATAGGAAAGAGGATATGATGTCAGTAGATGATGTTATCATGGAGACATGGCACCACCGGGAATTGCCATGTGGAATGCATCTTTGGCGAATTTTGATTGGTCAAAATTTCAAACATGGGTCCCATGTGGCACCCCTCATGGGATACCACTTCGAACGACGACATCATTTTGATGCCATCATGAAAATAGACATGGACCCTTGGGGACTAGGTATCATGGTGTGGTCATATGGGGTGAGAAACCAAGCACTAAAGGTTGGTTATATTAGACATGTATTAAGCTTTGAGTATTATGGCCAACTCTTCAAACCCTGAGTCCACATAATTATCTATATATACATATGCCTAAGCTCCATAACACATATATTGAACAAATAATGAACTCATAACCAATTTTGTGATGAACAATATTTATGGCTAATTGGATTTGAGTGTGATTGGTTGAAAATGTTGGTGGATGGTTTATTGATAATTGTTTGCATTTAGGCCCGTAGGGAATTTTTTTTGTGTTGAGCCCGGAAGGGCATTATTATTTATCGTAGTAGTGTTTTTTGCTGATATCAAAGAGGTTTCATTATTTATTTTGTGTCAATCCCTAAGGGGAATCATAATAAGAGTTGTAGTTTGGTTTGGCCAGAGCTCGAGGTGCATCATCATTCTTGGTGCAATGTTTTTTGGTTTATCCTAATGGGCATCATTTCTCTTATTGTAGTTTTGTTTGGTCTAGTCCAAGGGGCATTGCCATTCATGTTGTAGTGTTTTTTAGTTGATCCAGGCGGGAATCATAATTCTTGTTGTAGTATTGTTTGGTTGAGCCCAAAGGGCATCATCATTCTTGTTGCAGTGTTGTTTGGTTAGAGCTCGAGGGGCATCATTGTTCTTATTGCATTTTGATTTGACCAAAGCCCAAGGGGAATTGTCATTCTTGTTGTATTTTTGTTTGATCAAAGCTCAAGGGGTGTCATTCTTGTTTCAATATTATCTTTATCCTAATCCCATAGGGATTCACTCTTTTGTGTATTATCTATGGCCCAAACCTAGAGGGCATCGTTTTAAAAGTCGATGGCATAACACGATTAACATGTATGATTACAAGCTAATATATGTGGGAAGTGATATATATAGTTGAATTTTGGTTGTGAATTGAACTAAGGTTGACTCTCAGGGCTCTCTCCTTAGAAGGTTGATCCTCACAATAAAACAAATTCCTTGGGATGGTATGTCAAGTAAAATAGCATGGTTCAATTGATTGTGGGATTGTATTCTTTCCAAGATCCAAGTTCGAGCCTTCGTTATTGTTATGTAAGAAAACAAAAAAATATTCTTGCCTCCAATGCACATTTTGTTGAGCTATTAGTGAACCAAAAATAAACACTTTTTAGATCCGCTACCCAAAAGAACTGTTATAGATCTGATATGAAAATATATGAGAAATAGAAATAAACCCAAGAAATAACAGGATCTGAATATAGATAGAAATGATTCACTTTATTGATCAAACCCTTAAGGTAGGGCAACACCATATATTCACTCCTTAAGGAAGGAGAACACTCCACAAGCCATATGCCTATTCATACAATAATCCTTCACATCCCTCAATGTGGAGTCTCTAGCCTCTTTATAGGCCTCATACATACAATACCATTGGTCATTACCATGGTTCCCTCAATACCATCTATCTAATACCATAGGCCCATTACATTATTACTAACTACTTGTGGTCCCTTACATGAGATGGGTTAACCACATTATTTATTACTATGGCCTATCCCATTATTACATTATTCCCTTGGGTACCTCCCTTTGTATCCCATGTTATCCCCCCTAGGTATATAACATTCCACCCCCCTTAACATGTTTCGTCCCCAAAACATGAGAAGAACACAAATAATAAGATCTACTCAAAAGAGTAGTCCACTGGTACCATGCACGTCCATCTAGCCATCCAAGAGAATGGTGAACCCTCGATCTCCCTGGTGCCTCGCTCACTTGAGATGGAAGTTGACCGTGGTAGCTCTTCTCTGTTGATGTGTAGTAGGTGGATCTTCGCTTCTCTCTATATGTCATGCGGGGGTTGTTGTCCTTGTGGCTAATTGGTTGCCATTTTGTTGGTTGTTTTCTTGCAGGGTGATGTGGGTGATGATATGTTGAATTTTTAACCCGCAGTGTCTTTTTATCTAATTCACCCTGCTGTGGTGTCTTATCTTCCAATATTACTTCAACCACTGAGCCCTCATCCGATGTATCAGCACTTGTATCCTTTTCTGCTTCAGCCTCCGTTTGTGTTTGATTGTCGATCATCAATGGCTTATCATATGATATGTCAGTCCCTGGAATATCTTCTGCGTCAACCTTCATGGACTCTACTTGTTTATTGATGGAAATATCCTGTAATATAATTTTCTTCTTTTTATACCAGAGCTTCAGGAATTTCTTCTGCACATTAATATTGATAGTACCCACGGATTCCATCCAAGGATATCCTAAAACAACATCCATATTATCCATCTATGAAGTATAAAAATCACCATGAAACACATACTTATCCATAGAAATCTTCAAATCCTTATACACTTGAACATCCTCATCATCCACTTGTGTGCTTTCAATGTGTTTTGCTGGAACTTGCAATTTTTTTACCAAATTAACATTCATAAAATTATGCTTGCAACTAGGATTTATAGATACAACGATTTTATCCTTCTGAATCAATCCATGAACCTGCAAAGGAGACACCAGTAGAAAATAACCCTTTATGTGTCTCATTCTCCTTTTTTCTAGTCCGAGACAATTTGTTTAAAAGGACTCTTTCAAATTCTACATCTGAAAGTTTGGACAACTGCTTGTCGTCAAGTGAGAAATACCATTTGTAAGCCTCATCTTTGAAATTAAGCCACACTGAATCCTTCCAATTTTTTTCCTATACTGACTTAGTTTTCTTTATGTATTCTTCAGTAGTAGGGCTATCCTCTTTTCTAGTAAAATTTTCCATGAAGATGGTTTGAGAAAAATTCACTTACTTGGCGAAAATTTAAAATGGCCAGAATTTTGTCAATATTGCTCAGAATATCTATTATGACCACTTTTTGGAAATGGAACAACCATTCTACATCTACCCATGTGATAGAAATCCTGATCCAGACACTGGAATTTCAGATCTGCACTACAACTTTCCCGTCGTCACCAAAATTTCTGCAAAAAAGAGCTTATTTTAAATCAGTGATATCTCCCTCATCCGGACTCCAATTCGACTGATTTTTTTTTGAAATTGGGTAATTTTTCCAAAAAAACTCAGATCTGCAATTAGATTTTGTAGAGCTTGCACCAGGATGTCCAGATCTGCGCCGCAAACTCGCTGCCCCGAAACATTGTTTGCAACACCACTGATTTTTAGATTAGCGATATCGCCTTCATCCGGACTCCGATTCGACCAATTTTTTTTTTAAATCGGGTATTTTTCACAAATTTTTCAGATATACAATTAGATTTTGTAGATATTTCACTAGAACATCTAGATCCGTGCCGCAAACTCGCTGCCCCAAAAAATTGTCTACAACCCCACTGATTTTTAAATTAACGATATCTCCTTCATCCGGACTCCGATTCGACCGATTTTTTTTTTAAATCGGGTATTCTTTCACATAGAATCTATATCTGCAATTAGATTTTTTAGATTTTGCACCAAAACATAAATATCTAATCTTCAATCTCGCCGCCCCAAAAATTTCCTGCAAAACATAAGAAAAATTCTCCACTTTTTGCCCAAGAAAGTGCTCTGATACCACTTGTTATGGATCTGATATGAAAATACATGAGAAATAGAAATAAACCCAAGAAATAACAAGATCTGAATATAGATAGAAATGATTCACTTTATTGATCAAACCCTTAAGGTAGGGCAGTACCATATATTCACTCCTTAAGGAAGGAGAACACTCGACAAGCCATATGCATGTTCATACAATAATCCTTCACATCCCTCAATGTGGAGTCTCTAGCCTCTTTATAGGCCTCATACATACAATACCATGGGTCATTACCATGGTTCCCTCAATACCATCTATCTAATATTATAGGCCCATTACATTATTAATAACTACTTGTGGTCCCTTACATGATATGGGTTAACCACATTATTTAATACTATGGCCTATCCCATTATTACATTATTCCCTTGGGTACCTCCCTTTGTATCCCATGTTATCCCCCCTAGGTATATAACATAGGGATTCACTCTTTTGTGTATTATCTATGGCCCAAACCTAGAGGGCATCGTTTTAAAAGTCGATGGCATAACACGATTAACATGTATGATTACAAGCTAATATATGTGGGAAGTGATATATATAGTTGAATTTTGGTTGTGAATTGAACTAAGGTTGCCTCTTAGGGCTCTCTCCTTAGAAGGTTGATCCTCACAATAAAACAAATTCCTTGGGATGGTATGTCAAGTAACATAGCATGGTTCAATTGATTGTGGGATTGTATTCTTCCCAAGATCCAAGTTCGAGCCTTCGTTATTTTTATGTAAGAAAACAAAAAAATATTCTTGCCTCCAATGCACATTTTGTTGAGCTATTAGTGAACCAAAAATAAACATTTTTTAGATCCGCTACCCAAAAGAACCCATTCAAACTTCGAAGTCAAATATGAATAAGGTTATATTGGAAATATTGCTACACTAGGAAGTTGTTTTGATGTTCTCAAGAAGCATCATCAAGAAGAAAACTAAAATTTAATCAATATTAATAATCATCAAAGGTTCAAACCACCTCCAAGGCAGAATATCTTCAAAAAATATTCAAGGTAATCCTTCTCATCCGGGTATTAGAGCACATTTCTTGGTTATTAATTTTTTGTACAAATTTATGCCATAAGGATAGAAATTGCAAAGGCTATGACAAATATGATTATGAGTCCTCTAGAAGCAATTTTGCAGACATACTAAATCCATATGGCTTCAGTAGTAGAAAATATAATTTAATTTTTCCTTTATTCAAGTAGTGTACAATATGATTTAGATGCCACAATCTCGGTCACAATGCATGGGAATGAAACATGAAGTTATCTAAGAAAACCAGGGAGGGAACGGGTTTTACCAGGAAAGGAAAACGTCACACTAGAGTTTGGAGAAGATAACAAGTTGAGCTAGAAAATGAATCTTACTTGAGTATTCAAGGCTCTGATATGAATTGTTGATAAGGTTATGTGCCTTAAGTTGGAACCTATAATTTTTCTATTTGAAGTTGTGCCTAATTAAGAAGTTCTAAGTTCGAAGATTTTTATGAAGGGTATCCTTTGGTGAAGGATTTCAAAGGTGGACACCATGACATGAATATAATTTGAATGCATAGTAAAGACTGAAATGATTTCTAGAGATCAACCATAATGAGAATCTCAAGAAGAATATCAATGATACTCTACATATAAATAAAGGAAGAGGATGGACTCCAAATATAAAGGAGAGAATGAACTAAGGTAGGATGATCACTACTATGGAAGCAATTATTGAGAGAACAAATCAAGGTGTTGATCATTTGATAAGATTTGAACTCTCATGCTCGATGGGGGAGCTTGATAGAAAACATGTGTACATCAAAGGATATGTTTAATAGGAAGGGATACATAAATGATTTCAACCAAGGAGGAATATTTACAAAGGAAGACATTGATGTAAACATTGGCATATATTGAGTAGGTAGATTGGAGGAGAGAAAGAAAAAAGGAAGCATCTTTGCAGTCAGAGAAGGGGGTCCTCAAAATTATTTCAATGGGAGACTTCACCATATCCACACGTCCATAGGAAATTTTAGGCACAACTGCAGAGCATTGGCAGAAAGTTACAGACGTATGAAGGAAATATGAAGTCCACAAGATAAATCAGGGGCAATTAGAGAATGTAGACATGAGAGTCACTCATTGATGAAGGAAGCATGGACTCATGGGGAGACTCTATTTGATATACAATAGTTGGAGAACATAAGTAGGGATCCATAGTTAGTGTATCTAAGTCATGTAGTTCTTCTATGGCAAAGACCTTTGCATCAGGACTAGAGAGAAGAGGTCTCAACATCTTCTGTACAATTGTGGCTTCATCCAACATCTCATGAAGTCATTTCATGGTATTTATAATTCATATACTCTAAGAAAGAAACTTGTTATATTCTCATCTTCAATCATTTTTAAACCTTCAAATTGCATCTTTTGAGCTTGAAATTTTGCATGTTTTACCATAATTTTTTATTGTAGTTGTTTAGAAGCTTGTCCCACATGGATTTAGTTTATTCACATTTCATAAACTTAACAAACTCTCATTTGGCAAGACCACACAAAATAACATTCATAGCTCTACATTATTATGACTACTCATTTTTCCAAGTTCATTGGTTGAGGGAGTTAGAGTATCGTAACCATCTACCACAATTTTTTAAACATTTGTACCAAAATACATTAGATAGGTCCTAATCTAGATATTCTAGAAGACAGTCATTTCCTTTGAACAATAGAGGTAGCTCAAGAGAACTAATGTTGAAATTGTAAAATGACTAAATATCCCCAAAATGAGAGCCTCCTTTCTCTTTTTATAATTGTTGGCCTCTCTCTCCCTTGATGACCCCCACTTTCCACTAGTTCATTTGCTTTATTTTTCTCTCTCTTGCTCCACAAGTGTGCATTCCCTTTTTGTCTCTCTTGTGGCCCCCACCTTCCCATGTGCTGCAATCATTCCTTTTCACCCAAACTCTTCAAGCCGAAATCATATCTAAAACTCGAACTAGAAAATTGTGTTATGCCTAGCACCTCCCCAATAAACTTCGTTAATCTCCTCAAATGAAAAATCAAAATTGGGGATATTACAAACACCAGTTAAACCCCCGCATAAATCTAATATGGCTTAAGAACAAATAGATGAAATTTCTCACTATATGGAAGAGGTGGAAAGGAAATTGGAAAACAAAATAGATGTTATGGAAAAGGAGATAGAAAATTATATGGATGATTTGAAAAATTCCATGTCTACCCTTGTATTACATACATAAAAGGATAAACATCCTAGTGGAGATATCAATACACAAGGAAATCATGAAAATGTGGAGGAAATAAATATTGAGTCCCAATATAATGATATTTCGTCATCCTAAGATACATGTCATCAGGATTCAATGAAATACCAAAGAATTACTTAGTTCCAAGGATAAATATGAGGAAGTTTGATGGAAACAATGCTATAACATGGATATTCCATATGGAGAAATACTTTGATATACACCAAAATGGAATCTTTACAAAATGCAATTGTTGCATCAATGATTATAGAATAATATCAATATGTATGGTATCAATGCCTTTGTAAAAGGAAAAAAATTATATTGTATTATGGTCTAATTTATGGAGGAATTGATTGCACATTATGGGGTTATTAGGAGAAATACATTATTTAGTTGATTAGTAAATATTCAACGAAAATGTTTAGTTACATAGTACATCCAACAATTCCAAATGCTGATTGTTAGGGTAAATAACATGTCATAGGATAAATTGTTAGATTTCTTTATTGGAATTTAAAGAAAATCATCCAACTTGAGTTGTTTATATTTGACAATAAATCCATAGAGCATGATTTAAGTCTAGCAAGGAAGGTTGAAACTGAGAATATGGCTGAAAGAATGGTGGTTGCTAACAATTATAGATAAAATCATGCTCCCTATCTTAATCTCACATAATTAACAAGGTTGATACCTCGACACATTGGGATGAGAGAAGAAAAAGAAACTATGTTTAAATTTTGATAGAAAGTACGAAAAGGGCCATAAATTTCATGAAAGGAAATTATACTACATAGATTATGAAGAGAAATAAGATTAACAATTGGAACTATCACGAGATGTATATCTACAAGGGACTAATCCAACAATACCTTCTCATACATTAACCGACATTATGTTATGCAACGAGCTCACAAAATAGAAGAAAGAGATAGATCAACAACTTCAAAAGTATCCTCTTCGAGAGGGAAACCTCCTTTACATTACATAAAATGAACAATTCTTGGATGATACAAATGACAAGACCTCGTTTCTATATATAGGAGTCTAACGGGTCACAATATAATCAGAGCCAACATAACAATAATAATGTAAGGGCACAACAATAACAATAGTGGGATTCTATGGGGCACAATAATAACAATATGGGGACAACATGGGCACAACAATAACAATAAGGGGTACAATGACAATAATAATAAGGGAATACACTAGTAATATAGGGACCTAACACATTATTACTCCACAAACTCTCAAGATAGAATGATATAGAAAAAAAAAGGTAACATTATTTATTGATTTACTTAGTATGCATAACTTAAAATTGGAAAAAAATCTCAATTTATTTGTATGTTTAGCACAATAATTTCAAGTAACGATTGCATGTGGAGCTACATAATTTGCTCAAGGAAATATCATAATATTAAGCTAAATATGTCATAGTATTTATTAGATATCCCATGATTTGAATCAAAATGAGTGTTGTTGACATTGTATTAAGGATCCAATGGTTCCAATAATGGGAAAATGACCCTTAAGTCTTAAGACATTTTCATGATATTTTCTTCAGAAGGAAAGGAAACTGAGCTTAGAGGTATCCAAGGGAAGAGTTGTAAAGTGATAAGCTCTAATAGGATCAAAACCATAATAAAAAAGGGACACCATGGTGTAATTACACAATTGTGTTCATTATTTGGTTGAACATCTATATCCTTTACTCACTTCGATATTCAAATTTCTTCATGGGATTGCTCTACGAGAAGATCTTTATTCGTTGGCTGGAGAATATTTTGGCTTCTGCTATGTAATTTCTCCAGTACTATTAATAAATCTAATCCGAATTTTTTTATTTCTGACTTATGACATCATTTCTTTCTTTGCTTGGATGGGTTATTAGTTCTCTTAGCACATTAGTGTAGCTCCTAGGTCCCTTAGTTCTTGATTAATTAAAACTCGATTTTCCTTTAACATTTTTATGATATTCCTTGTATCCCAAACATATCTTTATTTCTAGTGGTATTTGATTTGTGAGAGTATTGTTAAGAGTTTTAAATATCTTTATAAATTGAAGGTTCATATCGATTCCAATTTTAGATTTATTTAGATCTTTTCTTAGAGAACCCCCCTCTGCTTCAAGCCTTTCATAATTCTTCTCCTTTTCTTTTACCTGTCTTATAGTAATGTATTCTATCCTCTTTTATTCTTCTAACTCTATCTCTAGAAGAATAATTGGTTAATTTCCAACACTATCTTTCTCCTCCTATGCTTGTACTTTTTATTTTTTCTTTTGATTCTTTCTCCCTAGTATGTAAATTTCATCTAAGGAACTAAGGAATTTTTCCTTATATATAAACTCATGCCTCAATCTCATCATCTTCTAGTTCAAATATCACTTGATCAAACTTAAAGGGACATAATAAGCTCTTCATCTAGGCTTATATCAGATTCACACTCTTATTCATATTTTGTGGATTTGTTATATTAGAGTGGAAGCTCTTCCTTTTGAAATATTTTCCTTTGTAATGTTTCTTAGATTTCTTCATTCTTTTTTCATCTATCTTATCATTTTTGTTTCCTTCATTAGCATGTGGTAACTTATCAACAAAGTGATCTACTTTACCATAATTAAAACATTTGAATAGTAACTTACCTTTGTATTTTTCTAATCCTTTCTTCAACTTCCTTACGACATTAGATTTCTCTTCCTTGTAATCATGACTAGAACAATCATGATCTCTATGTTATTTTGATATGTTTAAAGATTTAGACGATGTCTTATTTAGATCTAGATTTTCTATCCTTATTCTCTTCTCATACACAGTTAAAATTCCAAGAATCTCATCCATAGTTAGTGTATCTAAGTCATGTAGTTCTTCTATGGCAGAGACCTTTGCATCAGGACTAGAGAGAAGAGATCTCAACATCTTCTGTACAATTGTGGCTTCATCCAACCTCTCACGAAGTCTTTTCATGGTATTTATAATTCATATACTCTAAGAAAGAACCTTGTTATATTCTCATCTTCAATCATTTTTAAACCTTCAAATTGCATTTTTTGAGCTTGAAGTTTTGCATGTTTTACCATAATTTTTTATTCTAGTTGTTTAGAAGCTTATCCCACATGGATTTAGTTTATTCACATTTCATAAACTTAACAAACTGTCATTTGGCAAGACCACAAAAAATAACATTCATAGCTCTACATTATTATGACTACTCATTTTTCCAACTTCATTGGTTGAGGGAGTTAGAGTATGGTAACCATCTACCACAATTTTTTAAACATTTGTACCAAAATACATTAGATAGGTCCTAATCTAGACATTCTAGAAGACAATTATTTCCGTTGAACAATACAGGTTTGTTTTAGGAAGAACCTTCTTGGATTCCCATTTTCTTTTAGGATCTTCCTTCTATTTGTTAGGTTTTATCTAAAGGAAATTGAATCTAATATCAATTTTTGAGGTCAAAATAATATTGAGAGGGGAGAGTGAATTAGGTTTATATAATTTTTAACAATATTTAAAATATTTAATCTATTTCTTATAAACTATACAAAAACACCATAAATCAAAATTCACACACATAGATGACGAGACCCAAAGTTTTGCCTGGAAACTCGTATGGGAGATAACAACATAACAACTTCTTCTTTGTAGATGAGTGTAGGAACCAACCAACCGTTATATCAATTTACTAGCACCAACCAACATGAGTTACCCATTCCTTTATTTAAAGGCACCAACCTAGAGGAGGCACCAATCCCCTCACTATGTCATATTTTGAATTTGAATATTTATTTATCTAATCAACTCTTTCTTCAAGTACATTCAATATGTTTCAGGTCTTCACATTTCACGTTTGATATGGTCTCTCTTCAGATATCAACTTCTGATATAACTCAACTTAGCATTCTACTACAAGTCTAGTTTGCATTAAAATTTATTCTAGTATCTGCCTCTGGATAATCAACACTATCAACAAAATATAATCTACAATTCAATATATTTAGGCTCTCCCAATTCAAATTGGCTCGTTTCCCTTGTTCTACTATTATTGTCTTTGTTTCACTGGTTTTATCAAAAAACACCTGAGTATTCACTCACCCTTGCATATGCACTACTTCAACAACATTTTGAATTGCATAACCTTATATTTATAAAATATGTCTTCCTTTACCATGGGTATAAGTCCATGGTATTGACCCATGGTAATGTAGGTTGAGTAGGTCACTCAATTTCTCTTATCACACAAATTTCCTACACACTCTTAGCAGTTTCTTGATGCCCTCAGATCTCACACACAAATTTCCCACTGCTACAATGCAATTCAATTTTAGAATTGCAGCAACCTTAATTACCTAATATCTCCCTCCCATCCAATATTGCAGCACCCATGCTGTTATGCAACCAACTCACAAAATAGACGTAAAGATAGATCAATGCCTTCAAAATCAACCTCTTTGAGGGGGCAACCTCCTTTACATTACACAAATGACTAAACCTCCTTTCTATATATAGGAGTCTAAGGGGTCACAATATAATCAAAGCCAACATAACAATAATAATATAAGGGCACAACAATAACAATAGTGTGCTTCTATGGGACACACTAATAACAATATGGGGACAATAGGGGCACAATAATAACCATAAGGGCTACAATGACAATAATAATGGGGGACTCACTAGTATTATAGTGGCCTAACATGCCCCTCTCCTTTAAAAAAGTGTTGTCCTCAATGATTGAGTAGTTCTGGATGCTTCTGGATAAAATTCTCATCCTCCCATGTGGAATCTTCAGTGGGTAAGTTCTTCCACTTGATGAGATACTCCAAAATTGATCGATTCTGTAGCTATCGATTTCTTGTTTCTGTGAATGCTTAAGGTTCTAATATGATTTTTTCTTCTTCGTCAAGTTCTGGAAATATTGTTTGAACTGGGAACTTGTCACCTATAACCTTCTTTAAATATGAAACGTGGAAAACTTGGTGCACTCGGGAAAACTTGGTGCCATTTCTTTATATGGTTGTAGCCATAGGAATACCCAGTGACCTATATCAGAACTTCTTTCATTGCGATGTTGATTTTCCTATCGTTTCATTCTATTCTGCGCCAAAGTAAGGTTATCATTTAAGAGTTGGAGAACTTGTTGTTGATGCTTCATGTGAGCTTCCACTGCTTAACCTTAGAATTTTCTCTTAAATATGATGTTATGGATGGTGGATGACATCCATAAAGTTCCATAAATGGGGTCATTTTTGTTGTAGTATGGAAGGAAGTGTTATACCACTATTCAGCCAGAAGCAACCATTTGACCCATTATGTCTATTTATCAAAGACAAAGCAATGAAGATATCCTTCCAAAAAATTTCTTACTATCTCAATTTTCCCATAAGATTGAGGATGATAAGATGAGCTATGAGCTAACTAAGTACCGAGACAAGAAAATAATTCTGTCTGGAATTTCCAGTGAAAATGGGATCTTTGTCACTTACAATAATCTTTGGGTTTCCATGTAGCTTTTGAATTGTTTCCATAAATGCCGTAGAACTGTATTGGCTTTAAATGGATGAGATAATACACAAAAGTGTGCATACTTGGTAAGTATGTCAACTACCACCATGATGACACTCTTTCCTTCGGACTTGGGTAAACCTATGATAAAAGCCATTGAAACCTCCTCCCAACGTTGGCTTGGAATGGATAAAGGTTGTAGTAGACCTATGGTCTTAATTGTTTCAACTTTATTTTGTTGGAAAACCAAACATTCCGCGACAAACTTTTGAATATCGTATTTAAGGCCATCCCAAAAAAATTCCTTCTTAACCACGTGGGAAGTTTTTAAAAATCCTGAGTGCCTACCTAAGGGAGAAGTGTGCAATTCCATAAGAATATTTTGTTTGAGTTGGGAATTATTACATAGGTATAAGCGATCTTTGTACCATAACGAATCATTTTTCAAGCTAAATGTATTAGATACACTAGGATCTTGTTGTAACCTTTGAATGAGTACCCACACTTCTTCATCATTCTTCCATTCATCCCTTGTTTCATTTATCCAATCTGGTTGGATAATAGAAATGGCGCAAAAAAATGATTCCACATCCTCATCCTTTCTTGACAGTGCATCTACCACAACATTTTACTTCCATTTTTTGTAGATGATTTCAAAGTCATAACCCAACATCTTTGTGACCCATTTTTGTTGCTCTTCTGAAGATAATATTTTTTCTAAGAAGTATTTAAGACTATCATGATTTGTTTTTACATTGAAGTGTTTTCCCATTAGGTAGGGTTGCCATTTCGTAACTGCATGTAGTATTGCCAACATTTCCTTCTCATAAATAGCTTTCTGTAGATACTTTCCTTTGATTGGGTGACTTTCAAAAGATATGGGTTTTTCGTCTTGTATTAAAACATCACCAATTCCATTTCCTGAGGCATCACATTCCACAATAAAGGTTTTTGTGAAGTCAGGGATAGCTAAGATTGGTGCTTGGCACATTGCCTCTTTAAGATGTTCAAAGGCCTTTGTTGCTTCTGGAGTCCAGGAAAATGCATCTTTCTTCAATAATGTTGTTAGAGGTGTTATTATTCTCCCATAATTCTTAACCAACTTGCAATAATACCCTATCAACCCGAGAAATCCTCTCAGATGTTTTATGGATGTGGGGATTTTCCATTCCTTAATGGCTTTAATTTTGCTAAGGTTTTCATTAACACCTTCATGAGATATAATATGACCCATATATTCCACCTCTTGTACTCCAAAGAAACATTTGGAGACTTTTGCATATAATTGCTTCTCCTCCAATAGTTTGAGCACCCTTTCAACATGTTGAACATGATCCTTCCAATACTTGTTATAGATTAGTATATCATCAAAAAATACTAACACAAATTTTATATGGAAGGGTTTGAAAATGGAATTAATAAAACCTTGAAATGTAGAAGGTTCATTGGTAAGGCCAAAAGGCATGACCAAAAATTCATAATGACCCTCATGTGTTCTAAATGTTGTTTTTGGAATGTCTTTATTCTTCATTCTGATTTGATGATATCCTGAATGAAGATCCAACTTGGTGAAGTAAATTTATCCATGCAATTCATCCAATAATTAATCAATGACAGGAATGAGAAATTTATCTTCAATAGTGAGCTTGTTGAGCTCCCTATAATCTGGACACATGTGCCATGATCCATCCTTCCTGTGCAACAATACTACAGGAGCAGAGAAAAAACTTTGACTAGGTTGAATTATACCATCCCCTAGCAGTTATGCAACCATACATTCAATTTCACTCTTTTCGGCATAGGGATATCTATAAGGCCTGATGTTTTGGGGAACACTTCTTGGAATCAAATGAATAGCGTGATCATGATCACGAATAGGTGGTAGGTCTTTAGGAGTCTCAAATACCTTGGAATGATTGTCCAAGAATGTTTGGAGATCTAGAGAAATAGATGATTTCGATGGGGGAACCTCTAGCCAACATAATTGTACAATTACGACTCATTGTCCTTTCTTTAGAAGATTTGTCATTCTGTTAGAGCTAATTATCTTTCTTGGTTTCCCTACGATACCCCTTAATTCAACTTCCTTTCCTTAACAAAATTTCATGAAAATTTCTTCAAAATTAAAATCTATTGTACCCAAGGATTGTAGCCATTGGACTCCGAGTACAACATCAGCGCCACCTATTGGAATGGAAAGAATTGGGCTACTCAATACATATTCTCTCATGGATAGTTTGATATTATGGCACTTTCCACAGAAATTTATGGTTCCTCCACTTGCAACCATCACTTGACACTCTGGTGCTAGATATAGGAAACAATTCAATTCCTTGGCTATCTTACAATGAATAAAATTATAGGTACTTCCAGAATCAATTAACACTATTACCTTTTTCTTCTTGATATGTCCTTCTATCTTTATAGTTTGAGGAGTGGTAATTCCAGCCAATGCATTACAAGATATGGTCAGATCCATTTCTTCTTTCTCTAGTGTTTGTTCCTGGTGTATATCCTCTTCTTTTGACTTTTCTTGTTCCTTTTCTTCCTCCTCTTCACAATCTATGTAAAATAATTTATTCTCAGCACACTTATGACCTTTACTGTATTTTCTATCACAACTGTAACAAAGCCATTTTTCTCTTTTTTTCTTCCAAATGTTGTGGTGTCAACCTTGTAGGTTGTGGAATTATAGGGGCAACAACACTTCCGTATGTATAGTTGTGAGTGGTAGGCTTTCTGGTTGCCATAATTTTTCTTCAATTTTTCTTGTCAACCTGAATGTCTTCTCTAATGAATCAGGTTCCCAAATGAAAACCTCATATTGGATGTTATCCTTTAAAGTCCTTATGAACACATCAATCCTATGCTCCTCTGGAATATTATTTACCCTTATTCAATTTTTGGAAGTCCTCAATGTGCTCCATCATTGAACCCTTTTACTTGAGATTTATCAATTGGCTAAAACAAGTGTTTCTTTTTGTATCCTCATAATGTGCTATAATTTCTTCCGTAAAAATTGCCCAAGTGACAATTTGTTTACGAGAGAAAATCCATCGATACCATACAAACTGATTTGGTTCCAAATATAAATTTGCAATGCGTACCTTTTGTGTTTTTTGCACATTATGGAGATCGAAATATTGCTCCATATGTAGTATCCATGTTACGGGATCCTTGCCATCAAACTTCCTCATATCGATCTTTGGAACATGGTGGGTCTTCAATCCAAAGTTAGAGTCTATGAAATCATGACTAACATTTCTTTTGTTCTCATCATGTGTTTCCTTTATTACCCTTTCACCATTAGTAAACATTTATTGTAGCAACGTTGTCAAATTTGTCTTCAATTCTTCCATTTTGCCTTCCATCTTAGCTTCCACGTCATTCATCTTAGCTTCCACACCATCCATCTTAGCTTCCATGCCTTTCTTTAAACCATCCATCTTAGCTTCTGCATCATTCATCTTAGCTTCCATGCCTTTCTTTAAGCCATCCATCTTAGCTTCAGTTACTGTATGTGAGAGTGAATTTTGTTGCACTTGGTCTCGTAATTTTGATATATCATGTTGCATTTCTTCCTCTTCTTCATGGATCATGCTAGAGCTTTCAGGTTGCTTACTAGGTGTTTCCATTTTCTTTTTTGGTGACATTAATTAATGATAATTATGCTTCACTATTCCCTTTGAATTCCTTCAAACTAATTTTTCAAACCAACCTATGCAAAATTTTAAAAAAACTACACATCTTTTTTCACTTTGTAAGAGCTCTATATTTAAGCTGGTGTATCCCTTAAATTTCAGATCTTTAAGGTCTGAAATTACGAGCTATTGTAGCCCTCTGAGTCCTCTTTCCAATGCCACCAGTCTGATCGAAATTGGATTCTTCAAGAAAGCGTTATGCCCAATCTCCCAAGATGACTTGATTATACACTTTTTCAGTAGAGCAAACTTGTATGAAGTGCCATGCGTCATTGTTTCAACCTTTGGACCTAAAAGTGATGCACAGAAAACTATAGTCTATTCTCTTTCTGTATCTTCTTACAAAATTTCAATATGATACTCAGAGAAAATGTTATTATGATTTTCCCAAGGTCACCTGCTTGAGATATAATTCGGGATCTTGCAAAAACACTAACTTCCTTAGATCATATCTCCGAAAATATACGAGAAAATATCTGAAATGTGGTTTTGTTTTAGCTTCTGAAATGTCACAGAAGAAAGTTATAGTGAAAATGACACGATGACCTATTTGGAGCAGTGAAACCCTAGAATCCAAAGCTCTGATACCAAATGTTATGTAGCCAGCTCACGAAATATAGGAAAAGATAGATCAACGCCTTCAAAACCATCCTCTTCGAGGGAGCAATCTCCTTTACATTACACAAATGAACAATTATTGGATGATACAAATGACTAAACCCCATTTCTATATATAGGAGTCTAAGGGGTCACAATATAATCAAAGCCGACATAACAATAATAATATGAGGGCACAACAATAACAATAGTGGGTTTTTATGGGGCACACTAATAACAATATGGGGACAATAAGGGCACAATAATAATAATAAGGGTTACAATGACAATAGTAATGTAGGAATCACTAATATTATAGGGGCCTAACACATACCCTTTACATATGCCACATATGATCATGTTTATGACCACATGCCTATCGTACGAGAACCTTAGAATACCAGGTGTTGGTTGTGTGTTATATACTTTCTATGACTAGTCGCACATGCGAGGGGGTCATATGGGGGGCTACAACCCCCTTGCTCATTGTGCTAGTTGGAGCAGGGGAGTCAAAAGGGGGTGGCATCCCCCATTATCGGGGGGTAACCCCCCTGTATAGGGTCCAGGGCAGCGCCTCAAGAAATATTTTTTTGGACCCTATATTAGGTGGGAAAACCTACCTATGGTTTGTACATGGCCTTTGCACATGGTTTTGGGCAAGATGGTTTTGTGCCCATGGTATTTTGTAGATCCAGTCAAGGGGGCTATGATTATGTTCTAATCCAAGGTTAATGGATTTGGGTTTATGAATGATTCGACATGTATATATATGTAATGGCACTAGTAGAAAATGAGCAATTAGTGACTAGGTGACTAAGAAAGTTAGTCACCATAGCTTTTCCAAGTGAAATACTACCAAAAATGAGCAATCTTAAGTGACCGAACTAAAAAGGACTCACATAAATCACTAATTTAGTCGCGGTTTAAAATATTTGTCTAGATAATAAGTAATACAACTAAGAATTACTAACATGAATGACTAATTTAGTCTAAGAAAAAAATACAACTACCTAACAAGTACTACAATAATATGAATTAGTTTTTTATGTTAGTCATCTTAATTGTGCAAGCAATCTAAACTTACATGTGATAGGGGATTGAAAGGTTGTTAAAGATTGATTGAAAGGTTATCCTTCCTTAAACACTTCTTCATCCTCACATGGTGTATAGGTGAGCCAACTTTGCATTATTTATCTCTAATAATTTAAAATTTTAAAAATATATTTTTCAATAAAAAAATTATTTTATGTATTTTTAAAAATCTATTCATTAAATCTAATTGGATCTAGTTCCAATTTGAAATGAATTTGAAGGGAAATTTTAATTTTTAAGACTATAATATCAAATAAAAACTACTTTAATTTCATATTAGCCGACCTAGATCCATCTTAACCCCAACTCTATCAAGTGTTGAGAGGGGTCCAATCTCTCGAGGTGCAAACTTTTTTTTTCTAGTGTAAAACTTGAGGAAATGTTTTCACCTCGAGAGATTGGATCTCTCTCGGCACTTGATAGTTATAGGGTTAATATGGATCTAGGTTGGTTATATAATACTATTTAATATCTATATTTTTATTCGTGGCTCTTTATTATTTCCTCTTTCTATCTCACCCCGCAAACATACACACACTCTCTCTCCCTCTCTTCCCCTTTCTGTCTAACTCTCTCTTCCCCTTCTCTCCCTCTCTATCTATATCCTTCTCTCTATTCCCTCCTACTCTCCTCTCTCCCTCACACTCTTTCCATGACTCTCTTTTCACCCCCTCTCTCTCCACCTTTATCCCTCGATGTTTTTTTTGTTCCCTCCCCCTCCTACCCACTCCAATTCCATCTCTCTCTCCTCATATCTATCTTCCTTCCTCTCTATCCCTTATCTCCCACCTCCCTCTATCTCTCCCCACAAATCACTATCATTCTCTCTCTCTCTCTCTCTCTCTCTCTTCCTTCCAACTCTATCACTATATTCCCCCCTCCCTGTCCTTCTCCATCTCTCTCCCTTCCCATTCTCTCCCTATATATATCCTCTCCTCTTCTTTCTCTTCCCTCCTCTCCTCTCTTCCTCACTCTCTCTCTATCTCTCCCTTCTCTCTCCTCTCTCTCTCTACCTATATCTCTCTATGTCTTTTTTTCTTTCCTCCCTCTCTCCCCCACTCCAAGTCCATTTCTCTCTCTCTCTCTTCTCTCTCTTCTTTCCTCTCACTCCCTCTCTTCCACCTCCCTCTCTCTCCCCCCCATCACTCTCTCTTTTTGTCCTCCAAATTTTTCACTATCTCTCTCCCTCTCTCTGCCCCCTCCCCAAATCTCTCTTAAATTTTATCACATTGTATTTTGTTTAAGAAATTATCTAAATTAAAAAAACTTAATTGGTTGTAAAATATTAAACCTATATTTTGGATCAATCATGTCAAAGAAAACAAAATAATGAAAAACTTTAAAAAGTCATGCACCATATTTAATCTATTATAATTAGTCAATTTGCTTGCTCTCATCCCTTGGATCCTTAGCTAAGATGGACAGGGTTCTTTATATATATATATATATATATATATATATATATATATATATATATATAAAGAACCGGGATAACTCCATCTTAGCTTAATTTTATTAAAACCTTAATTTAATTTCTATGGGAATATTTTTAGTAGTCATGAGGATAGAGTGTTTAGATATATCTCAAATTATAACATTTTCCCTTTTAGATTCAATTAAAAAAATGTTGTAAAATTAAATTAAATTAAATATTTTTACTATGAAATAAGTTATGGTTTTTTGGCATGTGGTATTGATAAGCCATGGTATTGGCCCATGGTATTGTAACAAAGCCTATTTACAAGTTAATATCCATGGTAAAGTGAGGGTGAATATCCATGGTTAATAATATTGTCATATTGTTATAAAATATTTTGATTGTGAAATAATTTATGTTTTTTGGGCATGTGGTATTGATAATCCATGGTATTGACCCATGGTATTGTAACAAATACTATTTTTTACAAGTTAATAATATCTACCGTAATGTGGGGGTGAATATCCACGGTTAAGAATCTTGTCATATTGTTATAAAATATTTTGGTTGTGAAATAAGTTATGGTTTTTGGACTTGTAGTATTGATAAGTCATGGTATTGGCCCATGGTATTGTAACAAAGCCTATTCACAAGTTAATAAAAAAATCAAAATATAACAAATTGAATTTTGTTATTTTTATTAATTTAACTTTTTATTATTAATTGAGGTCATATTTAAATGTTTACACTCATCCCAATATCATTTTTAACTTCTTCTTCTTCTTTTTAACTTAGCATCTTACGCAAAAATAACAAATTCTTATTAAAAATAAATCATTTAACCCAATTTCAATTTATATATTTTATTTTATATTATAAATATTTCTTTTATTTTTTACATTATAAATATTTTATTTCTTTTTCATTTCCAGTTTAGCATTGGGTTCAAATAAATTATTCACAGATTACAACATCACATTGTAGCATTGCATTTTTCTCTGCCTTGTCTATATCTACGTGGAAATGCTAGAAGAAGGAAGACCATCAATGTGATCTATGGATTTCATGGGATTCGAACCCCAGATGGAGTTGGAGGAAGGGCAAGGTCATTCGACATGGAGATTTTGGTAATTTTTACACGAGTATGAATTTGGACTTTGGAGAGTTCTTCCTTTTTACTAAAGATAATTTTTATTTTTATGGGTAAATAATTTTGAGGGTTTATATGATCAAAGCATAAATTTTATCTAGAGTTGAGGGTTTAATGATTATGATAATATAGATCTTGAATATTTTGGTAATTTTTACATGGGTATGGATTTGGACTCTAGAGAGTTCTTCCTTTTTACTAAAGATGATTTTTATTATTATGGGTAAACAATTTCTAGGGTTTATATGATCAAAGCATAAATTTTATTTAGAGTTGAGGGTTTAATAATTATGATAATGTAGATCTTGAAGATTTTGGTAATTTTTACATGAGTATGAATTTGGACTCCGGAGAGTTCTTCCTTTTTACTAAATATGATTTTTGTTCTTATGGGTAAACAATTTCGAGGGCTTATATGATCAAAGCATAAATTTTATCTAAAGTTGAGGGTTTAATGATTATGATACAATTGATGAAAAGACAATGCACAAGTAAGAATTTTGCATGTCCTTATTGAGATTTTGGTAATTTTTAAATGGGTATGAATTTGGACTGTGGAGAGTTCTTCCTTTTTACTAAAGACGGTTTTTGTTATTATGGGTAAACAATTTCAAGGGTTTATATGATCAAAGCATAAATTTTATCTAGAGTTGAAGGTTTAATTATTATGATAATGCAGATCTTTATTGAGGCCAACAATTCATCAAAAGACAATGCACAAGTAAGCATTTTGCATGTCCTTATTGTACAAAGGGTTTAATGATTATGATAATGCAAATTTTGATTGCGACCAACAATTCATCAAAGGACAATGGACAAGTAAGCATTTTCCATCTCCTTCAAAGGACAATGGACAAGTAAGAATTTTGCACCTCCTTCAAAGGACAATGGACAAGTAAGCATTTTGCATCTCCTTATTGTACAGACCAGTTCACCAGTTCACTCCTCCCTAACTTTTCTAGGGTCGAATGCATGAAATTTTATTTTTTCTTTTCACTTTTTTTACTGTTCGATTTTTTGTGTAATGGACTCTACCATGCCCAAATTCAAAGGGATCGAGTGATGCAAGAAAATTTTCTGGTAGGATGCAAATGCTAGACCTTCCTCAAACTTTGTTACATGAAATTAAAATTTCTTGTAATCATGAACATAAAATATTTTATGTTTCATCCTTAGATTCTGATCTCAATGCCTACAATTTTAAACCATGTTACTATATTTTAAGTAGAATATAATTAGATCCATTAAACCTTACAAATCTCCAAATCTTAGGTTAATTTCATATAAAAAGAATGAACCTGAATGGATTTTGCAATTTAGATTCAATGCTTATAGATAATGATTAAAAATGGAAGAACCCAAATGGTATGATAACTTTTACCCACCCATCAATTTCCAAGACCTTTCCTATTATTCTGAACCTAAACAGAGAGAGTAGAAGAGGAATAGGAGTCTGGATGAGGTGGACCCTAACCTTCTTGATACTTCTCAAAATTTGGGCATGCCCTTGACTAGAAGAAGAGATTGACCAACATTGTTGTAGATGTTGTTTTTTACAGTGTTTTCATTGCTACCATGCATAGGTAGACTCTATAGGCAGTTGAGTTATCTTTTGTTCGTTATAAGACGTAATTCGATAGTACCTTTATGTAGTTAGGAAGTAGCTTGGTAGGGTTGTTCCTCTTGCTGATAACTATTATGCTGCATTTTATTTTTTTGGTGATAGTTCCTTCTATTAAATCCCCAAGCACACTTTGTCAGCCATGGAAATATCCACTTATTTCAGGATGAATGAGACAGAGACCAGGCAGTTTTAGAGGACTCTTATTCTTGTAGATGAGAGGAGATATGTGAGGTGAGAGGAATTCTATGACATATATTGAAGGATGCACTGCACCATTTTATGACACCAATCATATCCATGCCACAGTAGTGGATCTCTATTGCACCGAGGGAGAAACAATAAATTATTCCACTGTAAATAATTGGTATTTCGGGTACAAGAAATGCAGACGTGGGATTTATAATTTTATTACGAAAAGAGGTTTGTGTGATGGAGATAAATCCTACAGGTAATCGTATCATTATATTTCTATGAAATCTCGGAATGTGTTCAACACAGAAATATGTAGGTACTCTTGAGTTTATCTATGTTGTAATAAGATCAAGAATAAAGTTTTCATTGCAAATAATTGGGATCTACCATGTAAGTTTACTTTACTACATGGAATTCTTGATTTGTTAGATCCCAACTAGTTAGGGTTGAATTTATTTTTGTTGTAATCAGATTAAGAATAAAGTTGTCATTTTAATTACTAAAATATACCATGTAAAATTTAATGACTACATGAAATTGTTTATTTGTTAGATCCAAACTTATTAGGATTATGAAGAGTCCTCTTTCATGACAATATTTATGAATGCTCTATTCTTGCTCAAAGAATTACATATTACAGAAAGGTGGAAAATAAATGAGATGCAACTAAATAGTTTATGTTTTAAAATGTGTGGATGGAGTATAAAATCATTTTCAATTGCATTCAAATATTTTGGAGCACCCTCCTAGTTAATTCCATTTCTACTATCCCAATGCTTCTAGAAGTCCTTATCCAAAGTGATCTCTTAACTATCTTGGAGGGAAATTGATTACTTGATTGGAACCCAAGGATTACACTTTGATTAGGAGCAAGGGATGATAAAGCTTCATATTCTTTAATATATTCCACAAGTTAAAAGCATATCGAACGATTTCCTTTCTGTTCAATTGATACGATAATCACTCAACATTTTGTTAGTATTTTGAGACCTTTTTCAATGAATTTTTTTTCTGAAAGTTATGTTCTCAATTAAAGAAATTAAAGAAAAAGTGAAAATGATGCAATGGAAGGACTTTCTATTTTAGTGCCTAAGAATGCCTTGTTAATGTGAAGGGCTTGGTGTTTTCTTGACTCAAGATTAGTCGCATTTGACTTCCTAACATTTCTTTTAATTTCATTTTTGTTGTGTTTATATTGCTATCCTTGATGTTGGTGATCTACTGTGTGTAATAGGAAGTATTAAATACTAAACACTCTCAAAGGTGATATTGATGGACGACTGACTTTAAATGACCCTACTTGACACTTTAGTATTACATGATCATGCAAATAAATTATTAATCAATATTAAAGGGAAGATGATTAACGTGCAATATTTCTTGGCTTATCATATAATTACTACATTTTGGCCCCAAATAATATATTTGAGGCTATGTTTTAGTTGTTACATGTGGAGCTTCCCTTTGGCTTAGAAAAACATCGAGGATAAATGTCCACTGCATTGGCATTGGACATCATCAAAGAGGAATTCACCAAAATCAATAAAGGGCATGGGAGCAATTGGTACAATGAGCAGATAATGCTAGAGAAACACCGAGGCACCAAATGTTAGATAATCCAAAAATACAATCTTATCATAGGTTATAAAATTAGAATAAAATAATTATTAATTTAAGATATTAAATTAATAATTATTTTATTCTACAATGTTTAATTATTTAGAATTAGTATATTGTTGTAACTAGATATGACTCTCCAAATGTGTCATATCTTAGGCTCTATTTTAGGAGATTTGTTAGCTAGTTGGTTTGAATAGCATTTATTGTAAATGGACACTTGTTATTTAATAAGTGACCGATAATTAGAGGTAGTTAGGACATGGAGATTATAAATAGCTCATTGCAGGGGTGTTTGGATGTTCGGGTGTAAACTCTTGCAAAATCAAATTATGTAATTATGTTTTTCTGATAAATAAAATTACGTGTCTGAGGGCACTTTTTCCATTATTGTGGTATCAGAGCTCTAGTAATGTTGCAGTGGATGTGAAGAGGAGATTCTAGCTCTACAAGTTTGTGCAAAACTCCATTGAATTGCTCAGCATATGATTGGTATGGAATTTGTCCCTTTTTTGTTCAAAAGAAAAGAAATTTTATTATTGTTTTTAGATTGTTAAATCTGAAAACCAATTTCTGTATTATTATAAAATAATAATAAAAAAGAGAATTAGTGAAAATAATGAAGCGTTGTTGGATTAGTGAAAATTTATGTATTATTATCCAAGAAACTGCCATCCCTCCCTCTGCTACTTGTTCTTCTTCAGATAACGCTCTGCACCAGTAATCGTACCCCCGGCAGAATCTATAAGAACCCATTCAGCGCCAAAGAACTTGGGTCTGAAGCGTTTTGGACCAGAAATGGAAGCAAAAGATTCACGCAGTACGAAAAATTGATTATAAATTGATCAGTGAATGATTGCAAGAGCACTATGACAGATTCACATTTGGCAAGGCGACATTATTCTGCTCCTCAGTGTGGAGTATGGATTCCTGAGTGGCTTCTCAGAATTCCAGTGGGGCTTGCTTTAGAAATTTGGTTGCTGAATTTCTAACAGAGAAGAGTGAGAGTGAGTCTATGATATCTAGCTTTGACGAGAGTGATGATAGAAGAGCATTACGGGTAAGTCTTCAGTCATCTGATATTTCAACATCTGAGTTTTCCCCTCACAATAGTTACAGTAGCAATACTAGCAATGATGATGACGAGATCAGAAGCAATGCCTGGAATCCAGCATATCAGGAATTTATATTATGAGATATCAAGATCTTCATTACAATTATTATTATAGAAATCAGCAGTTTTTGATCAATCAAAGTCGATTTTAGGTGAAGAACTGGAACAACTTGAACAAATGTGCAAAGTAAAAGTGATAATTAGGGCTATATTTTAACTTTGGAGGATCATAATTGTTTGAAGTATAATATATAACCGCAGTAGAGGTCTCAATTTTAATGTAGTATTTGATTGAGGAAGGGCTACAGATATCAGGCCATTGGTCACCCAGTACTTAGAACTCTCTGTCAGCCCTGCCAATTGACCGCCATCAATTGCTTAAAAACATGAAACCTGTAAAGTAATATGAAGTGATGCAGTCTTGTATTATTTTTTTTCTTCAAAGTTGAAAATATTGTCGCTCAGTTTCAAACTCAAGTCCTGCAGCATCGTATTTTTTTTTCCATCAAACTTGAAAATATTGTCACTCAATTTCGAACTCAAGCCCTGTTGCCTCATATTGTTTTGCTTCGATCTTGAAATTATTCCCTTCACTCAATTTTGAGTTCTTCATATCATTTTTTTGGTTTATTTCCCTCAAAGTCTGAGTAGGAACTGAGCCCGCTTGCATGGCATGGTCAACGACCACGCTAACCTTGGGCACTCTCCGCTGAATAGACGATGGTGAGAGCTCCCCGTGTTGCGAAAGCCTGAGGTTGCTCTGCTGCTCCTTACGTGCTTCCTCTATGTTTGAAGTAGCAGATGGAAAAAATTCTGCTAAGAGCTGGATGGAATTGAAGACTTTGATGGATTAAAGTGGTCCATTTGTTGGAAATCAAGATCAATGGCACAAATCGATAGAAGTCATGTAACTGCAATGTGATGGCCTTGTGAAAAAAGAAACTTTAAAGCTGAGTTGAAAAGTGAAGAAGCCAAGAAATAAGAAAAAAAAAAATTTGACATTTTTTTTAATTTTGTAATGTTAATGGAGTGATAAGGATTTTTAGTTGTTTGTAATTTTGTAAATTTTTGGAGTAATAAGGGGATTTCAATTGTAATTTTTTGAAGAGATAAGTGTAACTCAAAGTCATTTTACTTTGGGGGGGGTAACTTTTTTTTGCCAAGTTTTGCAAGAGCATCGTTGTAAAAGTCAAATTTTGAAAGTTACCTTGTAATTTTTGAGAAATTGACTAGAGCCAAGTGCAAAGCTCAGTCATTTTTCTCTTGCTTCAATGACTATATGAGGGTCAAGGCCAAGCCCCGATAGATCATGTTTTTTGCATGGTGTGTTGTGTTTTCCATCTCGTCATTTCTGTTGTAATTCTTGGTGCGAAGCTTCAACGCTACAATGTCTAAGTTGATTAATTTGTTTTCTGATTCCGACAAACTTGAAGGCACAAAATCTTATAAAACGTGGCACTGTCTCATCGAAAGCACTCTCATTTACAATGAATAATGGCAGGGTATATGTGATGGAGATGTTAAGCCGAATAAACCCACAGATGCAGCTGCACTAGCTAAATGGGAAGTTAAGAATGCCAAAGCCTTAGCTCTTATTAAATCTTCTGTGAATGATGAAATGTATGTCCATATAGAAAATTCTACAGATGCATGGTCTGATTTGAAAACTTTTAAAGACCTCTTTGATACTCAGCCTGAATCAAAGAAAGTTGATTTACAATTAAAATTGTTGCAACAAAAATTGACTGAAGGAGGTGATGTTCTTGAATATATCTCAAGACTTAAGAATATTAGGCAAGAAATCATTAATGTTGGTTTTCCAGCAATAGATGATAGTTTTATGGTAACAATTGTAATTGCTGGACTTCCTTCTTCCTGCACGCATTTTTTGGAGACTTTACAATTAACTGGGAAATTAGAGAAATTAAAGTTTGATGAGCTCTGTGAAATGTTGACCCAACATGATAAAACCTTTGGGAAGAAGAAGAAAGTTGGTGAAGATGTTCTTCTCACAGAGGCGAGCACTAGTAAATCATCAGTAGACAGTTCTCAAGGCAAAGGCAGAGGCAATCAGAATCAAGCAGCACAAAGTCGAGGTCGAAGCCAAAGTAGAGGAAACAACTTTAATAGAGACAAAAATTCAGGAAGGAGTAATTTTCAAGGTAGAGGAAACAACCAAGGAAGAGGCAATTTTCAGGGACAAGGAAATAACAATCAAGGTAGAGGACAATCTCAACATAGAAGTCAAAGCAGAGGCAGAGGACAATCTTCAGGAAGAGGAAGAGACTTAAATCAAATTGTATGTCAAATATGTAATAAAGTTGGGCATTATGCTGAAGATTTTCGAACATTTCTTAATAAAATTCCCAAGTTTCAGCAGCACTCACCGCAATTTGCAAATGATCAAGATGATGATAACTCAGAATATGTTTTTACTTCCTCACCAGCATCACAATTTTCATCGCATCTTATAAGTGATTATGAAGATCCCTGGATCTTGGATTCAGGGGCAACTCAACACATGACTTGTCGACGTGATTTTTTTTGGAATTTTCAAGATTGCCAACTTAATTCGATTTTTTTTGCTGATGATACAAAACATACTCCTTATGGAAAAGGAGCAGTTAAAGTTTTTCTCCCTGGCATCGGAGAAAAAATGATTTCCAATGTCTGGTATGTACCAAGTTTTAAGAAAAATTTGCTCTCTTTAGTCACAATTCGACAAGCACGACATTAGGTGATTATGGAAGATGGTTTAGTCAAGATTAATTTAGTCAAACATAACTTGAAAATAGTCATGACAGGTTATGAAGATGGAAAACTATTACGGATGAAAGGGACAATTATTCCAAGGCATTCTGATTTTGCAGGGGTAGTGAGTACATGTATTTCACCTGTAAGACTATGGCATGTAAGATATGGACATTTAAATTTTGAGAGTCTTTCTCAATTGCAGAAACAAGGAATGGTTAAAGGACTTCCCACTTTCAAAAGGGAAAATGCAAAATGTGAAGCTTGCATTTATGGCAAACAAAGTCGAGAAAGATTTCCAACAAGTTCATGGTGTGCAAACAGACGGCTACAACTAGTTCATAGTGATGTTTGTGGACCACTACAAACTTCCTTTGGTGGATGAAAATATTTTTTACTATTCATTGATGATTTCAGCAGAATGACTTGGGTTTACTTCTTGAAGAACATGTCAGAAGCATTTGATAAGTTTAAAATTTTTCGCCAACTTGTTGAAAATGAAGTCAAAGAAAAGATAGGTACTCTCAGGACAGATAATGGGGGAGAATTCACTTCAAATTAATTCAAAACTTATTGCAGTGAAAATGGCATCAGACGACATCTTACCAATGTTTACACTCCACAACAAAATAGAGTAGTCGAAAGAATGAATCGCACCTTGTTAGGAATGGCGAGATCCATGTTAACTTTCAAGAGGTTAAGTCCAACATATTGGGCAGAAGCAATACATACAACTGTCTACTTAAGAAATAGATCTCCAACTGCTTCTTTAGGCGGAATCACACCTTACGAAGCTTGGTTTGGTTTTAAACCTCAAGTTAAACCTCTTAGAGTTTTTGGATCAATATGTTATGCCTTAGTTCTGAAAGAAAATCGAACTAAGCTTGACTCAAGAAGTTTAAAATGCACAATGATTGGCTATTCTAATGAGAAGAAAGGGTATCGCCTTTTGACTAATGGAAAATTCATTGTGAGTAGGGATGTCATTTTTGATGAAACTGAGAGTAAGAGTGCTAAAGAAATCGAAAATCTTCTTCACAAATTAGAAATTAAGGGAAGTAAAAGAAATGGAAAAATGCAAAGTCAAACAACTTCACAAAATTGGTATGAACTTGATTTTCCTTCCTTTGAAGATGAGTCATGCAGTCCATCTACATCAACAACATCACCTGGGTCTTCTAGTAGTTCATCCGCATCTCCAAGCAGCAGCAGTTCTTCTGACAGTGATTCTCCAAACTCTTCACCTGAACGAAGAACATCAATTTATATTAATCCTCTTTACAATGATGGAGATTTTACAGAAGCGCAAACAAGTGAGCACCAACTACCGAAATGGGTAGTTCAACTTTTGAAAGATGTAAAGCTTGATGAGCAGAATAAAATAGGCACTAGAAGGGCACATAGAAGTGAAGGCAATTTTGCCTTGTTAGCAAATTATTTTACTGAACCTTCCACATACAAAGAAGCAATAAAACATAAAGAATGGCAACAGGCTATGGTTGAAGAATATCAAGCAGTAATTGATAACAACACTTGGAAACTTGTTGATTGTCCATCAAATGTTAAACTCGTAGGATGCAAATGGGTTTACAGAATTAAGTATAATCAGGAGGGAGAACTTGAAAAGTATAAAGCACGACTTGTCGCAAAATGTTTTGTGCAGGAGGAAGGCATTGATTATGAGGAAACTTTTGCTCCTATAGCTAAATGGAAACCCATCCAACTAACACTTGCATTGGCTGCTCAGAAAGGATGGAAAGTTCATCAAATGGATGTGAAAAGTGCTTTTCTCGAAGGGGATTTATAGGAGGAAGTGTATATGACCTAACCACCAGGTTTTGAAATTGAAGGACAAGAACATAAAGTCTGCAAATTGATCAAGGCTTTATATGGATTAAAACAAGCTCCCCAAGCTTGGTATGCAAAGATGGATGAATATCTTAAAAAAGTTGGTTTTCAACGAAGTGAATTTGATGATACTTTGTATGTGCGACAAAAGGGAAAATTGGTAATTCTTGTTATGTATGTAGATGATTTGATCATTACTGGCAACCATGATGATCATATTGCACAGGTGAAAAAGGAGTTACATGCAGGTTTTAAGATGACAAATTTGGGATTACTTCACCACTATCTGGGAGTTGAAGTCTTCCAACATCCACATCATATTTTCACTTCTCAAAGTAAGTATGCAGCAGAGGTTCTTCAATGATTTGGCATGCAGGATTGCAAGCCTGTTCTCACCCCCATGGAGCAAAACTTGAAACTTTCAAAATTTGAAGGGGGGGAAAGGTGGACAATACAACTTACAGATAATTGATTAGCAGCTTGATTTATTTGACAAATACTCATCCTGATCAATCTTACGCAGTCAGTATTCTTTCACGTTTTATGCGGGAACCACGAGACAGCCACTGGAATGCAGCCAAAAGAGTTCTTCGATATATCCAAGGAATAAAATATTTTGGTCTTCTTTACACAAAGACCAAAAAATTTGTACATGGTAGATATTCCGATGTCGACTTTGCTGGAAGTATTGATGATCGAGCATCAACATCAGGTTATTTAATGAACATGGGGTCAGCAACAGTATCTTGGAGTTGTAAGAAGCAAGCTATAGTGGCCACTTCTTCAGCAGAAGCAGAATACATTTCACCATGGGAAGCAGCATGTGAAATTGTTTGGATGCACCGAATTTTGCAGGACTTGGGCATTTCTTAGGCAGAAGCTACATCATTAGTCATTGACAGCCAGTCAGCCATCAAACTTGCCAAGAACCCAGTTTTTCATTCAAAGACAAAGCATGTGGACACCAAGTATCATCATATCAGATCTCTCATTGCCAAAGATGTCCTCAAGCCGATTTACTATCCTTCCGAAAATCAGATCTCTGACATTTTCACAAAACCATTTGGCAGAATAAAATTTACTAAGTTCAAGGATAAACTTGGTATCTATTGTAATGTATCTTTGGATCATAGGGGGGAATGTTAGATGATCAAAAAATACAATCTTATCATAGGTTATAAAATTAGAATAAAATAATTATTAATTTAAGATATTAAATTAATAATTATTTTAATTTAGAATGTTTAATTATTTATAATTAGTATATTGTTGTAACTAGATATGACTCTCCAAATGTGTCGTATCTTAGGCTCTATTTTAGGAGATTTGTTACCTAGTTGGTTTGAATAGCATTTATTGTAAATGGACACTTGTTATTTAATAAGTGATCCATAATTAGAGGTAGTTAGGACATGGAGCTTATAAATAGCTCGTTGCAAGAGTGTTTGGATATTCGGGTGTAAACTCTTGCAAAATCAAATTATGTAATTATTTTTTTTCTGATTAATAAAATTACGTGTCTGAGGACACTTCTACCATTACCAAAATTTCTTGTGTATTTAGATTCACTCAAAATTAACTAGTCACAAAAAGTACCTTTTTTTTCCAAATATTTTCATGTATACATAAATACTAAAAATGCAATTTCAGACTAATTATTAAAACTAATAATTATCTGATAGTCATAACTTATAATTAAATAGTATAATATGATTAATATTATTTTACAAAACTATAGGGTCTGACTATGAGGGGCATTGTGACAATATATGTACACTTCTCATTGTATTAGACAATCATCTCTCAGAATGTGATATCTATCCAACGAAATGTACTCCCAGAGTCCATTGTGGGATTGAAATTTTTTCTTTAAGTGGAAAAGTTGTGATATATTTTCTTAGGCCTTAGTGTTATGCTTCCCTAAGGTTTTGACACTTCTCACATCTAGCAACTTCATTCAACCAAGCAAGGTACTCATCTTGGAAAGTTGAATCATTTTGTCTCCACAATCCAATATGATGTTGGATCAATCTCATGATCCTAAAAACACAGGTCATAATGGAGAGGAACTTTTACTATGGGTAAAAGAATATCCAAATTTAAGGAACATGACTCTTTTAGAACAAGCAATAAGGATATTTTTTGCGCTGATCTTTTTTTTTTTCCATTTGTTTCACAAGTTATCTATTGCGTGATATTTTTAACATGTAACTTAGTTGGTACAATTGTGCTTAAGGTTTTGTTGAAGGTTGAATACTAAGTTCCTAAGGTGTTATTTTCTATGGTGACATTTTATTTGTTTTGTTTATACAGGTCATCTAACCGCATAGTGGCCACTATCAAATGTTGAGGTATATGTTGTATAAATATTTTATATTCTACTTTATTTTATATTCAAGTATTCATTGTCTTTCATGTATTATACTCTAAATTGTATATTCTTTCATTTTCAGGAGAGGAACTCAATATTGATGGTAAGAAGTAGCGAGAGAACAATAACACTACAACGACAAATGCAAAATGAGAGAGAGAAGAGAATCTGTCTAGTGATACACTTAGAGCCAATATCTTGCATAAGACACACTCATAGAGACTGATGGTCAAACCTTCAAAATTGGTAAATTCACTTGCAATGCTTTGGCAATAGAGTGATAATGTTTTGAAATGATAAAAAAATATTTCATGTGTAAATTGTAGTCCAACCGATATTAAGTTAGAAACTCATATTGTAGTAATTGATATTTTATATAATATAGTTTATATGGTTGAAATTATTTTTATTTGCACTTGATATTATTTAGTCTTGTAATTAACATATGTAGCTTTGCGTTATCATATTAGATACGCATGCACATTGTATGGAATTTTTTAAAATTTAGTCACAAAATCATACTAATTAATTTATCTTGATTAATAATAAACACATAAAATCAATCTAAAACTACTGAATTAGTAGTTTATATTAGTTAATGATGAACATGAATAAAATGGATATATGATTGAATTAGTCGTTTATAATGATTATGAATGAAATTAAATGAAATGAATAGAAACTACTAAATCATTTGTTTATATAATGAATATGAAAATACCAAAGAAAGATAAATGACAACTACAAATGATAATTTATTTTATTAAAATGATCACTAAATTTTCCATATATACGACTATTAGTAGCTAATTTACAGTATCTTATAACATGACTAAAATTTAGCCATATTTCTTTGGTCATTAATTTGTTTTAAATGATAGCTAAAATTTGCATATATATGACTATTAGTAGCTAATTTAAAGTATCTTATAAACCGACCAACATTTTGGTCATATTTATTTGGTCATTAATTGGTTTTCTCGAAGATTCAAATAGTAATATATTTTGTTGTATATTTGGTCATTAATTGCGACAATTAATGACTAAACCAATGAAAAATTTATGACCAAATTTATGACTAAATATACTACTAGATGGTAAAATTGAGGAAACCAATTAATGAATAAGCTAAAAATGACTAAAAGTTGGTCGTGTTATAAGATACTGTAAATTATCTACTATTGGTCACCGACTGAACAATGGTTATTTATATGCAAATTTTAGTTGTTCTTTTAGTAACTAATTGGTCGTTTTGTACTAGTGGTAACATTGAAAGGAACATAATGAAAAATCAATCTGGTAGCCCCAATTTTGGGATCCAGGGGTAATCTCTATGTATTTGTTTTGTGTTTCTCGCCATTGCATATTTATTGTATTTTAAGAATATGTTTGCAGGTAATTTCTATACAAGATTAAAACCTACACTAGGAACCTTTTTGTCCTTTACATATATTAATATGGTGATGATTATCCATTAGAAATTATAGTCCTTAACACCTTATGACTCAGTTTTGTGACCATATGTGTACATACCAAGAACACACCGTATCAAAGCTATACCGAAAGCTCACAAACCTTGGGTCTTAAATCTTATCACTTCTTAACCTGTCACTGTTACCTATTACTTATATACTAAGTACAAGATGGCTTTAATATCTCTTTAGATTTAGGGTCTAAAACATCAAGCACCATAAATCATGTGTTGTGACCTTGTCCTCTACGCGAAGCTATGATAAGCTAGAACCGTGATCAACTTTAGATGTTTCAATATTGGTATGATCCCTAAAATCAACAAATACAACTTTAGGTGATATACATTTTCACCCTTTACTACAATTGATGGCATGTTCCCCTCTCACACGGAAATGTTTCATACAAGAAAACTTCACTTATCATTCATATACTAGTATGGTTAATGAACTCAATAAATAGATGTTAGTTGATGGAATTTAGTGTTTGATAACATTATTCCCATCATATTGGACTAGTACATACTAAAGGTTATACCAAGCTAATTGTCCTAGTACCCTAATACTCTAGAACCTCGATATAGGGCCCCAAAAGTGTTGAGCCTTTCGATATTTGTTATTTTGGCATGTAACTTTGACTTTTTGACTTTTGGCCAAAGATAAATACATAGGAAATCCTTGAAAGTAAGGTCTTAGTGAAATTCTCGATACCTACGGGTCTTCCACTTCAATATACGATAGACCAATCACTATCCACCACGTGGTTCTTTTTCCATATTATTTATTCCATGTCATACCATATACTAGCCCTGAAATTTCTATATAAAAATGGACTCTAGTGCCCAGTGCCTCGATACCTTGCTATAAGACCAATCATTACTACCTGCACTACCAAGTTACCTGCTAATACATGTACCATGTCATTTTTTATGACCAATCAGTTCCTGCCTTCAGTTTAAGTGTTGTCATGTACCTACACATGTCACCTTCCAATCATCCACTTGGCCATCCAAATCAACCAAAAATCAGTGTTACGTTTCACTCATTGTTACTACCACATCATAGGATCTATTTATTGTTTTCCACATGGTGCCACATCATAATGTTAGAGTGTAATACTGGATACCATATTGAATGCACACCACTTCTTTAATCATTATGCACGTGTGAGCCTAATATAAATTTGGGGCATTAGATTGAGGCGTTCTTAGTGATTACATCCATTGTGTGCAAAACCACATTATAACCCCCATGCATCTTGTGAGATTGATATATATCTAGGCCATTGATCTATCACAAGATCATTTGTCATAAAAATGCCAAATCTCATTATGTTCTCATCCAAGTGTGCCATGAAAACACTTTCGGCACTCTACTCTGACCTTTTCTACTTACGCCATCATATTGTTCCTATGCAAGTGATGAACCTCATCATTGGGTAATTATGTTGGCCTTAACTCTCCTCCTAGCTTAGTCAAATCAACTCTTATAACAACTTATTACATGTTTTGATTATATTTTGTTTAATGCGACGAGTTAAAGTGAGATATTATGTCTAATGGACCAATGCATTGAATGCAGGTTTGGAAGAGAAAATCAATGAATCTTGGCAAGACTAAGGTTTGAAAATAGAATGGGACAAGGGAGAGAGATTGTTGGAGGTAAATCCTCCTCATTTACTCCTCCCCCACTCGAATATTTCTCCATTAATCACACCAACTCGAAGTGCAAGCAACCAAGTCATGAAGATCAAAAGGCAGTCGAGCAAGTGATAGACAAAGAGTTAGTTCATCTTGAGTTTGGAAGCCAAGCCTCCCTAGATTTAAGGAATTTGTTGGAGACTTCAGTTCTATAAGTAGAGAGGCCTAGAGCCTCATTATGATTCAAATTTTTGTTTCAAAAACACTACTTATTTTCGAGCTCCAAACTTGTGGAAGATATTGATGTCATTTTCAGTTTTGATAATGAGAATAAGATTTTTCTTGATCCAACACTGAGTTGACTCAGGGGGATGAAGCTACTGGGTTAGGGACTAACCCTAGCAGCAAAGGATCCTCTTCTTGTATCTGCATTCTTAGCTTAGTTTCATAGATTCATGGTTAAATTGTCTCTAGAATTATTTCATTACAAGTATTGTGGATTTGATTAGTTCTTTATTAGTTTGCTTCCATTTGTGCTTTACTTCAGTATCAGGGTAGAAGAGATAAAAGGAGAACCACAAAGCTATCAATGGGTGTCTTGGCCTCACCTCTTCCCTTAGGGATCATGATTTGAGGAAAAGACCCTTAAGCAACACCAAAAGGATAGATTTTCATCTATTTATAAGATTTAGAGTTTACTCTACTTAAAATATCATTTGATCATTTTTGCAAGTGTATGATTTAGTTTACATCTCTTCCATCTTAAGTTTTTCAGTATATCTCATCCATGATTCCATTTTGTTCAGCAATTTTCTTCATGCATGAAGTAGACATCTAGTTCGTTAAATTTTTCTTTTCTAGCTTGTTAGAATTCTTCTTGTTCACATGACTTTGTGGAAATTATAAATGTTTGATGTAGAGTAGGTGCTTCAGAAATATAAAGGGATCTCATATTAGGCAACCACCTCCTAACTTCACCCCTTTCTTTCACCAAGATCTTCACCAATCTCATCATTTTACATAGAAATTCCTCTAAGCATGTTGAGTGAATCCAACCATCTCCTCACCTTGGTATTGAGTCTAAGTGATCCCGAGCATTTTCACACTCCATTCCACCCATCCACCACCTTCCCTAAGCCTTCCATCACCTCCAGCAACCATCGTTTTTCTCTCGGCTATATCCTGTAGAAATATAGGGAATCTTGTAGGTTTCTAGTACATCATGTAGGTTTTCCTGTAGTGGCCTCTTTTGAGGCCTAATTGAGGGAAAACCTCTAGGAAGCCACACCAGGTCACCTAAGGGTCTCCCAAACCTTCCAATCATATCCTAAACCTCCCAACCATCCACAATAATCACTAACCCACCTGCCATCCCACCAAAAGTGATTAGGGTTTACACTTGACTTTCTAGAAAAGAATAAAAAGAATAAAACAGATTTATTTAAGTCCTTTACATCCACAGTAGTGATGTTTGATGTCTTGAACTTCCATGATTTAGATAGTAGCATTTCCTACATGTTGGTTTGGAATTTTTGTAAAGCATAGTTTCTCAGCAGTAAGTTAGAGAAGGGTGTGTTTTTAGCATAGGATTTCAGTCATTTTCCTTATTTGCAGTAGATAAGCTTTCTCCTAGATTAGATCTCTCTTTATTTCATCAGAAATCAAGCTTCTTCTGAATCCATAGAAGCTTGGCTTGAAAACCCTAGTGGTCTCTCGCTAGCTAAATAGTGACAGAAGGCAGAACCATCACTTGCACTTGTGTATACAACACTATCACCTCCATGTTTGTACAAACCCCAGGTTCACAAAGTAAAGCTGGTAGCTCCAAGAGTTGCTGCATTGTTGATGCAATACTAGTGCTCATCAATTTATAGCATCGTTGTCGGGGACGTGTCTGAGTATTATGTGATTACTGCATTTTTTCTTCTATTTCTTGTTTCTAATATTCTGCTCTTAGTTTCATTTCTACAAAAGTAATTTAGTTTGCTTCCTTTTCATTCTGCATTCTTTGCTTTCCTTTCCATCTGGAAAGTTAGATTTCAATCAAGTAGTTAATATTTTTATTCAGTCAGTATTTTTCATTTAGTTTGCAATTTCAATTCTCCAATCAGTTTCAAAGTTTGAGAAAAATCACAAAACCAAAAAAGAACATGTATTTTCATGCCTCGTAGGAATAGGGTTAACTTAAGGAATTTTTTCCAAATACCCCCACTCCTTCCAGCAGCCAACCTTCCCTCTTCTTCGGTGGCTATGAACTGGAGGAACCCTTAGGTGAGCAACCAGACATATTTGAATAACCTACAGGGGAAGAAGAAGAAAGAGAATCCATTCCTACTAAAAACTATGGCTGAAAACAGAAATGACAGGGGAAATAAAGAAAGAGTTGAGGGTGCCTTCCCCACTAGGGAGACCAGTGGGGATACTAAGATGAAAACTATAAGCCCTGCTGCCCTTCCTCATTTCTATGGCCTGACCAGAGAAGACCCAAACACTTTCTTATTTAAGTTTGTTGTCATATGCCAAACCTATGACTATACAAATGATGAGTAGAAGTTGAAACTATTTCCATCCACTCTCAAGGATGCAGCTTTGCGCTGGTTCATGGGTTTACCTGGAGATAGAATTACAACGCTGGCTTAGATGCAACAAGCCTTCAACACCAAGTATTGGGACTACTGTAGGTTTAAAGACACTATAGAGGAAATTTTTAGGATGAACTTAGGCAATGATGAATCCCTAGAGGATTATGAAGAAAGATTCCATCTTAGGTACAAAAGGGCTGGTTGCACACTTGACCTTGTGTCACTGAAGTTGGTCCTGCTTAGAGGACTAAGGGAAGACCTTTTGGATACCCTATACTTGTTATCAGGAGGGGATATCTACCGATTGCCCTATGAGGATATCAAGACTATCTTTAGAAACCATTCTAGGGCAGCCAGGAAAAAGGGTAGGGGTAGTGAACCTATGGTCATTCCATCCTCTTCCAATTCATCCATCAAGGGTGAAATTGAAAATATGTTGGAGGATTTCAAAAGTGAGATGTTTCAAATGCTTGCCCTGTAGATGAACACAATGCACATTAAGAGAAAGCACGAGGAAGCAGAGAGATCCTTGGCCATTTTTTGTCCTAGATGCACCAGGAGGCATCCTAGGAACAAATGTCAATCGAATTCTATTGAAATTTGCTCAGTCTGTGAAGAAAACCACTCCACAGATAAGTGCTCCTCTTTACCAAGACTCAAATTTGTATATCAAGTTACCGAAGGGGTCACTAAGCAGCTCTGCTACATAAACCAAAGGAGACCTCATGGGCCTAGGCCATACCAGCAGGGAATGCAAGGGTCATCCCATGCATATTACAACCCCAACTAGACCACATCCATACCTTCTTAGGGACCTGCTGGTGAGCTCCAGTATTGTAGCAATAATGCTACAACTCCTGGGGCTTCCTGTCTCTCATTTTATCAACCCGGTAGTTCGTACAAACTTGGAAGCGACGGTGCTGTATGCACAAGTACTAGCTCTTGTCGCAGCTGTCACTTGGTCAGCTGGCACAAGTCCGCTAGGGCTCAAGCCAACTTCTATAGGCTCACAGAAGAAGCTTTATCAATGATGGATGAAAGCTAACTCAGAGAAAACTACTCTACTTGGCAAAAATGATCTGAAAGCAAATCAAAGCATGTAAACCTAGGAAACCCTAATTTAACTAATCTAACCTCTATACTGCAAGGAATGTGAAGGAAACTTCTACCAATGCTGTTGTTACCTCTAATAAGTGGAAATGCATGGATCTAAGCTGTTTGCATCATAAAAGACATGTTTTTGTATTTTCCCTTTAAATGTGTGGAATGATTGTGATTGTGTGCTAATTAGGGTTTGGTTGTGCAGATGGGATGGAGAAGGAAGGAAAGCGTGGGACAGGTTGGGAACGCTAGGGGAGGTCCCTAAGGATCCTTAGCATCCATCCACAGAGGTTCCTCGCATTCAGATGCTCAACAACCGAGAGAGTGGCCTCCTACAGGATGGCAGTGGAGGATCCTACACGATACTCTGTTTTCTACAGGATGTCTACAAATGGCTACAGGATGACCTACCGTGAGTGGTTGGAGTGATGGAGGAGTAATGGAATGGTAGGGGGAGATATGCAAGGTGGGGATGAGGCTGGTGATGGATGTAGAAGTGAAGGAATGGGATAGGGAGTGAATGTAGGGAGTAGGTTGGAAGATGGAGGACTAGGTCAACAACGAGGGCTAGAGAATGGAGCTATGCGAGGAGTGAAAGTCTTTGGAGAGATAGCAGATCGGAGTGAAGGTCGAGAAGATGTGTGTGCATGTGTGATCAAGGTGGAGGAGAAGGTAATGGGCCGAGAAGGAGAAGTGTAAATGTATCAAATGCTTATGACTGTTATCAAACCGAAAGTGCATCAACCTAACTACCTGTGCTCATAATCCAATGATCAACAATCAAAACGCGAAAGAGAATGTGCATGAAGCTGTGGTAAAGGAGTGCAGTGCATGAGTGGATGACAAGGAAGCATATAACATAACAGTGACTGTATTGCAGCAATCATCAAGTGAAGAAATGCGTGTTTTTGGTGGCTAGCTATGGGCTGCACCCCAATCTTCAAGAAAGATGGCAGTGAGTCCTAACAGCCTTTTTGTTGGAGCTCCAAGAGATTTATTCTACCAACCTATCAAACTTGAATACTGAAAGCAAAGCATCATACCAGTCATATCTATGTTAATGAAAACAATTAAACTAACAAGCTGGAAATCCGAATTGCATAGGAAACTAAACAAACTCAAGTGCTGGAACTAATGGTAAATGCATTACAACACTGAGGAGGTCTATGGCTCTCAGGTTGGGCCCTAACCTGAGAGCTATAGCTCCTTGAGAAAACTCAGAACTAACTCAAAAGTGGCCTTCTTTATTCATAATCTGATAACATGCCAAATTGGCTTACAAAAGAGAACGAAACTTGAGCTGTGCTCCAAAATGACAATAGCAGCACGAGAGTTTCAACAACCTAACCAAGGCTAAGGCTTCTATACTTATACAAAACGATGCTCCAACAAGTATCCATGATTCTAGGAGCTCGGCTGTTCAATCTATAGTTTAACTGCTGATCCTGTAGGATGATCATAAATGCTGTTTCCTATAGAGCAGTTTTGAACTGCTGTTCCTATAGAATAGCTGGCCGTGTATTAAGCTCAGAGGGAGGATGGAGTGGGGCTCGGAGTTCTTGGTGAGGATCACGAGGAATGTCCCCCAAGACCGTGGACAACCTCTCCTTACGTTAGCAATGCCAACTCGTTGTCTCCTTGCCACCTTTTCGTTGTCTTTTGCTCCCTTTTAATGCCAAAACCTGGAATCACAATGCATTAGCTACGTAGATAAAGTGCCTATCCTCTCTCCTACAAACAACATGAATAAACTAAGAAGTGTATGCATAAACAATAAAAATGAATGGTTTGAGCAAGCAAAATAGGCCAAAAATGAGCCCAAATTGTACCAAAATTGGGGCTCATCATCACCCCCCAGCTGAACCATTTGCTCATCCTTGAGCAACCTTGCCCCTGCTCCTCGTCCTTGGCTGAGGACTCGGGACCAGAACAGGCTGTTTCTTTTCTGCTTTTGATGGCCCTGCCTTTTCTGCCCCTGATGGTGATGAGGGTGATGCTTCCTTCCCTTTTTCTATTTCTTTGAGTCGGGCTTCAGAAGGCGACTGGCCTATCTTTCGTGTCCAAGAAGTTATTTTTGGGCTCCCCTTTTCGGGGGTAGCTGATGGTTTAGAGGGGGTTCTTGCACTGGGTGAAGTAGGTACATCCCCTGAAGTGGTATGGCCGCTGGGTGAAGGCTGTGGCTTGCTCGGGGACATCCTCTTGCTTCTCCTGGCTTCAGGTGGCAGAGGGGTCTCCCTCTCCCTTTTCTCTTTTGGTTTTGGAGGTGTGCTGAGGGCAGCCAGTGCCGCTGCTGCCTCCTTATCAAGGATGTCAGCCTTCTCTTTCTTGTGTTTTGCTCCCTCGGAGCTCCTTGTAGAGGGTCCCTCCTTTTTTGATTTCAGGCTTCCTGTGGAAGACCCTGCTTTGCCCGCTTCCGAGCCTCCTATAGAAGATTCTTTCTTTGTCTTCGGGCTTCCTGTAGAAGCCTGTGGTTGTACTGTCGGGCTTCCTGTAGAAGCCTTTGTCTCCGTCTTTGGGCCTCCTGTAGAAGCCTGTTTTCCAACAATTTTCAGGCTTCCTGTAGAAGCCTTGGTCATTGCTCTTGGGCTTCCTGTAGAAGCCTGCTGCTTACTGATCTTCGGGCTTCCTGTAGAAACCTTTGTCTTTGTTTTCGGGTTTCCTGTAGGAGCCTGAGATTGCGTTCCTGCAGCTGCAACTCTCACCACCTTCCCTTGCCTTGTTTCGTGGCTTTTGCGTTTGGCTTCGACTACAGAAGCTGACAAGGTGCTTGGGCTGGCAGGGGACACCTCAGCTTTGACTGCCCTGCTTTTCAACCTCTGTTCCCTTGCTGATAGGATGGGGGTGTCCTCTTTGACTTTGTCATCTTTTCCCTCTTCCTTCTTCTTTCGTTCCTTTTTCTGTGCTGGAGCCGGAACTTTTTGGCTTTTTCCTTTCTTACTCCCGGCTGCTGGCTCTTCTTCTTCTCCGTTAGAGGATTCCGCTTCTTCAAGCAACATTTTTATGTTCCCCGTTCTGGATAAGTTCCTAAATGATTCCCAAGCGAGGGGGACTTTATATGAGCGGAGAGCATCCTCCACGAGGAGCTTGACTAGCCCATGGTGGGCTATCTGGTCCGGAATTCCGTCCTTGAGCTTGGTGGAACACTCCATTAAGGACTGTAGTAGAAAGTAAGGAATGCTCAACCTCTGTGCTGCAGGGAGGTCAATCTGGTGTCTTAGTTCGTTAAGCAGCCTAAAGTGATACGCATATACAATGCTATATCGACCCTCACAGGTGATATATTTCATAATTTGTAAACTGGCTTCGTTCCACGGTGGTGTTAGGCTCGTCCTTCTTACCCCATTTTTATCCTCTGAGAATTCTTCCTCAGGTGGGAAGAAATCCTTTTTTGCTTGCTGGCTCATCTTCCGCTCTTCTTTGTCCCACGGTAGACCCATGGGCAGCTCTGTAGTCCGACTGATATGCTCTGGGGTGAGTTTGAGGCTGAGACCTCTGAAGGTTACCGTGGCCAATGTCTGTGATTTAGGCTGCAAAGCCTGCAAAAATTCCTCGGCTACTTCATCATCGTAGCCCTGTAGTTTATCACAGAAAGGCATCCATTGCGCTCTAGTGAAGAGCTCAACCACTGCCGGGTTTCTCCTTAATGCATTTGAATTAGTGGGCTCTCGCCTGATAAACCCGCCAGGCATGATGAACACGGTGGTTTTGACCACAGGTGGTGAATATACAGGGAATTCGGTCTTATAGACAGAGCATGCAATGAATTCACAAAACCACAGTCCAATTATATTGCTATCCTGTAGAAGCGACAGTATAGGCACAGCAATCCAATACTTTTTTATGACCAGCTGGTGAAAAATGACTTTTCCACCTTTGGAAACCAATTGCGGAAGGAGTTTCAGGGTTACCTCTTTTCTGCCACCTTTTTTTTACGTGAAGACTTCACCTTCCTGTAGAGCCGCGTTCCTGTAGAAACTGCTTCCTGTAGGACGGCGTTCCTGTAGAAACTGTTCCTGTAGGAGCAGTGCACAGGCTTCGGGAAGAGCTTTAGTTGGCTGGCGGTCGAGAGGTGCTTTACCAGCGTTCAGGTAGCCGAGAGCTCGGCGTATCAACATGTAGAGGTAAGCAGAGGATCTACTCGAGTTTTGAAGTGAGGTTGATGGAGATACACGCTTAATCGAGCTGATTAGATTTTGAATCGGCGCAGCTCGTGGCGCGGGGGTGAGCTGTCCCCGCCGGACCGTTGGGTGACGTCACCCATCATCCGCCTGCACATTCGTTTTTTGCCGCATTCATTCCCACAGATCTGCCGCCGCCCTTTTCGGTTAAACTTCACTTCTCGGTTGACGGGACTGATCTTCACGTGCTTGCTGCGTGTTTCTTTCGTCGTGGCTACCACCTCGTCCTCTGACTATCCCTTTACTAACCGATGTGGCCAATCACTGGCCTTTAGGCCGCTAAACCATTCACCTTTATGCCATGCAAAACAAATCGAAGTAATAATCATGCAGTTTGATGGAGAGAAGGATTAGAACACTTACCTGCGCGCGGCTGCATATGATTTCCAGTTTTTTTGAGCGATGGATCTACCTGCCGCATGTGGCTGCACATTCCTGTAGGCTCGTGGTTACAGGATGCTGGCGATGGAGTGAATGGTTCTGCGTTCATGCGCCCGTGTTTGATCTCAGATGGCGGTGCTGTGAACGGTCTTCACTTGAGCAGGTTGAACTGTTACAGGATCCCCGCGAGGGGTCTTGTCACCGTTCTTTCTCCTCGGGTGTATGCTGCATGCTGGCGGTTCTGGCTTCTCGATCACGATCCCAGCGCTTCTGATGTATCAACGTGGATGTGGTATGGTTCTCGGTGCCTAGTTTTCCTTTGACAGATGCTTTCTCACGAGAACTGATTACTTTGTTGTGCTGCTTCAGGGATCTTGGTTGCATGGCGACGAGGATGGTGGAGGACGATAATGGCAATGTTCAGGGGTGCCATCATTGGCATGCATGCATTCAATCCACTCCTCAGTCGCTAGATCTTCATTTGAAACACATTTCGTCCATCGTAACCTTCTACAGGAAGTTTCCTGTAGAACACAGAGCTTCCTGTAGGAAATTGGCACTTTCCTGTAGAAGATCCGCGTCTTCCTATAGGAAGACTGTCTGTTCCTGTAGAAAAACTGTATCCTCCTGTAGAAGATCCAAAGCATGATAATAATTGCACATACCTTAAAAAAACATTGCTGTTCTTGGAGGAGGTGCTAATGACATCCTTTGCTAGCATGATGAAGGCCCCTGGCTTGGAGTGGAGAGGCTTCTTCTCCTCCATAGAACATCTGCATGCAAACCTTTTATGGTGCTGATTGCTTTTTCCTTGTTTCTTTCTTTTTTTCTCTTTTTTTTTTTTTTGAAAGACAATAGGAGCGCCTCAATGAGGTTTTCACCCCTACTACCTGCCTTGGGCGCCTCAGAGAGGTTTTCACCCAAGGATCTTTATTTTTCTCTCTTTTCTTTTTCGAAAGACAATAGGAGCGCCTCAATGAGGTTTTCACCCCTACTGCCTGCCTTGGGCGCCTCAGAGAGGTTTTCACCCAAGGATCTTTGTTTTTCTCTTTTTTTTTCTTTTTTTTTCTTTTTTTTTTTTTTTTTTTTTTTTTTTGTGTTTTAGATCCTTCAGGGTATGCCCAAAGTGGAGGTAGAACCCTTCTCTATGACCAAAACAGATTTCTCCATAGTGCTGATAAACTCTTGTCTTGAGAGAGGTCTTCTATAGATCTTCAATCGGTGCCCATTGACAAGAATGGGAATGGATTCCTCATCAATGGTTCGAATGAGGACAGATCCATTGTCATGGCACTGTTCCACCACATATGGTCCTAGCCATCTGGTTCTCAACTTCCCCTTGAAATCTTTGAATCTGGAATCATACAACAAAGCCCAATCTCCCGGCTGAAATTTCTTGTCATGGAGATGTTGGTCATGCCACACCTTCCTCTGAAGTTGAACCACTTCTGAGTGAAGGAGGGCCTGCATGCGGCGTTCATCCAGTCCATTCAGCTGCAATAACCTTTCTTGCTGTGCATGGCTGAGATCTAGGTCCAACTGAGCTGCCAACCTCAAAGTGTTATACTCAAACTCAATGGACAGCAAAGCTTTCTTCCCATAGACCAGCTCATAAGGTGTGAAACCGGTGGTGGTCTTCCAAGTGGTGTTGTAAGCCCATGTGGCCTCAACTAGGCGATCTGCCCAGTCTTTTCTGCTGCTGCTCACCACTTTGGTCAAGATCCCTTCTAATGCTCTATTGGTGACTTCCACCTGCCCATTTGCTTGAGGATGATAGGGGGTGGAAGTCCTATGTTTGATCTTGTGATGAGCTAGTAGATCTTCAACCAAATTGGATGTGAACTGGCTCCCTTGATCGGTCACCAGCTCTCTTGGGTAGCCAAACTTGTAGAAGATGTTCTCTCTTAAGAACTCGACCACCTTCTCTTCTGTTGCTGCTTTGATTGCTTTAGTCTCTGCCCACTTGGTCAAGTAGTCAGTACACACAATGATGTAGGATCTCTGCCTCGAAGAGGGATTGATTGGACCCACAAAGTCCATGCCCCACTTCTCAAATGGCTCAAGAGTCACTTGAGGTTGGAGAGGCATCTCATCCTTTTGGGTAGGCTTCCCCATTCGTTGGCATTGGTCACACTGGCTGACATATCTTCTGACATCTTGGTGAAGTGTGGGCCAATAGTAGCCTGCCTGCAGGATCTTGAAGGCAGTTCTCTTTGCTGCAAAATGTCCTCCACAAGGCCCATCATGACAGGTGAGGAGAATGTCAAAGACTTCCTCCTCCCTTACACAACGCCTTAGGATCTGATCAGGGCCAAGCTTGAACAGGTTGCCCCCGATCCAAGTGAATGAGGCACTTTTTCTGATGATTTTGCTCTTCTCTTTCGAAGAGAGGTGCGGAGGAAACTGAGCTGAAACAAGATAGTTTGCTATATCAGCAAACCATGGAGAGAGTACTGAGATAGCAAACAGATGCTCATCAGGCATCTGGTCATCCACCGTCCCATCTTCACCTGCAGACAAATCCAATCTAGATAAAAAATCAGCAACAACATTTTCTCTTCCTGGTTTATCAACAATGGTTAGATCAAACTGCTGCAATAAAAGTAACCATCTAATAATACGAGCATTCACATCTGGTTTATTCATCAAATATCTAATAGCAGCATGGTCAGTATGTACAAATGTTTGATATCCGGTAATGTAATGACGGAACTTGTTTAGTGCATGGACTACAGCTAAGAACTCTTTCTTGGTTACAGTGTAATTCAGCTCAGCTTTGGACAAGTTCTTACTAACGAAGTAAATGGCATATGGAAGTTTTTCCTCAATTTGTCCTAAAGCTGCCCCTATGGCTTTGTTTGAGGCATCAGTGTGGATGTGGAAAGGTAGGGCCCAGTTTGGACCTCTCAAGTTTGGTGCTGACACCAACTTGTCCTTTAACTCATTCAAACTCTTCTGACAAGCGTCAGTCCACTTAAACTCCACATCTTTTTCCAACAAGCCAAACAATGGCGAGGTGAACTTGCTGAAGTCCTTAATGAATCTCCTGTAGTATCCCGCTAATCCCAAAAAACTCCTAACATCCCTTACCTTTTGTGGAGGTGGAACCTTCTTGATTAGAGAAATTTTGTTGGGATCCACCTGCAATCCTTGGCTAGAGATGGTGTGGCCTAGCACGGTCCCTTCAGTCATCAGGAATTCACATTTTTCGGGACTGAGGGACAGGTTCATCTCAATGCATTTGGTGAGGACTTTTCCCAAATTGGACAATGCTTCCTGGAAGTTGGCCCCATAAGGGGTAAAGTCATCCATGTAGATTTCCACTGCATCATGGACCAACTCCGAGAAGATGCTCAAGACAGCTCTCTGAAAAGTAGCAGGAGCATTGCATAGCCCAAAGGGAAGGACTCGGTAGGCAAAGGTACCCCAAGGACAAGTGAAGGTGGTCTTATCTTGGTCTTCCGGGCTGATTTGGATTTGATTGTACCCGCTGAACCCATCCAGGAAAGAGAAGAACTTCTTTCCTGCCAGTCCATCCAACACTTGATCTATGAAAGGTAGAGGGAAATGGTCTTTCTTGGTAGCTTTGTTCAGCTCCCGGTAATCTACACAGATCCTCCACTTCCCATTCTTCTTGGGAACCAACACTAGAGGGGACACCCATTCACTATCTGAGATGGGGTATATGAATCCGGCATCTAACAGTTTTTGCAATTCTTCCTTGACAATGGCTTTAAGGGCTGGATTCATTCTCCTCTGTGGTTGCCTAACCGGTTTACAGTCCTCTTTGATGTATATATGATGAGTACAGACCGAGGGATGGACTCCTTTCATCTCCTTATAGCTCCAAGCAAAAGCATCTAAGTGGCTGGCCAACAGGTTCACAGCTTCTTTTCCTGAGAAGGAGATAGGGAGGAGCTGATTTTCAATGCTCTCTCAGGGCCGAACTCCACATTCTTAACTCTGGGAGTGACAGGGTTGGTTGTACAAAGATCCACTAAGGTGCTGGCTTGGGCATCCTCCACCAATTTTTCTAAAGGTAGTGCACTGGTAGGTGGGTTTTGGATCAAGTTCTCGATCAAATCATCCTCGGTTGGGGGATTTCTTCTATTGGTTTCTATGGTACATAGAGGTCTTGAATACACCTCGTCTTCTTCTCCTTCTTCCAACCAGAGTGGTAAGTCATGCTCTAAAGAGGGTTGGGAAGGAGGGTATAGGACAAGTTGCTTGGACATAGGACCATTTTTGATGGTCATATTTCCGGCACGACAACTGATATAGGCATCTGCAGTGGCTAACCAAGGCCTTCCCAAAATGAGGGGATATCCGGTAAGCTTTGCCTTTGGTTGCAGAACCAGGAAGTCTACAGGATACTCCCAAGAGTCAATAGAGACCAAGACATCCTCCACAATTCCTTCGGGAGTCACAGTGGAGCGATCTGCTAATTGCAGTACTGTCGAGGTCTTCCTCAAGGAACCTTGAAGATTGAGCTTGCACATGATATCCCTGGTCATTACATTAATGGCAGCCCCCAGATCAATCAGGGTGTGGGGTATGATGGTGCCATTGATGTGGACATCTACTACAGGACTTCCAGGATCTATGTACTTTGGGCAGATGACTTGTCCTAGCATAAGGTCAGACAGTTGTCCTATGACGTTGATAGTTGAAGCATCTTTCTTCCGTCTGCCTGGATGTTTGAAACACTTCTCCTTAACCAACTTGTTATAGATTGGCACATCCTTGATGGCCTGGAGAAGGGGTATCTTCACACACAACTGCTTGAGCTCTCCCAGAAGCTCATCTTCCTCCGGGTTGGGTTGTGTGGTGGCTGTAAGTCTCTCAGGAAAGGGTGGAATAGGCTTTGGTTCACTCTCCTGATGGTTTTCCTCATCCTCTGGGGAACGAGGTTGGCGATCTGGAAGAGTCTTTCCAGATCTAAGATTGATCTCCTGGATCTCCATAGCATAGGTAGGGCATGAGGTCTCCCTAGTATATACCTGCTGAGCCTGTCTATTGTTGGGGTTCGGGTTCGGTTGAGCAGGCATCTGAGGTTGCCTTGGAGGAGCAGGACGTAAAGGCTGAGGTTGAAATGGTGGTGGAGGCAGAATGGCGGGAGGATTGTTGTACTGAGGCCTCCACCCCGACTGAGGTGCACTCCACTGAGGCTGTGACTGGGCATGTGAGTGATATGAATGAGGAGTGGGTTGAGTAGGATACTGAGGTGGATAAGACCATGGCGGAGGCATGGACCAAGAAGGATGAGCAGGGGGACCCCAGGAAGGCATAGGAATCGATTGGTTGGGGTTATAATAGGCTTGTGGTGCCCCTTGTATTCCTTGCTGATAGGGTCTAGATCCTGGCGGCCTCCTTTGGTTGATGAAGTAGAGAGGTTCAGAGGGGGCTTCAGTCCCTTGGTACATGGCTTTAAACCCAGGTAAGGTGGGACACTGATTTGTAGGATGGTCCTCCTCACAAACAAAACACACTTCAACCGAATGCAATGGGCATTCGTTCTTAGGATGTCTTCTTGTGCACCTAGGGCAGAAGACAGCCAGGGCTCTCTCAGCTTCTTCTTTCTTTTGCTGGATCCTGAATGTGTCCAGCTGCATGGCAATGGTATGTCTCACCTCACTCTTAAGATCTTCTAATTGGTTTGTAAGCTCATGTTTGGAGAAAGGGACACCGGTGGAGAGGAGGTTTCCTCTACCTCGTTTTCTAGCTGCCCTGGAATGATTTCGAAACACAGTCTTGATGTCCTCATAAGGCAGTTGGTAAATGTCCCCCCCAGCTAACATGTGAAGGGTATCTAAGAGATCTTCAGGTACTCCTCGGAGCAGAACCAACTTAAGGGATTCAGGGTCAAGTGTGCACCTGGCCCGCTTGTAACTGAGTTGGAACCTTTCCTCATAGTCCTCTAAAGATTCATCGTTTCCCATGGTCATCCGAAAGATTTCCCCCTTTGTTTCCTTGGACCTACAATAATCCCGGTACTTGGTGTTGAAGGCTTGCTGCATCTGAGCCCACGTGGTGATACTATTCCCAGGCAAACCCATGAACCAGCGTAGTGCTGCATCCTTGAGAGTAGAAGGGAAAAGTTTTAGCTTTTGTTCATCCTCAGTATAGTCATAGGTCCTACAGAGGACAGCAAACTCAAATAGGAAGGTATCAGGATCCTCAGTGGTCATTCCATGGAAGTGAGGCAAAGCAGAGGGGCTAATGTTTTTCATTTTCATCTCACCATTGGTCTCTCGGATGGGGAAAGCTCCTTCTATCCTCTCATCCTCTCTATTGTCAGCCATAGCTTTAGGTGGAGTGGTCTCTAACTCTTCTTCTTCTATAGGATTTCGGTATGTCTTGGGATGTTCACCTATAGTTTCCTCTGAATCACTGTCACCACCGAAGAGTGAAGGGTGACTAAGTGATGTGGTGGGGGTGTTTGGTAGGAATTTGCCTGATCTATCTCAGTTCCTACGAGGCATGAAATGGAAAAGAATTCTCTTTTTTTTTTGATTGCTTTTGTTTTTCTCTGTGCACCTGCAAAAATGAAACAGATTGATTGCAAAATTGAAATTCTAATCTACACTTGCAGAATTGAAAGTCTAATCTATGAAAGCAGGAAATGCTAAGCTATGAAAGCAGGAAATGTTAAGCTATGAAAGCAGGAAATGCTAAGCTATGAAAGCAGGAAATGCTAAGCTATGAAAGCAGGAAATGCTAAGCTATGAAAGCAGGAAATACTAAGCTACTTTTGCAGAATGGAAATGAAATAAACTACTAAGCAGAAGTAAGAGTACGAAAGTAGAAGAAAAGCAACAATTACTAATACTCTGACGCTTCCCCGGCAACGGCGCCAAAAAGTATGGTGAGCTCCAGTATTGTAGCAATAATGCTACAACTCCTGGGGCTTCCTGTCTCTCATTTTATCAACCCGGTAGTTCGTACAAACTTGGAAGCGACGGTGCTGTATGCACAAGTACTAGCTCTTGTCGCAGCTGTCACTTGGTCAGCTGCCACAAGTCCGCTAGGGCTCAAGCCAACTTCTATAGGCTCACAGAAGAAGCTTTATCAATGATGGACGAAAGCTAACTCAGAGAAAACTACTCTACTTGGCGAAAATGATCTGAAAGCAAATCAAAGCATGTAAACCTAGGAAACCCTAATTTAACTAGTCTAACCTCTATACTGCAAGGAATGTGAAGGAAACTTCTACCAATGCTGCTGTTACCTCTAATAAGTGGAAATGCATGGATCTAATCTGTTTGCATCATAAAAGACATGTTTTTGTATTTTCCCTTTAAATGTGTGGAATGATTGTGATTGTGTGCTAATTAGGGTTTGGTTGTGCAGATGGGATGGAGAAGGAAGGAAAGCGTGGGACAGGTTGGGAACGCTAGGGGAGGTCCCTAAGGATCCTTAGCATCCATCCACAGAGGTTCCTCGCATTCAGATGTTCAGCAACCGAGAGAGTGGCCTCCTACAGGATGGCTGTGGAGGATCCTACAGGATACTCTGTTTTCTACAGGATGTCTACAAATGGCTACAGGATGACCTACCGTGAGTGGTTGGAGTGATGGAGGAGTAATGGAATGGTAGGGGGAGATATGCAAGGTGGGGATGAGGCTGGTGATGGATGTAGAAGTGAAGGAATGGGATAGGGAGTGAATGTAGGGAGTAGGTTGGAAGATGGAGGACTAGGTCAACAATGAGGGCTAGAGAATGGAGCTATGCGAGGAGTGAAAGTCTTTGGAGAGATAGCAGAGCGGAGTGAAGGTCGAGAAGATGTGTGTGCATGTGTGATCAAGGTGGAGGAGAAGGTAATGGGCCGAGAAGGAGAAGTGTAAATGTATCAAATGCTTATGACTGTTATCAAACCGAAAGTGCATCAACCTAACTACCTGTGCTCATAATCCAATGATCAACAATCAAAACGCGAAAGAGAATGTGCATGAAGCTGTGGTAAAGGAGTGCAGTGCATGAGTGGATGACAAGGAAGCATCTAACGTAACAGTGACTGTATTGCAGCAATCATCAAGTGAAGAAATGCGTGTTTTTGGTGGCTAGCTATGGGCTACACCCCAATCTTCAAGAAAGATGGCAGTGAGTCCTAACAGCCTTTTTGTTGGAGCTCCAAGAGATTTATTCTACCAACCTATCAAACTTGAATACTGAAAGCAAAGCATCATACCAGTCCTATCTATGTTAATGAAAACAATTAAACTAACAAGCTGGAAATCCGAATTGCATAGGAAACTAAACAAACTCAAGTGCTGGAACTAATGGTAAATGCATTACAACACTGAGGAGGTCTATGGCTCTCAGGTTGGGCCCTAACCTGAGAGCTATAGCTCCTTGAGAAAACTCAGAACTAACTCAAAAGTGGCCTTCTTTATTCATAATCTGATAACATGCCAAATTGGCTTACAAAAGAGAACGAAACTTGAGTTGTGCTCCAAAATGACAATAGCAACACGAGAGTTTCAACAACCTAACCAAGGCTAAGACTTCTATACTTATACAAAACGATGCTCCAACAAGTATCCATGATTCTAGGAGCTCGGCTGTTCAATCTATAGTTTAACTGCTGATCCTGTAGGATGATCATAAATGCTGTTTCCTGTAGAGCAGTTTTGAACTGCTGTTCCTGTAGAACAGCTGGCCGTGTATTAAGCTCGGAGGGAGGATGGAGTGGGGTTCGGAGTTCTTGGTGAGGATCAGGAGGAATGTCCCCCAAGACCGTGGACAACCTCTCCTTACGTCAGCAATGCCAACTCGTTGTCTCCTTGCCACCTTTTCGTTGTCTTTTTCTCCCTTTTAATGCCAAAACCTGGAATCACAATGCATTAGCTACGTAGATAAAGTGCCTATCCTCTCTCCTACAAACAACATGAATAAACTAAGAAGTGTATGCATAAACAATAAAAATGAATGGTTTGAGCAAGCAAAATAGGCCAAAAATGAGCCCAAATTGTACCAAAATTGGGGCTCATCACCTGCTGCTCATCCTTCCTGGTCTACACCTCCTCCTTGGTCCTTTGCACCTTAGTATCATTCCCAACCAGACAACCAGTCATTTCAACCATATGCTCCACCACAACTTGAGTGGAATTCACCACCCTATGGGTGGAGGCCCCAATACAACAATGTCCTAGATTTATTGCCTTCACCACCTACCCAACCACAACTTTTACACTCTGCTCCACCTAAACAACCCCAGATGCACAACAAGTATACAATGGAGAGACATCATATCTATCCTATGATGTGGACATTCAGGAAATCAACCTGATATCTGGGAGAGTACTCCCAGACAACTAACCTCTGCCTCCACCCAGGGAAGTTGAGGGAGAAAGAGAGGAAAGTGTGCTTAAAGTAAATCCATCACCCTTTCCTGAGAGATTAACCCAACCACCCCATCCTGCCCAGAAGAGACTGAACTTCTGGGAAAATTGAAAAACCTATGTGTCAAAATTCCTCTTCTCCAAGCTATCAAGGATGTACCTATTTACAACAAGTTGATTAAGGACAAGTGCTTCAAGCATCCATGGAGGTGAAAAATAGATGCCCCTACCATTAATGTCATTGGACAACTATCTGACTTAATGCTAGGGCAGGCAATATTTCCAAAGTATTTGGACACTGGAAGCCCTATAGTAGATGTGCTCATCAATGGCACCATTGTCCCACACACTTTGATCGATCTTGGGGCTGCCATTAATGTGATGACCAAGGACACCATGCTTAAACTAAACATCCAAGGTTCACTTAGGAAGACCACAATAGTTCTACAACTTGCAGACCGTTCCACAGTGACCCCTGACGAGATTGTAGACGATTTGATGGTCTCCATTGATTCTTGGGAATACCCTGCAGATTTCCTAGTTGTCCATCCTAAGGCTAAGCTTACTGCATACCCTCTCATCCTTGGGAGGCCATGGTTAGCCACTACCAATGCTTACATTAGTTGTAGAGCTGGAAATATGACCATCAAGAATGGGCATATGTCCAAGCAGTTTGTAGAAATTCTGCAAATTCTCTACAAATCTACATCTGCGATCTCTATAGAAAATTTGGTTGTAGATTAACTCGATAATGCAATATACCAAAGGAAAAATACTATAATCTACTTCTACTATCAATTTTCCTTGCGGAAGCTTAAAGATTGAGCTGAATCAGAGCTTAACACATATAACCAAAAGAAGAAGAATCAACGCACATGAAACAAAGAAAATACTCAAGGGAAAGCCTCAGCTAAAAACCCCACTATCTGTATTATCATACAAGGTGGAAATACATCAGAATTATACAAAGCCTTATCTCTCACAGCTAGCCAGCTCTCAGTACAATCCTCCTGGATGCTCACATGCAAACGTGGTTTCTCACAAACCTTCTCCTCTGCCCTACAAGCTCCTATTTCTTTGCACAGTTTCTCCAGGGTGATCCTCTTGTTACCAAGTGGAAGACTGTCAACCAAGTGGAACACTAATCTCACACCCTGTCAGAATGGCGCAATCCTGTTGTGCATTAATCCTTCTGCATGCATGAGTTTCCTTTATAGGAGAAAACATGCAACTGATAGTACACTGTCCTTGACATTTAACTCAACTGGTTCTTTCTCAGAATAGACATGCATGAGTTTCTGATGAGGAAATCTTCAGTTATTTGGAGTACACTAGTTCAGTGCATGCATGCATCAACTGACTAATAACTCCCAATTAGTTCCTCACACAATTTGGAACTAATTTAACTGGACTTAACTCAGTAAACTGAGCTAACTAATTACAACTCAAATATTACTCAATCTTATCTCCTTAATTAAGGGATAATCTCCTTAATTTAAAGTATAACTGTTGCATGACTTCAGAAAGACTTCTAACTTGAATTTCTCCAACTAATTAATCCATAATGAATTAATTAATTATTTCCAATTAGCTGGTGAGACTAAATTCGAATTTAACTCACAATTTTCATTCAAGGACAAATCTGCCACCCCGATCTAGTCTCTATGGAACTCGAATTTACACTATGACAATGCCTTTGTTAAAATGTTATCATCTTGCTCCTCTGTCGAAATATACTGCAACAACATGATACTCCTCACTACACAGTCTCTGTGATGATGATACCGGATTTCGATGTGCTTGGACCTATCATGAAATACTGGATTCTTAGAGAGTTTGATACAACTCTGATTATCACAATAGATTAGAGTTGGATCCATCCTCTGATCAGAAAAACAAACTAGGATTTTCCGCATTAAGATGGCATCACATGCTACCTGACTTGCAGCCATATATTCTGCCACTGCCGAGCTAAGTGCAACCGGCCTCTGTTTCCTACTGTACCAAGAAACTGCAGCTGACCCAAGGTTGAAAATCCCTTCTGATGTTCTCTTCCTATCTGATGGACTCCCTGCCCAATCTGCATCTGTGAAGCCCCATAACTTCACTCCCTCTATCCATCTATACCATAATCCATACTGAGATGTGCCTTTGAGGTATCTCAATACATGCTTTTCTGCCTTCCAAAACAACTTGATAGGTTGAACCATCATTTGAATCAGTTGGTTCACTGCATAGCACAAATTTGTTCATTTGTTCACTAGGTACATCAGTTTTCCCACAAGCTGCTTGTTGACAGTAGCTTCCACTACTTCCTCTGAAGTAGCATCCTCCTTCCTCCAGTTAGCAGCTAAAGGAGTCTGCATGGGATTGCATTCTCCATGTGGAATCTCCTAAGTATCTCGTTCGTATGCTTTCCCTGAGACACAAACAACTCCCCATCCTTCTGCCACACTTCCATGCCAAGGAAGTAATGCATGAGACCCATGTCTTTCATCTCTAATTCTCTTACAAGGTCCTCTTTGCAAGACTCAATCATCTGATCATCACTAGTCAATATGAGATCATCAACATAAAGAACGATGATCAACAACTTACCTTCCACCACAACCCTATACAAGTTAGCATCCGCTTCACTCTTTGTGAAGCCCAACCCGGTGAAGTAGTTGTCTATCCTGGACTACCAAGCACGAGGTGCTTGCTTCAGCCCATACAATGCTTTCTTGAGTCGGCACACATGCGACTCACGATCGAAGGTCTCAAAACCTTCTGGCTGCTTTATGTACACCTCTTCCTCAATCTCACCATTGAGGAATGCACTCCTCACATCCATCTAATGGATCTTCCAACCCATCTATGATGATATTGCTAACATAGATCTGATAGATGAGTACCTTGCAATAGGAGAAAAAGTATCATCATAGTCAATCCCCTCGACCTGTGAAAATCCATAGGAAACAAATCTTTCCTTATGCTTCTCCACACTACCATCAACAGCTTGCTTTACCTTGTAAAGCCAACGGGAACTCACAACTGACTTGTTCTCTAGTCTTGGAACCACGTCCCAAACACTGTTACGAACTATGGAGTCATACTCCTCCACCATAGCATCAACCCAAATCAGCTGTTGCAGTCCTTCCTCAAAGGAAGATGGCTCGATCTCAACACATTCCCCAGCAAGGGCCATGTATCCAGTGTACCTCTCAGGTGGCCTCCTCTATCTACGCTGAGAAGATGGTGCTCCCACATTCTCTCTCGCATCCTACAACAATCTGTCAGCTTCTTTTGTGCATTTTTGTCCATCTTTGGAAGACTTTGCTTAAGTGGATGTCTCAACTCCTGGAACCTCTGCATGTGGCTACTCCGCATCAGTCTAGGGCTCCTCCACCTTAGGAACCACCAGTTCCTCCATAGCCTGTAGTCGAAGCTCCCTATCAAGGGAAACTTGCATGGCCTTCTACTCATAAAACTTGAGATCTCTACAAACCATTGTCCTCCGACTGGTAGGAAAGTACACCCAATAGTTGTGAGGTGTATCTATGTACCCCACAAGTATCCCCAACTCTGCTGTTGACTCAAGCTTCTTTCGTGCATCCTTTGTCACATGTCAAATACCGATGAGCCAAAGATCTTGTAGTGACCCACATTTTGTCTCTTACCGGAGAAAGCTTCCTCTGGTGTCTTCATCCCAAGTATGCGATGTGGGCTTCTATTCTGCAAATAAACCATTGTGTTGCATGCATTAGCCCACAAGTGAAGTGGTAGGCCTTGGTCATGCTGCATCGCCTGTGCTGCCCCTAGAATAGTTATGTTCTTCCTCTCAGCCACCCAATTTTGCTATGCGTTATGAGGTGTCGTCAACTCTTGTTTAATTCCTTCCGCTGAATAGAAGTCTTTAAACTTTCGAGAGACATAATCTCCACCATTGTCGCTTCTCAATGCCTTGATCTTCTTCCCTGACTCTTTCTCAACCAAATCTTTGAACTCACAAAACTTTGAGACAGTTTGGTCCTTCTTCTGCATGAAATAAATCCAGCATTTATGAGAAAAATCATCAATGAAAATCACATAATACCTTTGCTTCGTTGTGGATTCCGTCGAGAATGGTCCACATACATCTATATGAACTCGCTCTAAGATAGCCTTTGCTCGACTATCTCGATAATGAAAGGAAGACTTGGTGTACTTTCCCAAGGTACAACCTTTACATGTGTCAACTTGCTCAATTTTACCTTTGGGAAGTCCTGTAGATATCTATTGCATTATATTCAAAGCCCCATGATGCAAATTGGCCCAACTGCCTGTGCCACAACTCGCCAATGTCTTGGCTTTGCACCAATTCGGCTTTCGTACTCAAAGCTGCACAATCATCTACCTCTAGTTTATAGAGATTGTTCACCCGAATCCCCATCCTCTTGGTATGACCCATATCTATGTGTCTTAGGAACGCCTTTCCTTTAGTGAAGGCAACATCGTAGCCTTTGTCCTCCAACATCGCAACCCATACCAAGTTCCTCTTCAATCCAAGCACATACATCACATTTGTTAAGATGAGAGGAGCTCCATGCTCCCTCTGAAAAGCAACTGTGCCCATTCCTGAAACACTATACTTTCCATTGTCACCCATCTCTATGCGCATCTTGAGGTCTTTCTCCTCCAAGGCACTGAATAAACATTTATCGTCGGTCATGTGAAATGAGGCTCCACTGTCAATATACCAGACACAACCCACCATCGATGACACCATGCATGCAATGAGGGTAAAGTCCATTTCAAACTGAGAGGCTAATGCCTCACCTTCTGATCCTACTGAGGATCCCTTCTTGGACTTCTCCGATGGGCAATTAGTCGCATAATGCCCCATCTCAATTTGAAGTATGACATGAATTCAATTTTCTCCTGTAACCCCGAACTTCAAACTTCGAATTCTCTTCTCCATATACTCTTCACAGCTCTGATAAACTTAGCTCTGATACCATGTAGAAATTCCGCAAATTCTCTGCAAATCTACCTCTGAGATATCTGTAGAAGATTTGACTGTAGACTAACTCGATAATGCAATATACCAAAGAAAAATACTATAATATACTTCTACTATCAATTTTCTTTGTGGAATCTTAAAGATTGAGTTGAATCAGTGCTGAACACACATAACTAGAAGAAGAAGAATCAATTCACATGAAACACAGAAAATACTCAAGGGAAATCCTCAACTAAAAACCCCACTATATGTATTATCATACAGGGTGGAAATACATCATAATTATACAAAGCCTTAGCTCTCACAGCGAGCCAGCTCTCAGCAAAATCCTCCTGGATGCTCATAGACAAAATTGGCTTCTCACAAACCTTCTTCTCTGCCCTACAAGCTCCTATTTCCTTGTGCAGATTCTCCTGTTTGATCCTCCTATTACCAAGTGGAAGACTCTCAACCAAGTGGAACATTGATCTCTCACACTGATCTCACACCCTGTTAGAATTGCACAATCCTCCTCTGCATTAATCCTTTTTCATGCATGAGTTTCCTTTATAGGAGAAAATATGCAGCTGATAGTTCATTGTCCCTGACATTTAGCTCAACTGGGTCTTTCTCAGAATAGACATGCATGAGTTTCTGATGAGGGAATCTTCAGTTATCTGGAGTACACTATTTGAGTGCATGCATGCATCAACTGACTGATAACTCACAATTAGTTCCTCAGACAGTTTGGAACTAATTTAACCAGAATTAACTCAGTAAACTGAGCTAACTAATTACAACTCAAATATAACTCAATCTTATCTCCTTAATTAAGGGATAATCTCCTTAATTTAAGGGATAATGGTTGCATGACTTTAGAAAGACTTCTAGCTTGAATTTCTCCAACTAATTAATCCATAATGAATTAATTAGTTATTTCCAAGTAGTTGGTGAGACTAAATTCGAATTTAATTCACAATTTTAATTCAAGGACAAATTAAAATTGGAATATTCTTGTTGCCACATTTCAACATAGTTAGTCCTATACCCTCCTTCTCAGCCATATCTAGAACATGACTTACCTTTGTGGCTGGACAAGGAGGAGGAAGATGAAGTTTATTCCTCCCAACTCTATACCTTATAAACAACCATGGGAGGGTGACAGCAGGATGAAGATGATTTAATCAAACACATACTCCAAAGTCCAACCCCCAATACATTGTCCTTAGAGAAAGTAGTAAAGGAAACCCAAAAAAACCATCATGTGGATCTATGCTTAGCTTATTGCAACCCTATCTGTGTCAAAACCATAGAATTCAGTCCCGAGAGAACTTTGAAAATCAATCCATCTCTTTCTATTCTCCAAGAAGAAAAGTTGTGCAACATGCTAAAGGAACACCTCGATGCCTTTGCTTGGAGTTATCGAGATATGAAGGGAGTGCACCCCTCGGTGTGTACTCACCATATTTATATCAAGGAAGGTTGGAAGCCAGTCTAACAACCACAAAGGAGGATGAATCTAGCTCTTAAAGATATAGTCAAAGAAGAACTGCAAAAACTGCTAGATGCAGGATTCATTTACACTATCTCAGATAGTGAGTGTGCCTCTCCTTTGGTGTTGGTTCCAAAGAAAAATGGTAAGTGGAGGATTTGTGTCGATTACAAGGAGTTAAAAAAAGCTACAAAAAAAGACCATTTCCCTCTACCTTTCATCGACCAAGTGCTAGATGGCCTGGTAGGGAAAACGTTTTTCTCTTCCCTTGATGGATTTAGCGTGTACAATCAAATCCAGATTAGCCCGGAAGACCGGGATAAAACCACCTTCACTTGTCCTTGTGGTACTTTCACCTAAAGGGTCCTTCCTTTTTCCCTATGCAATCCTCCTGCCACTTTTCAGAGAGTAGTCCTGAGTATCTTTGATGAGTTAGTTCGTGATGCGGTAGAAATCTATATGGATGATTTCACACCTTATGGGGGTGGTTTCAAGGAGTATTTGTCCAACTTAGGTAAGGTTCTACACAAATGCATTGAGATGAACCTGTCTCTCAATCCCCAGAAATGTGAATTCTTGATGACTGCAGGGATCGTGCTAGGTCATGCAATATCTCAACAAGGACTGCGGGTGGACCCAAACAAAATAGCTATTATCCAAAGGGTCCCATCTCCACAAAAGCATAGATATGTTAGAAGTTTCCTAAGGTTATCTCGATACTACCGAAGGTTTATAAAAGACTTCAACAAGTTGGCTTCTCCTTTATTTGGGTTACTAGCTAAAGAATCTGAGTTTGTATGGTCAAAAGGGTATCAAGAGGCCCTAGACACCCTAAAGGACAAGTTAATCACTGTACCAATTCTCTGAGGCCCAAATTGGGTCCTTCCTTTTCACATTCATGTTGATACCTCACACAAAGCCATAGGAGCAGCCCTAGGCTAGATAGATGAGAAATTGCCTTATTCCATTTAGTTTATTAGTAAGAATCTGTGAAAGGCCAAACTAAACTACACAATGATCGAAAATGAGCTCTTGGCTGTTGTGCATTCATTGAAAAATTTAGGCATTATATTACAGGCTATCAAAGACTTGTACATACTGACCATGCTGCAATCAAATATTTAATGAAGAAACTTGATGTGAATGCCCGAATTATTAAATGGTTACTTTTATTACAACAATTTGATCTACCTATTGTTGATAAGCCTAGTAAGGAAAATGTTGTTGCATACTTTTTTTCCAGATTAACTTTGCCTACAGGTGAAGAGGGAATGGTTGATGATTAGTTACCGAATGAGCACTTATTCTACATTTCAATTCTCTCTCCATAGTTTTCTGACACAAAAAACTATTTAGTATCTACACAGTTCCCACCGAATCTGTCCTCCAAAGAGAAAAACAATATTGTGAGGAAGAGGACCCCGTTCACCTGGATTGGGGGCAACCTCTTCAAACTTGACCCAGATTAAATTCTGAGAAGATGTGTCAGGGAGGAGGAAGTGTTTGACATCCTTCTAACCTATCATGATGGGCCTTGTGGAGGTCAGTTTGCATCAAAGAGGACAACATTTAAAGTGTTACAAGCTCGGTATTATTGGCCCACTCTTCATCGAGATGTGAAAAGATATACTAGTTAGTGTGATCGGTGCCAAAGGATGGGAAAGCCCACTCCAAGAGATGAAATGCCTTTGCAACCTCAAGTGACTTTTGAGCCATTTGACAAGTGGGGCATGGACTTGATTGGACTGATTAACCCTCCTTCCAAGCAAAAGAAGTATATCATCATGTGCACTGACTATCTGACTAAGTGGGCTAAAACCAATGCAATTAAGGCAGCAACAGAGCAGAAGTGGCAGAGTTCTTAAGGGAGAATATATTTTACAAATTTGGGTACCCTAGAGAACTGGTCACTGATCAAGGTAGCCTATTTACCTCCAACATGATTGAAGACATGCTCAGCCAGCATAAGATAAAGCATAGAACCTCCACTCCCTATCACCCACAAGCTAATGTGTAAGTGGAGGTGACCAATAGAGCGCTGTAGGGCATCTTGACCAAAGTGGTTAGCAGCAGCAAGAAAGATTGGGCAGATAGACTAGTTGAGGCCACCTGGGCCTATAATACCACTTGGAAGACCACCATTAGATTCACACCCTATGAGCTGGTCTATGGGAAAAAGGTCCTATTGTCCATTGAGTTTGAGTATAACACATTGAGGATGGCAGCCCAACTAGATCTAGATCTCAACAGTGCACAACAAGAGAGATTGCTTCAGTTGAATGGTTTAGATGAATTCAGAATGTAGGCCCTCCTACACACAGAGGTAACTCAACTTTAGAGGAAGATCTAGCACGATAAGAACATCAAGGATAAGCAATTTCAAGAAGGTGATTGGGCCTTGTTATATGATTCCAGATATAAATACTTTAAGGGCAAGTTAAGGACAAGATGGTTGGGGCCTTATGTTATAGAGAGATGTCACGATAATGGTTCAGTGTAGATCAGGACCATAGATGTAGAGGCCATCACTTTACTTGTTAATGGGCATAGACTGAAAGTTTACAAGAGGTCATTGTTAAACAAGAGTTCATTAATGGTATCAATAAAACAGTGATGGTGGTGGAGCAAGTTTCAACTCCTCCCTCATCAAATCACCGAGAGAAAAAAAATAAAAATAAGAACTCAGGTGAAAACCTTCTTGAGGCGTCTGAGTGCCACTAGTGGGCTGAAAACCTCTTGGAGCGGCCCAATGGTGTCAAAAAGAAAATAAAGAAAAAAGGAAATAAAAAGATCCCTGGTTGAAGACCTCTCTTGAGGCGCCCAGCGAAAACAACTAGAATGAAAATATCTTAGAAGCAGACTAGTTGTCTTAAAAAAATAAAAGTAAAATAATAATAAAAAAGGAAAAAAAGAGAAAAATCATGAAAAATTTATGTTTGCAAGTCAGCAGGAGGACAATCAGAGAACAAAAGAGAGTAAAAAAGGGACCTATTTCACTCACACTTTTATTTTTCCACCCATCATCATTCATCACTCCACCATTTCTTTCATTTTTTTCACTCCTTTGCTTCAGTTTACAAGGGGACTGTGTTTTCTACAGGATCCCCTGTAAACCTACAGGATCCCCTGAAAACCTACAGGATGATCCTGTAGGAATTACAGTGGCTCGGGAATCCTACAAGAAGTGACCCTAGGGTGAGAAAATGACCTGCCATGTCAAAAAAATAACATCCCTACATCACCACTTCATTACCATACCTCTCTCCACCTTGATCACCCCTGCATTCATCATAAAAAAAAATAGTTTCCAAAAAATTTTCACAGTTCTCAAGAGAAAACACAAAGAAAAAATGAAACAAGAGGGCAGAGGGGAAGAACACCTGAATGTATTTATTCACACTCCTAGACCTCCGCTCTATCCATCATATTCAAAATCTAAGTAGAGTGTATGATTAAAAGTTCTAAGGGAGAAGCAGATACAAGACATCCTGTAGGAAATCTTGTAGTATCCTATCCCATAGAATAAAAATCATGAGTAGCAGCAAGATTCCAGCATGAAGATCCAAGGGCAGAAGGAGCTCCAGAGCAGCAACACCGCCATCATCTTCAACACCAGGTACCTGCAAATAAAAGGAATCATCATAGAGAAATAAAAAAGAAAGGAAAAATAACATGCAGCCAGCACACAACAAGCACCTCATGTCTTCAACAAATTGTAGCAAGGTATTAGCACCACAGGTAAGTATCTCGCTTCACTCTCTCATTTGCATTATGTAGTCAAAAAAATGTAAAGGTTGTGAGCAAGTTTGTTTATAAGTGAAAAGTGGCTAGTTAACTTGGCCATCTTTTTTCAGTCGACGAAGAAAAAATAGTTGGTCCTCCCACACGTAGTAGCAGTCAAGTCAAAAAAAGAGAGGAGACGGACAGAAGTAGTTAAGTCTACGAAGGCATGAACTGGGAGGTGCTTACAAGGAGAGGGGAATGATGAGGTGGTAGTGGGGACCAACGGTCCAAAAATAGAAAAGGTACCTCTGCTTCCAGCACACCACCTCACTCAACACTACCATAAGAGGGAATAATCGTTGATCCCCATGCACTCATGCATTCATCTCCTCAAGGATCACTCTGGCAAAGTTGCTCTTGTACCTAGGCAACCTACATAAGAGAAAAATCCACCTTTCTTCTGCACAAGACTTCCTAGAGGATTACACAGGAAATCCTATAGGATCACACAGGAATCCTACAGGATACAGAGATAATCTACAGGATTGGCCGAGAGTAGTTTCAAAAGGGGATACACAGGGGTTGGCCACAACAAACACCATGCGGAGGTAGGATTTGTATTTACTTAACTTTTTCCAAGTGAATTGCTCAGAAAAATCTCCTAGTTTGAGTGAATTTAGCAGCTATGTAGGTAATTGACTCCACAATTATTTCAGTCCCATTTACTTCTACATTAAAATCTCTATCGACCATCTGCTCCTCATAATTCACTAGCCAAAATGACACGGGGGTTTAATAGAAGGGAACCCATTAACACTGTGAGAATCCACCAACACCCTCCTATGTTAGAAATCTTCATGAGGCATAATTGGATGGGATATTTTGAGAAATTAAGGGGGTATGATGATGGAGTGGCCCGAGAGTTTTCTCTCTCCCTCATTCCACTGACCAGATCCCATGCCACTATTGTGGTGAGAGGTCTCTCCATAGATCTAACCCCTGAACTTATAAGCATGATTACCACACTTCCCCTACGAGTGCCTTGGAGAAAGGAAGACAAGGGAGATAGCCAGATTGCCAAGAAGAAGTTCTTTTTAGAGGGAGAAGAGCCCGTTGAGAACAAAAATGGAGTAAGGAGAACAAGCCTGCCATACCCCTGGAATGAGGAAAGCTACCACCTTATTAAATACATATCATGTGAAGGTAGGTATAGTGTGGTTTATGGGTATCACTTTAGGATTCTTGAAGAATTGCGTTTTGGAGCAGAAACGCCTCCTCACCATATGCTCAGCATACCATACTTCCTTCTGCAATCACTAATGGATACGAGCATAAAGGTGCAGGAGGGAAACCACCAACAGTTAGCCCACCATGGGTTAATTAGAATCATCATAGAAGATGCACTCCACAACCTCAGAATTCCTATCCAATGGGCAATTTTCTGAGACATGCAGACAGAAGAGGATATCAAAGCCCTCACATATGACATTAGTCCTATTGTCAGTGAAAAAGGTGAGGAAGAAACTAAGACAGATGGAGAAGAAGTAGAGAGGGATGAAGATGAGATACATGACGAGGAAGAAGAGGAGAAAGAGAAGGAAGGTGATGAGGAAATAGAGGAAGATGTCAAGGAGGAGACTGATAAACAAGACGAGGATCTACAAGGAAGAGAAGAGGGGAAAGCATAGACGACAAGGGAAATGGAAAATAGGAGGCAGAAGACAAGAAGCAGTCACCTAGGGTGTCTCCAGAACCAACCGAGAGAGAGGCAGCTGCTACCCTCACTACCCTTAGCACCCCTATCAAACAAAAAGGAAAAATACAGAGGCAGACCCCCTTATACTTCAGAACAAGGATAAGGCAGGGAAAACCCCAAACTCCAACAAAGGTTCCCATTGTTATTAAGGACTCACCTAAACAGCGAGCGAAGATGGATCCTCCTATAAAAACTCAAGAAGAAGGATCCTCAGCCCAAACCTCCCCTAAGACTCCTATCACCTATGTGAGAAGGCCTGTAACTAGGCCTACCTCATCCAAAGGAAAAGGCATCCTACAAGATACACAACAAGACCTACAAGAAGCAGAGGAAGTCCTAGAGGAAACTCTGCTAAACCTACAGGAAACTCAAAAATTGGATGAGGAAAGAAGTGAGAAGCCAGAACCAAAGAGAGAGGACCCATAGCTAGAGGAGCCTAGTCCTCAATCTAACCTTGACTTCATTTCACAAAAATTTGCCATTCCATTATTCATTGAGATTGAGAAAGAGAAAGCCATAACTCATAGGTGGATGTAGATTGCCAAGTCCAAGGGAGTGGAGGACATTGGTCACATGGGAGAGAAGCTCAAAGAGATGTGTAGAGAGCTAAGTAGCTTGAGGGACAGAGAGGCCATCATAAAAAACCAGTTAGAGCCAGAAAATGCATGGTTGAAATGATAGTTGCAAGAAAGAGAGAATCAATTGGCATCCATGCCCAGTCTCTCTTTGGAAGCAATCAAGTGCCGGATGCCAGCTAAGTCCTATGTAATATACCTTAAGGAACAGTGGTTGTAGTTCCAAATCAAGACCCTAGCACAAAGAGGCACTATGCCATTCTAGGATTATAGACATTTCATTTATCTTTGTGATCAAAGCACATTGGAAGATAGGGCCAAGATGTCTGAGTTTTATTTTCATAACATGGCCTTGACAGACATGAATGTATGGGACCCTAATGTAAAGCTAGGGGATTTATAGTGGATGGCTTTGGCATCATGGATGAACCATGAGGAATCAAGGCTGCAGAAATGAAGAAGGTATTGGCAAGAGAACAAACAAATCCTCTTATGATCAGAGATGAGCAGTCCAAGCCAATGGCACTCATAAGTACACATAATTTAATTTCAAATGATCCTCCACTTTCGCCCAGGTATCTTGTTGCCCAAGAGCAAGCAGTTACACATTTTGAGGACATGTTCAGATTATTACAGGATGACAGCATGCAAGCTTTCCTAAGCAGATGGAATACATTTCCATATTTTGAAGATCATAGAGTACCACTCTCCTCAAAGGATGAGAGAAGCACTAAACAGGACACCCATGTACAAGCAATCCATCCAAAGGATCAAAGTAAATTGGATTGGCCTGAAACTCAATCCCCCACTACTTTTGGGGATGTTAGAAGGAAGGAAGGAAGAGGAAGAAAGAAGGCAGTGGGAGGACATAGAAAAGAAGGTAGGATTCTATGAAAAAGAAGAAGAAACCACAACATATACATGGGATGTCAGGGAAGCCACTAGAGCTATGAAAGACATGGATATTGATTGAGTTCCTCAGAGGATGAGCAACACTTTCTGTGGGGGGGTGATGATGAGCCTCATCATTGGGTAATTATATAGGCCTTAACACACCTCCTAGCTTAGTCAAATCAACTCTTCTCACAACTTATTACATGTTTTGATTATATTTTGTTTAATGAGATGAGTTAAAGTGAGATATTATGCCTAATGGACTAATATGCATTGAATGCAGGTTTGGAAGAGAAAATCAAGGAATTTTGGCAAGACTAAGGTTTGAAACTCGAATGGGACAAGGGAGAGAGATTGTAGGAGGTAAATCCTCCTTACTTACTCCTCCCCCACTTGAATATTCCTCCATTAATCAAACCAGCTCAAAGTGCAAGCAGCCAAGTCATGAAGATGAAAAGGCAGTTGAGCAAGTGATAGACAAAGAGCTCTAGTTCATCTCAAGTTTGGGAGCCAAGCCTCCATATATTTAAGGAATTTGTTGGAGACTTCAGTTGTATAAGTAGAGAGGCCTAGAGCCTCATTAGGATTCAAATTTTTGTTGCAAAAACACTAGTTATTTCGAGCTCCATACTTGTGGAAGACATGGATGTAATTTTTTTCTTTGATAATGAGAATGAGCTTTTTCTTGATCCAACATTGAGTTGACTCAAAGGGTTGAAGCTCTTGGGTTAGGGCCCAACCCTAGCAACAAAGGCTCCTCTTATTATATCTGTATGCTTAGCTTAGATTCATATATTCATGGCTAAATTGTCTCTAGAAGTATTTCATTGCAAGTATTATGGATTTGATTAGTTGTTTATTAGTTTGCTTCCATTTGTGCTTTACTTCAGTAGTAGGGTAGAAGAAATAAAAGGAGCACCACAAAGTTGTCAGCAGGTGTCTTGGCCTCACCTCATCCCTCAGGGATCATGATTTGAGGAAAAGACCCTTAAGTAACCCCAAAAAGATAGATTTTCATTTATTTATAAGACTTAGAGTTTGCTCTACTTAAATTAGCATTTGATCATTTTTGCAAGTGTAGGATTTAGTTTCCATCTCTTCCATCTTCAGTGTTTCAGTAGATCTCATCCATGATTCCATTTTGTTCAGCAATTTTCTTCATGCATGAAGTAGACAACTAGTTCATTAAATTCTGCTTTTCTAGCTTGTTAGAATTCTTCTTGTTTACATGACTTTGTGGCAATATAAAAGTTTGATGAAGAGTAGGTGCTTCAAAAATATAAACGGATCTCATATCAGGCAACCACCTCCCAACTTCACCCATTCTTAATCATCCCTTGCTTTCACCAAGATCTTCACCAATCTCATCATTTTACATAGAAATTCCTCCAAGCATGTTGAGCGAATCCAACCATCTCCTAACCTTGGCATTGAGTCAGAGTGATCCTAGGCATTTTCAAACACCATTCCACCCATCCACCACCTTCCCTAAGCCTTCCATCACCTCCAGCAACCATTGTTTTTCTCTTGGCTGTATCCTGTAGAAATACAGGGAATCATCTAGGTTTCTAGTACATCCTGTAGGTTTTCGTGTAGCGGCCTGTTTTGAGGTCGAACTGAGGGAAAACTTCTAGGAAGCCACACCAGGTCACCCAAGGGTCTCCCAAACCTTCCAATCACCTCCTAAACCTCCCAACCATCCACCATCATCGCTAAACCACTTGCCACATCACGAAAAGTGATTAGGGTTTACACTTGACTTTCTAGAAAAAGAATAAAAAGAAAAAAACATGTTTATTTCAGTCCTTTACACACACAATAGTGATGTTTGATGTCTTCAACTTCCATGCTTTAGATAGCATCATTTCATACATGTTGGTTTGGCATTTTTGTAGAGCATAGCTTCTCAGCAGTAAGTTAGAGAAGGGTGTGTTTTTAGCATAGGATTTTAGTCATTTTCCTTATTTGCAGCAGATAAGCTTTCTCCTAGAGTATATCTCTCTTTCTTTCATCAGCAATCAAGCTTCTTCTGAATCCATAGAAGTCTCTCTTGAAAACCCTAGTGGTCTCTTGCTAGCTAAATAGTGACAAAAGTTAGAACAATCACTTGTACTTGTGTATACAACACTGTCACCTCCATGTTTATATGAACAATGGGTTGACAAAGTAAAGCTGGTAGCTCCAGCAGTTGTAGCATTCTTGCTACAATATTGGTGCTGAAAATGTCAAGTTTCCCTCCAACAATTTGCTTGGCATTTTAGTGCTCAAATCACCTTACTTCATAACCTCCATTGACATCAATGAAAACATTGCAGTTGACATCAATGAAAAGATATGTGCAACAATACATTGATGTTAATAAAAACATATGGGCATGCTTACCAATAGTAAAATCAATAGGCCCAGAAAAAAATTAAAAAATAACTAAAGACCTTACAACATTTAAGGCACAACAAGGACAAATGGTGAATAATGTTGACACTAAGAATGATTCTAATTAATGATACTTTATTGACAAACACTATCATAAATATTTATTAAAAAATACAATTTTGGAATGCAATGATTGTCATCTCACTTATTTTTATTTCATTGATTCTCTTAAATTTTGATATATTTAGCATTAGTTGTCAAAGTGAGATTCTTCATGCACATACAAAAATAATAAGTTAAGAATTGCACACAAATATTGAATTTAAATATTATTTATTTAATAAGGAAAAAAATGAAATCTAAATAGAGATTGTAATAATTAGATATTGATGCCTAAAGACCCAAATTTGACACAATTGTATTTGAAAATTCACATTTTTTTAAACAAATATTGCACTTTTGAAATAAAAATCACAATCTTGGAATTAAAAGGCAACTCATCTGAGGTTAAAAATTAGCATTTTTGGAATAAAAGAAATGCACTTTCTAGGTTCAACATTATTTTACAGTTTTGGAATAAAGAATTACATTTTGGAACGTTAATATTTCCACTTTTAGAATTATATTTTCCATTTTGGAAATGTTTATTAACATTTTCATAATCAAAATTCATATTTTCCGAGTCTAGATTCTACCTTCTTCATTTAAATTTAATGAAATAAAGGTTTTCATTCAATACAAGAGTTGTTGCAAATAAAATATGCCACCACGAAATAAAACTAAACAAAAAATAACCAAAATCTAAAAGAGTCTTGTACAAATTTATCAAAATCAAAATCATTCATTAAAAGAATTAACATCTTACTCTACTTATTTCAAGAGGCCCTAGTTACAATAACCTCAACAAAATGCTAGTAATAGTTGAACTTGCCACTTTAAAAATTGGAATTTAAACCTATCATATCAATAAAAGCAAAGGGAAGATGTGGGATTTTGGGAACTTGAATTATAGGGATTAAAACATGCCATTGTACTCATCCCCTATACACAAACGGTGGTTTAAACAAATAGTACTATGTAAGAACTTTCCAATGATGTAAGAACTTTCCAACGATATGTGATATGTACGGTTTCATCTCTTAGTGATCCACCTGCAAAATTTAATGATATTCGATACATAAGTATGGTTATTTGGAATTTTTTTTAGGTAGTTTTTTATCAATAATTAAGAATTATTACTAAAAACAAATTCTTTACCTGATATATTGTTCTAATTTATGATACTCTCCGGTGACTTTCCAATGATATATAATATTCATAGTTTCACCTCTCAGTGATTCCTTGACTACTTTTGCAATGTTAATATATAAACATAAGTAATTAGAATGGTCATGATAACTAATAATCACGAAATGACCCAAGCCACATTAAATTAAGAACCCAACCTATAGAGTAAATCCACACAACGGAACCCATGTATTTAATCCTTAGAAGGCAAATAAGGCATGAAACTAACCTTAGAAGGTGTATCAAAGATACACATACATAGTATGACACTGGAATGAAGTAAGTAAAGGCTTACACTAACAAAAGTTATAAAAAGGGTTGCAAATTTAACACTAATATTAGGCATAATGATGTAGCACGATGCAGCATGATGTACATTGTTGCAATCCTATTTGGTCATTAAGTATAAAAGCACTATTCGATGCAAAGGATGATGTCAATATTACTGCAAAAGAAGATTAAGATAAGGCTTGTGCATCTTAACCAATTTTAGTAGTGCATTTGTGATCCATAATTATGATGTTAGATCCTTGTATTGTAGTAGTTGACGTTGGACCTTACGTATTAGTGAGAACTAATATTATCTTCCAATATTTGGTCATCACTGGTGTAGCTCAATAATATAATATATTGTGTAAATAATCCTTTCGAAAAAATGAGTTAATTTTTTTTAGTATTTAAAACTTTGATAATAACATACATATTCACAATTAAGATCCCCAATCTCATGTTATGGACTTTCAGGGTTACATACCATGTACAACAAACAAAATAGTGGATGAAAATAGATAATAGGTTAAAGGTTAAAGTTATTTGCTCCAAGACAATTTGGTTTGGGTGAGTGGGATGAAGACTGGTTCATGAAATGGCCCCATTTACAACTCCGCCCTCCCTTGACATCAATTAGGAATTTAAACCTTGATCTCAAACTACAGAACATTAAATTTGTAATAGTGAAACCAAAGTTGGTCCATTAATGTTCACCCCTTTTTACGTTTCCATAAGAATAATTCCAAATGTAAATGCATGTAAAATCGATGTAGTGCACTTACACCACTAGGTGGCATTGGTTTCAAAAATTATATTAATCAATGCAAAATAGTTATTTCTCAAAACTTTTTCGCATAAAATGGGCTATAAACGACATTGTAAATATGAGTAATACATCTCTGGATTGGAAATTAAAAAACAAATGAAAGGAAATCGAAATATTTATCTAAAGACTATATTATAAACACAACTTTTTCAATTAAAATATTCATCAATAAACGTCATGAATTACATTGATACATTAGCGACTTAAAATTGTTACAAGCACTTCAAATGTCCATACAATATAATTTCCATCTATTTTGTTTAGCATATAATTTTTTAGTACATCTGTAATTGTTCCGAGATAATGTATCCTAAAGAATTCTATGATTAATCATCATTAATCTTTGATTAATACTTATAATAATATTGTTGAAAACTTGCATGTGTTTATTTTCATATAACTCAAGATGTAAGTTTGGTGAAAATTCTGGTAGTAGTTTCATTATAATGTATATAATCAATGTAATCAACTTAATAAGACTGGTTTACTGATAATCTTTGTAGTAATCTAATTATAATGTATATTAATGTAATCAAGTCAGTAAGAATGGTCTACTGGTATACTTATTAATAATAATAATAATATATAAATAAATAAAAGTTACTCATCATTCTTTAATTTTTTTTTAATTTCATTTACTTTTTATATTGAATACTTACTCTTATATATTGCAATGGTATACAATATTATAGTTAAATCCGGTAATATTTAATATAGATATAAATATTATGGTCTGGCAATATTTAATATAGATACAAATATTATGGTATTTAAGGTTAATAGTGTTAGATTTTGATATTATGAAAATTTATCGTTATAATTTTTAATCTTAATAATGTTTTATTTTAATATTATGGTTATTATGAATTTAATTGTATTTAAATTGGATTAAATTAGTATTGGATTTTCACCTTTTTTAAATTTATAAATTAAATGTCTAAAGGAAATAAGGCTACAGCCAATATCTATAGCTTTAGTCTAACTTATAAACAAAACTTACGGATAAAATAGATTTTTTCACTCCATTCTAGTAAAACAATTTCAAGAAAGAATGTGATTTTTTGTTATTCAAAATGTATTTTTGAATGCATAAACGGATTCAACACCCTGAAAAACCCCTTGGGGTGCTCCAATTATACAGATTAAACAACTTAAAATCAAGTATAGACTTTTTCACCCCAATCTAATAAAACAAATTGAAGAAAGAATGTGATTTTTTGTTATTCAAAATGTATTTTTGAATGCATAAATGGATTCAGCACCCTGAAAAACCCCTTGGGGCTCTCCAATTCTACAAATTAAACAACTTAAAATCAAGTTTTTAAAAATCTCTCAACGATTTTCCTTAAAATTAATGAGAAAAAATGTCATGAAAAAAATCATTTCACCTATAAGTTAGACTATGCCAATATCTATATTATGGTTTCAATTTGAATGGTTCATGTACGATTGCATACTACAATTGATTAAACAATGAGATGGATCCATTTGTAGAGAATTATGGTTATTCTTTTACATTAAATAAATTGATTGAAAAGTATTATTTGAAAACTGAAATTAAATATTTTGAAAAATAATAAATATGATTTGAATAGCCTTAATTATGGATATTCTTTTATATTAAATAAATTGATTGAAAAATTATTATTTGAAATTGAAATTAAATATTTTGAAAAATAATAAAAATGATTTGAGTAACATTACTTTTATATTAAATATCAATAGAGATTATTGCCACATTATTATTGAAAATTAGTGAACTCTACTTAATAGTCATTGTCAAGTTATGATTTGCATGTTGAACAATGTGGTTTTGCATTACCTATGCAACTTATAATGTTTAGTTTTGAAAAATAAATATTTATTTTTCAATATTATTAAAAGAACTATTTTTCACACATTTGATTGGACCTTAACTTGAAGGTTTTATTGTAAAATTTGCACATTATAATGCCATGTAGATAACTACACATATTTTATGCCATAGTTTACGGATATTTGTGTAGTTATTTTTTTATTCTCAAGCTTTGTAGAAAAGTCATCCAAAAATAAAATTACCAAGAGTTACTTCCCACCACTCTTTATATTTTCCTCAACACATTTATAGGAGTAAATTTAAAAATGTGTAGACTTACTAGTGGCTACTACTCACCAAAATTTATGCAATTTTTTGTGTTCAAGCAATCAATTAATTTATCCACCTCACATCTAAATTTATTAGTTCTTTCCAAAGAAAGACTATGATTTGATTTTCTCTTTGGCCACTATTAATTTAGCATTAACCAATGTAGGTTATAATTTTTAGTATAATCTAACTGATAGATGAAATAACCTTTTCCATTGGAACTATTTTGGGTCAATTTTGCTCAAACCCCTTGGAAATATTTAAGAATCTTAAGTTTAAGTTGTTTAATATGAAAATTTCTAGTTTCTTAGGGTCTTTTAGGGTGCTAAATATATTTATGGATTCAAAAGTGCATTTAAAATTCCAAAAAAACTATTTCATCTGTTAGTTGGAGTGTGTCATAATTTTATATGTAATATCCAAAGAATAATTTCTAACTTGAGTGACAAGGACTAAACTACCCTGCAACACATGTTTAACAATACGTTCAAAAAAACTGCAACACATGTTTAACAATATGTTCAAAAAAACTACACAAATAGTGTTTTGGTTTAGTGAAATAATGTGAGAAAATTTTGATGGTTACTTTTTTTTTTTAAATTTTGGAGTATAACACATTTTATAGTCTTATTAAGTATTCTGAGAAGTTTTTGATTTTTTTGGGTACATTTTGTATAGAATTTTTATAAGTTTTCGATTTTTTTTGGTACATTGTATATGAATTTTATTGAAATCTGGTAGGGATGTGTAATATGTACACATGGATTTCGCTGAGATTTTTTTTGGGGAAATGAATCATTTATGTATTCAAAAATACATTTTAAACAATGAAAAACACAATTTGTTCAAAGAATTTTCACTAACCAAAAAGACAATTGAGGATGTTAGGCATCATGTAAGAAAGATATTATGTAAACACTTTTTTAAATGTCGACTCAATATGTGATGCAGGAGCATCCAACCACCCTTAATCAAAATTCAAAGACAAAGCTATGGACGAGGAGACATCGACAATTATGTGAAGCGGGAACAATTTCTATTAAAAACGAGCTAATTTGATAGAATTGATAAGTCTTGAGAAGACTTAGTTTAATTCAATTATCTGCCATGTATGTGTGTTGAGAGAATTAGGAGATTTGTGAGAGGAAATCGTGATCTAAGATGATCCACGACTTTGTAATTTCTCTATAAAGAGTCTGTGTGTGTGAGAAGAGAGTAAGAGGGAGGGGCAGAAAACATTTGTGTAAATAGAGTGTGGATTCAATATATTCGAGAGGAGAATTTGTGACTAAGGCTTAAATGCCTTAGAATGTAATCTAATTCTATGTATAATATAAATATGTGTGTTATGTGGAATTTGTGTGGTTGTATATTGTTTGTGCGTCGAAAGAGTTAAATCCCGTTTATAGGTTTCTTATTCGACCATCGATCATTGTAAGGATCGATGGCAATCCAGCATTAATATGATATATGTGTGTGAGTGTTTAAACAGAGTGTGGCAAAGTGAATTTGGGTGAAAACGTGAATTCCATCATAAGAAAACAAGCGGAGACGCAGCCGTTGGATCGTTTAGATCGATGGATATTAACGGCGGAGGAATAGACTACGGGGGATATAAGTGTACAGGTGTCCTGATCATAGTTGAAGGCCCAAAATCGATCTTAGCTATCGATTGAAAATTTCAAATGCTTATGTCACAGTCAACTACAAGGGTTGAGTTGTTGGTAATCCACGTGCTATTTGAAAGGCCGCAGACCATTGGATCACTATTGATGCTAACTATTGGATTAATATCGCAGCGCACCATTCATGAGTGAATGAACCCTGGCCGAAAGAATTGCGAAATGTGATGTGCGATCGGAGGATCCTGAGCAGACTCGAGAAGTTCATGGATGCAGAATTATTTTATTTGGAGGTTGGTTCTGTGCGTTCGGAGTGGGACCGACGATCGTTGGCGGATTATGCATCATTCTGCTATTTGGTGATTGGTCGGGTTTTTGTTTAAAAACTACCAATGTAACGCTTCCGATTTGTATAGGTGTTCCATAATCCACAGGCTCATGTAAGGTGATTATGAAAACCAAGGAAATTGCCTTTTAGTGGTTTTTACTACGTCAAAGTGGTATCAGAGCGGGGAAAGGTTTCCTCCGAGTAGAAAGAAGATTTTGTCTGCAAAAAGGGAAAGTCAACGTGGGAAGTCAATTTTGTTTGGTTGCTTTTCAATTGTTGTTCAGTTGTTGTTCAGTTATTGTTCAGTTGTTATTCAATTGTTGTTCAGTTGTTGTTCAATTATTGTTCAATTGTTGTTCAATTGTTGTTCAGTTGTTGTTCAATTGTTGTTCAATTGTTGTTCAATTGACCACCTGGGTCATTTTAAGCAAAATGAATAGGTACAGTTATGTGAAGATTGGTGAGTTTGTGATCTTTATATTGTTGTACAGGTAGCGGTAGAAGAAGGTGAGAAGATTGCAGCAGCCTAGAGCATGGAGTGCTCATATGGTTCCACAGAAGAGAGAACCAGAGAGAAGACGAAAGACTAAGCTCAAAGGAGAGAAGCTTGGTGAGGTATCGTGTAACAGGAAGGACTTTTTACTGCATAGGTTTTGTTGCAGCTCATAGAAAGATAATGAAAGCAATTCCACTGAGCAAGTGGGTAGAATTTCTATGGGATGAAGGACAAGCATATGACCCGGAGGTCATAAATTTTTGTGCCTCGGGAGTTTGATGCAGAAGCATCCAACCACCCTTAATCAAAAGTCAAAGTCAAAGCTAAGGGGGAGGAGACGTGGACAGTTATGTGAACTGGGAGCAAATTTATGTTAAAAACAAGCTAATTTGATGGAATTGATAAGTCTCGAGAAGACTTAATTTAATGCAATTATCTTCCATGTATGTGCGTTGAGATATTTAGGCGATTTGGGAGAGGAAATCGTGATCTGAGAGGATCCGCGACTTTGTAATTTCTCTATAAAGAGTCTGTGTGTGTGAGAAGAGAGTAAGAGAGAGGGGCAGAAAACATTTGTGTAAACAGAGTGTGGATTCAATGTAGTCGAGAGGAGAATTTGTGACTAAGGCTGAAATGCCTTAGAATGTAATCTAATTCTGTGTATAATATAAATATGTGTGTTATGTGGAATTTGTGTGGTTGTATATTGTTTGTGCATCGAAAGAGTTAAATCCCATTTATAGGTTTGTTGTTCAACCATCGATCACTGTAAGGATCGATGGCAATCCAGCATTAATACGATATATGTGTGTAAGTGTTTAAACAAAGTGTGGCAAAGTGAATCTGGGTGGAAAGGCGAATTCCATCATAAGCAAACAAGCACAAAGGGAGTCGTCGAAACGTTTTGATTGACGGATATTAACGGCAGAGGAATAGACTGCAGGGGATAGAAGTGTACAGTGTCTTGATCGCAGTTGAAGGCCCGCAATCGATCTTAGCCATCGATCGCAAATTTCAAATGCTTATGTCACAGTCAACTACGGGGGTTCAGTTGTTGGTAATCTGCGTGCTAGTTGAAGGGCCACAGACCATTGGATCATTACTGATGCTGACCATTGGATTAATATTGCATCACATCATTCATGAGTGAATGAACCCTGGCTGAAAGAATTCCAAAATGTGATGTGCAATCAGAGGAACCTGAGCGGACCCGAGAATTTCATGGATGCTGGATTATTTTATTTGGAGTCCGGTTCTGTGCAGTTGGAGTGGGACCAACATTCATTGGCAGATTATGCGTCATTCTGTTGTTTGGTGATTGGTCGGGTTTTTGTTTAAAACCTACCAATGTAACGCTTCCAATTTGTATAGGTGGGTCATAACCCACAGGCTCATGTAAGGTGATTATGAAAACCAGGGAAATTGCCTTTAGGCGGTTTTTCTTGCGTCAATATGTGGAATTGATATTTATTTACATGTTATTTTTGTCTATTTTTTTATATAAAAAAAAATTTAAATTATAGTGGGAAGTAACTGGTAGTAAATATGTTATTTACATATGAGTTATTTTCAAGCATTTTATTTTTGGATTAAAAAATAACTACACAAATATCTAAAAATCATGCATGAATATTGGAACAATATGACTAAATTATGGCATAAAATATGTGATGCGGACAAAGAGTACAATAAGACCTTCAAGGTATGGTCCAATCAAATATTTGAAAAATAACATTTTTTAAAGTAATCTTGAAAAATAGATATTCATTTTTCCAAGGTAAATATTATAAGTTGCATTGGTCATTGATAAACTAATAGTGATCAATTGGCTAATTTATTGTTAAGTCCCAAGTCTAGGACTAATAATGATTTTGTAACCATACTTAAATAATAATCACATAAAAACTTAATACTTACAATATAATAAGATTCTTAACCATGGATGTTCACTCCCACTTTACTATGGATATTATTAATTTGTAAATATGTTGTGTTACAATGCCATGCACAAATAGCACAAATTATCAATAGCGCATGTCCAAAAGCCATAACTCATTTCACAATAAGAATATTTTATAAATATTTTATTTTAATTTAGTTTATTAACATTTTTTTAATTAATCTAAAGGAAAAAATGTTATACTTTTGAGATATCTAAACTCTCGACCCTCACTACTACTTAAAATATTATGTGGATACTGCATAAAGATTAAATCTCCTTTCACTCCAAAAGAGGTTTTCACCTCAAAAGATTTTATCCCTCTCTTTTCACTCCAATGTTTGCACCTCAGAGAATTTTGATTTCTCTTTGCGCTTGCTAGAGAACTAGTTAAAATGGATCTAGGCTGGTTAGATTGAGTCCAAGAAGTGTAATCTAACTATTCATTCTTTTCCAAATTTTCCAAGCACATTTTTCCCCAATGACTTCGCCCAAAATACGCTAGAAATTTCTTGAAATCCTTAACCTGTAATTTACACAATCTCAATATCATATAGTTTTTTGGGCACTTAATCCATTTATATACTTAAAAATACATTTTAAATAATAAAAATTCACAATTGTACCAAAAACATTATATTGCTAAATTCCTGCCCAAGAATTAAAATATTTATTAACTCAATTATATCATTCCAAAATGTCATATATATAAAAAATTAATTTCCATTTTGAATTTTTTGAATTTAAATATTTTAGTTATTTTTAAATAATCTAAATCCCTAAAAACTTAACATAAACATTAAGAACTTTAAATATTATTTATTATATTATAAACGATATTTACAAAATCCAAAAATATACGCCACTACTTAAAAGCATTAAAACCCCATTTATGTAGATGCTAATTTTAAATATCTTATTAATATAAAATATAATAATGTATTATGGTTCATAGAAAATGAGTGAAAAATAAGCATCAAAACACCATTTCCGTAAATATTATTTTTAAAATGTTTATTTAATATAAAATATATTAATTTATCATGATTCATAGAAAATGCGTAAGAAATAAAATATTTATAATTATAAAAATATTATTTTAAATAAAGAGTAATAGTTGACAAAGAAAATATTTATAATCATAAAAATATTATTTTACATAAAGTGTAATAGTTTCCTGATGATAATTGAAAAAAATCTGTGGAAAAGATAGTAACTCTGAAATCAAATTAGATGTGGGTGAGTGTTAACCTATTATTTAATGGTGTTGTCAAATTACAGTTAGGAAGTTATTTGTGTGCAGTTTAGTGTTGGTGAATGTTAGGATTCCAAGAAACTCTTCTAGGTTGTACCTCGGAGATGCCTGGTAACATATAAATTCAACTATTGTTGCAAGTTTAATGGAAGGAATGATGGTTTGCTTCAAGCCAGATAACCACTTCTACTTTGTTTCACTCCAGACAGACATGAACACCCTCAGACTACGAGGCTTTAGACCACCAATGCTCACAGTTTTAGATATTAGGTGAATATGGAGAATACTAACCACACCAGCAGATACACAAGACCATGTGATGGCCAGCTGCAACTAGTAAGAAACGTGTAAATCTAATCTATTAATGCAAAGTCAGGATGACAACTCTCCTGCATTAGATAGACAGAAACCTGGGTAACATGTTTAGTGATGCATTCAATATCTTAACACAGAGATAAGATGACAGTTATCTAGTGCTAAACATCAAGAGATCAAGAACACAGCTTGTCAGGCACAAGCTTAGATCAGAAGAAAATGGACAGTGAGCAGCTAATAGCAAAAGAAGCTTGTATTAGCTGAAAATGAAGATGAGACATTGCAAGTGACGAAATATCTACAGTCTCCAGAAGTTGAGCCTTACATCAAATGCCAACCTTGATTACATCTTGCTTCTAGATATTTATAAGTTTACAATACTAGGGCACTTGGCCGTTCAGGTATGGAGGGGTCATAATTGACCACCAACTGCATTTAACTGTCCGATGGAGTCTCTGAACAAAGTTGTTTGTTTCAATGGGCAAATTTGATTTGTTCAAGTGTTGTGTTGTCCTTTAGGCGGTTGGAGTGCTCATACCGGTGGACTCCATGACTGATAAATTCAGTTATAGAGTCGTGCTATATCCTTTTCTCCCTTGGCCATACTTTCTGTTAAATATGGTTGTTGGGGGTCTGATGTGATTGATGCTGGCAGAGCTGGTCATCTCCTTCTTCGGGCAATAGGATGTCAAAGGACATGGAATATATGGGTAGGTGGGCAATTTCGGTGAGCGAGAAGAATGACAGTCAGATTTTGGAAACAGACGATGGAGATGGCTCGGTGGAGGCTATTGTTCGAGAGGAGAACGGGGTGTGTTAGGGCCGTTGGATCTTCCGTTGGATCTTCAGCGGGTAGATCAGATGGTTATTGGGTGTCGGAGTTGCATGGGCGTTTTAACAGGGGGGCGGTTTGGTGGGTGGTAATTGTTTTCATCACACTACTTTCGGGCGCTAAGTGGTAAAAGCCCAGGGCCGAGCGATTCCATTCAATGATCGACACGTAGCAGCAGATGAGAGAGAAAAACCGCTCTCATCGCGCACTATCGCTTGATCAAGTTGCTGGCGCGATGGATGCGAAAACCATCAGATCTTGGCGGAGATGATCTGACGGCGGAGAGTGGTAGAGCGGGTCATCTTTATCGGGTGCAATAGGAGCCGTTGGATTGGTGGGGGTGATCAATGGCGGGGAAGCGATGGGGGTTTTATGAGCGCATGAGGGCATAAGGTAGGGCTTTATGGTTGGTTTGGGGTTTTGTTCTTGGGGCTAAGGTCAAAGGGGGTTACTTTTTCAGGTTTAGGAGGAAAATAGGGAGATGAAGGTGGTGGAGAGTAAGCGAGGTAAGAGGAGAAGGGAAAATGACCCATGTGGGGCCCCTTTGAAGACACCACCAAACAGACCGAGGTTTTCTCTGACATTAGAAAGTCGGCGCTGCATAGCAAGGCTAACACTGGCTCCTTCTGGGGATGAAATTCTCCCTATGGGGTTTCAAGAACCATAGACCACTGCCTTTCATACAACAACAAGATTAGCAATATTTCCTAGTGTTCCATTAGGCATGGAGTCTAATTAAGCCTATACTAAAACTTGTAAGAAAAAAAGGGACATATTTACAATGTTGAGGCCTAAAGGCCTTAAACAACATAAGCTTTCAAAAACTGCCCATTAACTAGGCCATCGAAAACTATTTCTCCTTCCATAATTTGTAGCATGAAGGTGTTGTTCCCCTGGACATGAGCAACGACAAAAGGTCTGGTCCACAGTGCATCGAACTTCCCATGATTGCCTTTCTTTTTCTTTAGTGCATCCCATTTAAGAACCAAGTCTCCGATTTGAAAATTGTCCATCTTTGCCTTTCTGTCAAAGGCTTCTTTGATTCTCTTTTGGTGTGTTGCAGACTTTTCAATCAATCGATCTCTGATTTGATGTACTTTAGCCAAGTCACTAATCCTTTTTTCCATGTCATTTTCCTCATTCTGCTCTTCCTGCAAGAACTTGGCGACAGGGAGGGTCAAGTGGATCAAGAATACAGCCTTAGTGCCATAAACCAGCTTGAACGGAGAATTCCCTGTGGATTTCTTGATGGTTACCCTTTCAGCCCACAATGCAAACTTCAGTTTAGAATCCCAATTCCTTTTATTGTCTTCCAATAGCTTTTTGTTTATCCTTATCAGGCTCTTATTGGATGATTTTGCTAGACCATTACCTTGAGGGTAATATGAGGTGGAATGCACTAGCTTAATGCCCATTGAGTCACACATGTCCACCAAACCTTTTGCCTTGAAAGCTACTTCATTGTCTGTAACTAATTTGTGTGGACAGCCAAACCTGGTGAAAATGTTTTCTGTCAATAAATTCATGACCACATGGTGATCAACTTTCCTAGTAGGGATGGCCTCAATCCATTTAGTGAAGTAGTCAAAGGCTAATAAGATCCATCTGTGTTGGCCACTAGAATGTGGATTAATTTCCCCTATGAAATCCAAGCCCCAGTGCTGGAAAGGGCCACTGGCATGTATTGGCTTCAAGGTAAGGACTTCAATTGCTGCTTTCCTTCAAACCTCTGGCATTTGTCACAGGATCTTACAAATGAAAAGACATCAGAAAATAGAGTGGGCAAATAATACCCAGCCTTGAGGATCTTGTGGGCTATGGTTTTCCAACAGTGATGTCCTCCAGAAATGCTGGAATGAAACTGATGCATGACCTCCTCATATTGTTCCTTGTCCAAACATCTTAAAAGGATTCCAGATGGATCCCTCCAATAAAGCAAGTTTTCATGAATACAAAATTTGGCCGCACTAAGCTTAATAGTCCTAGCTTGGCTTGAACTAAGGCCCGGAGGAAATTCTAGTTTCAACAGAAATTGAGTTATTTTATCATACCATTCACAAGAGCCCAAATTCTCGACCAAACACTGGTTTTGTCCTCGTTCAACTGTTTCATCTTCTCTCTATCTGCTATCTGAGTTTGTGCTTATCCAATTCATGTCTAGCATCCTGCAATTTTCTTTAGCCATCAGCTTGGCAAGGCCCTGACCCTTAACAAGCTTGGTGAGCTTTAATTCTATATTGAATTCAATAAGCTTTGCAATCCATTTAGCCCTTCTTCCATAAACATCTAGCTGTGTTAGGACATATTTTACTGAAGCAGAGGGCACATCTGTAACCTTGGAGTGCAGAATGTATATTTAGAAAGCTTTTAAAGATTTGATAAGAGAATAGGCCTGTTTTTCGATAATATCATACCTTAGTTCAACATCCCTTAAGGTTTTGCTGAAAAATTCCAGTGGATGCTCTGAACCCTCATCATCTTTCTGCAATAAGACTACTACAAGGGTGTCATCGGAAGCAAAGGAGAAGATATGGAACTCCTTGCTATAGTCTGGGCTAATCAAAGTGGGAGCTTCCATAATATCCCTCTTGATGGCTTCAAAAGATCTTCTTGCTGCATCAGTCCATTTGATCTCTGATCCCGTTTTCAGCATGGAGGTGATGTGTTTTACCAATTATGCAAAATTAGGAATAAACCTCCTTACAAAATTTTGTTTTCCCAAAAAGGATTGGATGTCCTTTTTTGATCTTGGGACAACCAAGGCTTGTATTGCTTTCACTCTCTCTGGGTCAATCTTGACACCTGCAGCAAAAACAATGTTTCCTAGAAGCTTGCCCTCTTCTAAAGCAAAATGTGACTTCTTAGGATTCACTGATATCCCAAACCTTCTGCACTTCAGAAACACTTTCTTTAAATGCTGCAAATGAACTTGATGGTTGTTGGAGTATATTGTTATATCATCCAAGTAGACAAGGACAAACTTAACCTTCTCTCCCACAAATGCTATATCCATAGCTCTCTGAAAGGTGGCCCCAGCATTCATCAGCCAGAAGGGCATATTAGAGTACATAAAAGTGCCCCAAGGAGTGGTGAAAGCAGTTTATTCTTGGTCATGTGGATGTACAGCAACTTGGTTATACCCTGAAAATCCATCTAGGAAAGACATAACTTTGGCTCCTGAGACTTTCTATAGCAAATGCTCCATCTTCGGCAGGGGATAATTGTCCTTCTTAGAGCATTTGTTGACGGTCCTGAAATCAACACAGCCTGATTTCCCCACTTTTCTTCCTCACCACTACCAAAATGGCTACCCACTTTGAATACCTTAAAGGGACTATGATTTTGGCCGCCAACGACTTCTTGATTTCTTTTTCAATCAGAGGGAGGAGCAAAGGATTAATGGGTCTCATCTTTTGCTTGAAAGGAATGATGTCTTTCTCCAATGGGATCTTATGCTGGATGATCTTTTTCTCATAAGTTTTAAGGTCACTGTATTCCCAAGAAAAGACATCAGCAAATTACTTCATTAAGGTGCAGTACTCAAAACTTTGGGCAACAGACAAATGGGTGGACAGATTTATATACTTTGGATGATTTGGACTCCCTATGTTATGCTTATGGACTATAGACTGATCTTCATTTTGAGCAATCTTATGAGGCACATCATTATGGTCAAAAAGCTTCTCTAGAGGCACTAGCCCTTTAGGTATATGATTGCTAGGCAACTGAACAATGCTGCCTTGGCCAAATCTATTCTTTAGCTGGGGCTAGGGACATTTCTCCAAGGTTTCATTTTCTTGATCAATTTGCATTTCAGAGAATTCATCAATGGCTTGCAGAAACCTATTTACTTCATCATCATCCTCAAAGACTTTCCAGTGCTAGACATTATCAGGCAAGGATGGTCTAGATTTGATCTGGACTTCATAAGCCAATCTAGTGGGCATGGGAGGGACGAACATGCTAGCAAACATAGCAAGGGAATCAGCAAGCTGATTTTTTACTCTAGGAATATATGAGATACAAAAACTATCAAAAGCATCTTTGAGTCTCCATACCTCATCTCTGTATGCTTTCAGCCTTGGGTGCCTTTCTTGGAATGTTTTGTTCACTTGTTGAATGATGAGATCAGCATCTCCAAACACCTTTATGTCTCTGATTCCCATGTCTTTGGCAGCGTTTAAGCCCAATATCAGAGCTTCATACTCTGCTATATTGTTGGTGACCTGAAAAGTCAGTTTAAAAGACAGATGTGTGCTTTCTTGTTTTGGAGACACCAGAACCACTCATGCTATTGCGGTTTCCTTTGAACAGGCTCCATCAAAGAACATAGCCCAAGTCTGTGTCCCTTCCTCTTCCATGGCCTGGCATACTGGTTTCTTGATCTGCACCGAGGCCCTCTCGGATTCTTCAATTTGGAGAATACATGCTCCAAAATCAGTGTCCACGGTGTAAATGGGATGATTAGTGGGATTCTTCTCATCACTGATGATGTAGGCCATATGAGCTTCTCTGTATAGCCTTCTGCTTTCTCCTCCAAAAACTGGGACAATGGCATAAGACAAGTCATTTTGTAATGTCCCACCCAACCTCTTAATCCACCCTCTGCAAAGTAGCATACCAAACTTAGGGGGAACATCTACTACCACAATATCCATCATCATGCTCTTCATGGGTAGTTGAGTTACGGTGATAGCTAAATCTTTGATTAACCCCAGAAATTTCACCTTCCTCGAATCAGAGGAGAACAGGTCATGATAAGGTCTGGTAATATCAAGGCCTAACTCTTTCGTGACAGCTTTGGGCATCAGATTATGGCTAGCACCTGTGTCCAGCAGACAGTTGTGGAGGATTTTGTCATGGATGGTCAACGAGACATAAAATGATGGGGAATTATCATCAGCAGGTTCAGTCATTGGGCTAAGCACAACTGCAGGTTTATCATCTTGTAAATTCACATAGTCATTGGATGTTTGTGTGGCTTTTAGCTCAAGGGCATCAAGGATGGGCATTATAAAGACCTCACTCTTTACAAGTTCTATCAGAGGTACAGATATTTTTAACTTATGGACTTCTAATTCAAGACTGAAAGGGGAATGGGACTTGTCAGTGCCTCTTACCTCTTGAGCCGGTGCTTTCATGATGGTGGGATCAGCTATCGGTCACTTCTACTTGCTGATGTGCTACTTTGTGAGGACATCAGCTCTTTGGGTAGGATTCTCTTTGACATTACTCGTTCTTGACCTCAAGTTATATCTTTGTTGGTCTTCAGTCTGTAGAAAAAGTTCTCTATCACACTCTTGACTGGTCTGGTCCCTGAGTAATGACTCTTCGTAGGCAGCTAATGTCAAAAAGGCAGCACTGCCCTTGTCTTCCATGCAGTTAATCCCATTCTCTTCATCAAATTGTTCCTCCTCCATGACTACGTTCTAGAAAGGAGTCTTAACCCTTTGTTCTTCACTAGCCTCTTTGCCCCTCTGAATGATCTGCAATTGTTCATTTTCTCTTCCAGATGGATTTTGATTTCTAGGAGAAAATGTTTTAGGAAGCCTTTCTTTCCCAGAACTCTGCTCAACCTTCAGTTTGGATATTTCAGCAGCCAATGACTCTGTCATTTTAGTCATTTTGTCTATTTTGGGTTCTGAAGATGACGAAGAAGAAGAAGAATCACCTCTCTGCCTCCTATCAACATGTCCTTTGAGTTTTTCTGCAGCCATAATATTGGATTCCACCTCCAAGTCTGCATCTTGCATTTCAGCTAGAGAAACACATCTTCTTTCTCTTAATAGCAAGCAGAAATCAGAGTCAAAGGCATTGACATAGGTGAGTTTTGCAGAGGTGGGGGTAGGCTTCACTTCAGCTGATATCTTGTTATACATACAATTGAATCTTTTATTAAAGTCAGACAATGACTCCCCATTTTCCCTTTTTAGGTTGCCAAACTCAGTATGGTAGTATAGCAGGTCTTTCTTATCTCCCTAATGTTTTAAAAACACATCATCTAATGCTTCAATGTCTGCTATAGACCTAGGGGTCAGCTCTCTGAACCACTTTCTAGCCTCTCCATCAAGGCTTTGGAAAAATACTCTCATCCACACATCATCTTCACTGATATCTAGCTTATCAGCATAGCTATAAAAAGACTCAAGGTGTTCTTCAGCTGTTACTCCGTCTGTACCAGTGAACTTAGGCATGTATTTCTGATATTATCCTACAGGCATGGCGTTCAAAGGAATAGGCAGTACTAGGGGTCCATACCTAGCAGCTATGATTCTTTCCATTTTAGTGGGTGCTTGAGGGCGTGCCATGATTGGGGTAGATGGAAGGGTACTAGCAGTTTGAAAGGTAGGGAGTTGAGAAATGACTGACAAGGCTAAAGGAATATGATGGACTGGAAAGGAGGTTTTCTTTGGAGTGAGATCCAAAGGGGAACTTATTGGACAAGGAGATTTATGAATCTCTGAGAGTATTTGTTGACTAATAATGCTAGGCTCTATATTTTCAACGTGTGAATGCTCAGTTACATGCCTTTCTTGCAAAGATACATAAGATTGTTTAGGCTTACCTAATCCTAATGCTCCTTTTCGTGATATCTTGTTTTGCTTGACAATGTTCTCAGGGTCAGGCACTGGGTCAGCTGGTGATTTCTAAGGATTTCTCCGAGTGTGTCTCACAAACTGAGCCAGAACTATGATGTGGAGTCGCCAAAAGGTTTGTCCTCCAGTAGAGTCACCAGATAGATGAGTACAACCAAGAATGTTTCTAGACTTTTTCTATCATCAAAGTTGGATCCGTGTCGTTCTCCCAAGGAGGTTGAGCTTCAATCTCTTCTCCCCGGCAATGGCGCCAATTATGTTAGGAATCCAAGAAACTCTCGTAGTTTGTAGCTCGGAGATACCTAGTAACATATAAGTTCAACTATTGTTGCAGGTTTAATGGAAGGAATGATGGTTTGCTTCAAGCCAGATAACCACTTCTACTTTGTTTCACTCCAGACATGCATGAACACCCTCAGACTACAAGGCTTTAGACCACCAATGCTCACAGTTTTAGATATTAGGTGAATATGGAGAATACTAACCACACCAGCAGATACACAAGACCATGTGATGGTCCACTGCAACTAGTAAGAAACTTGTAAATCTAATCTATTAATGCAAAGACAGGATAACAACTCTCTTGCATTAGATAGACAGAAACCTGGGTAACCTGTTCAGTGATGCATTCAATATCTTAACACAGAGATAAGATGACAGTTATCTAGTGCTAAACATCAAGAGATCAAGAACACAGAATGTCAGGCACAAGCTTAGAACAGAAGAAAATGGACAGTGAGCAATTAACAACAAAAGAAGCTTGTATTAGCTGAAAATTAAGATGAGATGCTGCAAGTGACAAAATATCTACAGTCTCCAAAAGTTGAACCTTACATCAAATGACAACCTTGATTACATCTTGCTTCGAGATACTTATAAGTTTAAAATACTAGGGCACTTGGCCGTTCAGGTATGGAGGGGTCATAATTGACCACCAACTGCATTCAACCTCCTGATGGAGTCTCTGAATGAAGTTGCTTTTTTTAATGGGCAAATCCGATCTGTTCAGGTGTTGTGCTGTCCTTTAGGTGGTTGGAGTGCTCATACCGGTGGAGCCCATGACTAATTAATTTAGTTACAGAGTCGTGATGTGTCCTTTTCACCCTTGGCCATGCTTTCTGTTAAATATGGTTGTTGGGGGTCTGACTGTGATTGATGCTGGCAGAGCTGGTCATCTCATTCTTCTGGTAACGGGATGGTCAAAGGACGTGAAATGTATGGGTAGGTGGGCGATTTTGGTGAGCGAGAAGAATGACCATCAGATCGGGGAAACGGACGACAGGGATGGCTCGGCGGAGGCTATCAGTCGAGATGAGAGTGGGGTGTGTTAGGGCCATTGGATCTTCTGTGGGTAGATTAGACGGTTATCGGGCGTCGGAGTTGCACGGGTGTTTTAACGGGCGTGGCGGTTTAGTCGGGCGGTAATGGTTTTTATCGCACCGCTTTCGGGTGCTAAGTGGTAAAAGCCCGGGGGCGAGTGATTCCATTAAATGACAGACACGTAGCAGCAGATGAGAGAGAAAAACCACTCTCATCGCGCACTATCTTTCGATCAAGTTGTCAGTGCAATGGATGCGAAAACCGTCAGATCTTGGTGGAGATGATCTGACAGTGGAGAGTGGTAGAGCAGGTCGCCTTTATCGGGTGCGACAGGAGCCGTTGGATTGGCGGGGGTGATCAATGGTGGGGAAGCGATGGGGGTTTTATGAGCGCATGAGGGCATATGGTAGGGTTTTATGGTTGGTTTGGGGTTTTGCGCTTGGGGCTAAAGTCAAAGGGGGTTACCTTGTTGGGTTTAGGAGGCAAATAGGGAGACATAGGTGGTGGAGAGTAAGTAGGGTAGGAGGAGAAGGGAAAATGACCCATGTGGGGCCCCTTTGAAGACACCACCAAACAGACCGAGCTTTTCTCTGACATTAGAAAGTCAGTGTTGCATAGCAAGGCTAACAGTGAAGATGAAGACAAATCCTTTGAATCTTATCCTTCCCACCACCACCGTTGACTGTTAATAGGATTGATGTAAAACAATTGCTTAACTATTAACTGTTAATATATACAATTAATATAATCAAGTTAATAAGAATAAGAATAGTCCACTGATAGTTTTCATACTAATACAGTTAAATCTAAAATTGTAAATATCATTATTTTCTCCTTTAATTTTTTCTAACATAATATCATTTTAATAAAAAATATGTTTTTTATTTAACTAATATTTCTTTTTTCTTTTTTATTAATATACTTACTCATATATTGTAATGATATGCAAGATTATAGTTAAATCATGTAAATATTTAATATTGATATAAATATTATGATATTTAAGGTTAATAATATTATATTTTGATATTATGAAAATATAATATTATGATTTTAATGTTAATAATGTTTGATTTTGATATTATGATTATTATGAATTTAATTGAATCTAAATTTAATAAAATTGGTATTGGCTTTCCAACTTTTTTAGATTTCTAAATTAAATGTATACATGAAATAAGACCATAGCTAATATCTATATTATGATTTCAATTTGAATGTTATATGGAGTTCAAAATTTTAATTTGGGTTAATAATTGTAGGTCAAGCTTGATTAAACAATGAGGGTGATTATGATATCTTTTTATATTAAATAAATTGATTGAAAAGTATTAATTGGAAATTCAAATTAAATATTTTGAAAAATAATAAAGATGATTTTAATAGTCTTACTTTCATAATAAATATCAATAAAGATTATTGCCATGTTATTATTGAAAATTAGTGAATTTCACTTAATAGCCTTTGCTATTTGCATGTTGATCACTACAGTTTAGTATTGACCAATGCAACTTATAATCTTTACTTTTGAAAAATAAATATTTATTTTTCAATATTATTAAAATAACTAATTTTCAAACATTTGATAGGACTGTAACTTGAAGGTCTTGTTGTAGCATTTTCACATTATAATGCCATGTAGATAACTACCTCACATATCTTATGCCATAGTTTATGGATATTATTGCAATATTAATGCATGATTTTTATATATTTGTGTAATTATTTTTTATTTTTAAGTTTTGTAGAAAAACCATCCAAAAATAAAATCCATGAACCAAGGTAAATAACATTTACTTCCTATGGTAAGTTAAGGAGGTATTTGTTAACTTTTCTTAGGGATATATTGTTCTTTTCTTTAGATACGTGCATTTCATCATTTACATATTTAATTCACCCCACAACATCATAAAATCAATAACAAAATATGCAATTATACATAAAGAAAAGTACCATCATCAATGTAGCAGAACCTAAAGGAATAATAGAAGAAAAGCATTGACACATACAGACACAAGGGTTGGTCGAAAACCAGGGAACAACCCAACAAGGGGGGAAACCCTTGCATATTTTTAGTCTTATTAAATTGTCATTGAATGTTTTAACAAAGAGAGTACAATGATCCACTTCTTCTTTCACAAGACTATCGAGTAAAACCAACCAAACAATATCCCAGAGATGAACCCAAAAATAATACTAATCAAAATCATGATTCGAAAGTCTACAATCAACTGTCAACATTTGTAGTCAACTCGCAGAATCTATGGTCACCTGTCAAATGAAACCCTAGTTTCTAGCCATGTGGAGAGAGAGAGATATGTGTGTCACTAAAACATTCCAACCACACACAAAGGCTTGCATATGTGTGGCTATAGCCGAAAATATCCAACATCAACCCTACAACTACAAACCAAAAACCCTAATTTGTACGTGCAAGCTCAGACCCTGCAATTTTGGACCTGTGCGAACAGATTCCCTGTGAACCAATTTCAAACCTGTGCAAGCCAAATCAAAGAAAGAAGAATTATTGATTATCTGCAAATGATGGTCGCTTGACTTGTATTTATAGCCATCCAAGGGTGTCCAATTTCCTTTTGGGTTGACCTATCCTTTTGATCCAAAGTGGATCCTAAAAACCCTCTAATTCCTCAAGATCAAAAAACTATTGCAAAGGATGAACTTTTAGAAATGGCGAATTACACTATCATGACTGTAAAACATGAAGAAACAATGAAAAACAGAGTTATCGGAGGCTTAGATAGTGACACACAGGAGCCGTCAGATCTGGCCAATCAACGGTCCAGATCCAATCGACATATCGCAATCAGAGATGGCAAGCAGAGGCTATCGGAGGCTACCATATGAAAGTTGCGATCGCGACCAGCGCAAGTCAACGAGGACCATCGATCAAGCACACAGATCGATGGCCCATGTTAACTCGCAATATCGCATCAGCAAAATACAAGGGAGTGCTTACGGGGGCCTGAGGACTCGATATGCGATTACAATATGTCGCATCACAAAATCGCATCGTGACAATACAGAGGAGCAGGGCCAATACATATGTGACTTGTGATAATGCCGGACCCGACGGGGCTTATGGGTACAAATATATATATTTTGAGTTTAAGAAGAAAAGGGTTTTTCTATGTAAATTTGCATTTCCGTTAAATAAATGAAAAACAAAGGAAATTCAAATGGAGTGATAAGCCAAACTCGAAAGGGTTTATAAATGCAGTTGTGTATTATTTAAAGTCCGCCATAAAGCCATTCATTGGGATTTCAGTGTTTTAATGTATTTTAACAAATACAAAGGAAACCACTGCACATGGGCACTACGACTTGTGATAGCGATATATAGTGGAACCAAAAGGGTTTATGAATGCAATACTATAACATTTCAAGTTTAATATGGGGAAAATTGTTGGGATTTTCTTTGTGTTTGGGATTTTTCATAATAAACCCAAATACAAAGGAACCCATGACTGAGTGACTTGCGATCGTGATACAAAGGCGGACCCGATGGATTTTAGGGAAGAGATCATAATATTTCAAGTCCGATAAAAGGAATTTGGGCAGATTTTTACATTGTTTCTCTGTGTAAACAGGGAACGACTGTTTTTGGGATTTCAAGTGCCGATGGTCCCTTCCATTGCAAAAGAGGTGGCCACCATCCCTGAAGACATTTAGTAATGATTCCTTAACGCTCAAAGAGGGATTTGAGAGAACAGAGGCCGGGAGCCAGAGAGCCCAGAAGAGGAAACCAACAGAAAGCATCGATTGGATTAAAAGCCACATAATGATAGATACAGAGGCAGGTAGTGCTGAGACAGAGAAAAAGATAGAGACAAAAAGTGAGAGGGAGAATCTGTGTACTTAGAGAGACTTGGGGGATTCAAGTTGACCCTACTATTTTATATTTTTTGTGTTGAGACTCAAATTGAGCTCACTTTTGTAAAACTCTGCTCTTGAAGACATAATATAGAGGTCACAATGGAAGGCTGGACTAGGAGACGTACCCCAAGAGTTTTGGGTGAACTCCATATTAAACTTGTTGTGTTATTTGTGTTTGCCTATTATGTTTCTCTAACTACTCATTGTCTATATTATTCGCAATCGTATCGATCCGTTGCACTAAGTGATATAGGCAAATCCATGCACATGAGTCTATAATACCTTAAAAGTAATCTAGGATCTCATTTTCAAATAAAGTGGTATCAGAGCTTTTGGTTCTTGGCTTGTTAATGTTAGACAAGCTTGTGCTGGACTTTTTTTGAATGCTAACTAGGTCAAAGCTCAAACTGAGAAAAGGAGAACTTGTTAAGGCCAACCCAAAAATTAGAACAGTCTATTCGAGGAGGAGAATGGCAGAAGAAACTCATTTGGAATCAGAATCTCAGTTCATGGACAGTTTTATGGCCATGAGGGCCATGGTGGAAGAGATGTATCGAGAATTTAAGAAGGGTCGAGGTGAAAGCACTTTGACACCCAAACAAGACAAAGGAGATGAGGAAACATCTCTAGATGCCCCTCCAGAGGGCAAGGGGAAAGGGGAAAAGGCTCCTCCTTCATCTCCTCCACAATCTCCTTCATCATCCTCATCTCCTAGCCCTGATAAGAAGAATAAGAATACTTCTTTGATTAAATTAGATGTAAAGTTTGATTTGCCAATTTATGATGGGGAATTAAATGTAGAAAAGCTAGATAACTAGATTAGATAGATTGATGTATATTGTAGCGTGCAGAACATTGATTCAGAAAGGAGAAAGATTTAGTTGGCTAGCCTTTGCCTTCGAGTAACTGCCCTAGTGTGGTGGGAAGGCAGGACACAAGCTGGTTTGAAGAAGCATGGTAAAATTCTTTCTGCCTGGAATGAATTTGTTTCTGCCATTAAAAAACAATTCTATCCACTAGCTTATATGCAACAAGAAATGATGAGTTGGAAAACTCTTTGCCTATTAAAGGGCAAAAGTGTACAAAGCTATACCCAAAAATTTAGAAAAAGAGCTTTAACTCTAGGCATTTCTCTAGACTCACCTGAAACTTTTTTGAAGTATATAGGTGGTCTGCATAGCTATTTGAGGCACACCATTCTCATGTTTAATCCCGCTAGCCTAGATTATGTGTCAGTTCAGGCTACACATCTAGAGGTTAGAGGCAAGAATGTGAACCCAGAGATTGGGGGATCATCAAAACCCTCTGCAAGTAAGAACAAGGAAAAGAAGAAGCAAAAATGGAAGGAGAGGAAGACAAATGCTATACAGAAAGACAAACCTTCATGCACTCACTGCAAGAAGGATGAGCAGGATGATGAACACAACTAGTCTTTGCATCCGGAGCTAAAACCCAAGAATTTCGGTGGTAAGAAGAAGAAGACTGCTGCTGTTATTTAGAAAGACTTGGGGTCAAACTCAGGTGATGAAAAAATAGTCACAGCCATAGGTATAAAAGGTTATCTGCTTTAGAGAATGCAAAGATCAAGAAGCAAGTATAGGATCTGCTCGATAAAGGGTTCATAAGACCAAGCATATCACCATGCGGATCTCTAATCATGTTGGCTCGTGGAGGATGTGCATTGATTATAGAGCACTGAATAAAATAATGATCAAGAATTGTTATCCTCTTCCTCACATTGATGATCTATTAGATCAGTTGAAAGAAGCAGTTTACTTTTCCAAGTTAGACTTACATATTGGCTATCATCATATCAGAGTAGCAGAACAAGATGCATGGAAGACTGCTTTCAAAACAAAGCAAGGTTTGTATGAATGGTTGGTTATTCCTTTTGGCTTAACTAATGCTCCTGCCACTTTCATGAGAGTTATGAATTATGTACTCAAGCCTTTTATTGATGATTTTGTAATTGTATATTTAGATGGAATTCTTGTTTTCAGTAAAACATGGGAAGAACATTTGAAGCATGTAAAGCAGACTTTAGATGTTTTGAAAAGAGAAAATCTCTATGTGAAGTTATCAAAATGTGAATTTGGCAAAACATCTTTAAATTATTTGGGTTATATTGTAGGGGGTGGTGAATTGAAGATAGATCCCTCTAAGGTTGAAGTCATTGTGAACTGGCCTAAACCCAAATCTGCTACAAAAGTTAGGAGTTTCCTAGGAGCACCACAATATTGGAGAAATTTTATTGCTAACTTTTCCTTGAATGTAGCTCCCTTACATGCTTTAACAGGATTGAACAAGGTGTTTCAGTGGTGAGGCAAACAGCAGAAAGCCTTCGACACCTTAAAAGAAAAAATTAGTACATCATCAGTACTAGCACTACCACATCTTCAACGACCATTTGAAATTGAAACAAATGCCAGTGACTATGCCATGGGACCAGTGTTGATGCAACACGGTAAACCCATATGCTATCATTCTGAGACATTTAATTCTGCAGTAGTTAATTATCCCACATATGACAAAGAATTGTATGCAATAGTATAGAGTGTGAAAAAGTGGAAACATTACCTAATGGGAAAAGAAACAATCATCCATATAGATCATTAACCACTTCAATATTTGCACTCACAAACTAAATTGTAGAAATCAAGACACTATAGGTGGATGGGTTTTCTATAGCAATTTCATCTTGTCATCAGATATAAGAAGGGCATACAAAATAAGGTTGCAGATATGTTATTCAGACCAATCATAAATGTATCTACTATACTTAAGCATAACTCAGTAATGCATGAAAGCTACATTGAACAATATGCTCAAGATATAGATTTTAAAGATGTATATGCAACTTTAATTCATGGTGAACAAGTAGAAGAATTGGATTATTATGTTAAGGACCAACTCTTGTATCATTTGGGAAAGTTATGCATTCCACAAACTGAAAGAGTTAACATAATCCGAGAAGCACGTACTTCTCTTATATCAGGTCATTTTGGTGTAAGTAAAATAGTTTCACAGCTGCAAAGGTTCTGTTATTGGCCAAGAATGAATGAAACAGTTTATAGATATATTAAAGGGTGTACCACGTGTGCTAAAAGCAAGCCCAGCAATAGAAAATTAGGCTTGTACACTCCACTTCCAGTTCCTTCTTGTCATTGGGAGAGTGTTTCCATGGACTTTGTTGGGGGATTGCCAAAATCTAGAAAAGGTAATGATTATTTATATGTTATTGTGGATAGGTTCAGCAAAATGTGTATTTTAATACCTTGTAACAAACATATTACAGCTAAACAAACAGCAAAGTTGTTCTTTCAGCACGTATGGGTTCATTTTGGGTTACCCACTTCCATTGTATCTGATCGAGATTCCCGATCTGTTGGGAAGTTTTGGTCAAGTCTGTGGGAATTGATGGACACCAGATTGAAGAAGAGCACAGCATTTCATCCACAAACAGATTGCCAAACAGAGGTGGTCAACAGGACAGTGATCCAATTTCTCAAGGGATATTGCAGCAAGCATCCCAAGCTTTGGGATGAACATTTGTGTTATTTGCAACATGCTTACAACCATGCTAAGCACTCTTCTACACAGAGATCTCCTTTTGAGACTTGTTTTGGTTTTACACCAAAGTCTCCCTTGGATTTTGCCTTTGGAAAAGACATAGCAGTTGATGGACACAGTGATGTGTACAAAGCAACGAAGTTCATTGAACAGATCCATGAAATCCACCAGGCAGTGCAGGAACAGCTGGAAAGAAGCCAGGCCAATTACATGGCAAGGCATGACAAGCATCGAACTAAGCATAGCGTCCAAGTTGGTGATCAAGTCTGGATGTACATCAGCAAAGACAGAATGCAAGGTGAAGGTAAGAAGTTGAAGCCAATAAGGTATGGGCCTTTCAAGATACTTGAGAAAATTGGTGAAAACGCTTTTTTCCTTGATTTTCTAGCTTACATGCACATCTATTCAGTAGTTAATGCAGAAAACTTGAGACTATTTGAACCTTCATTGATTGAAGATCTCGAAGAGAAAAGTCAGTTGCCTTCTATTGATGATTTGTTGCCTGAATTTCTCAATGAGTTGCAGGAAGACACAGTTCTAGACAAGAAGGTGAGAACTACGTGCAGAGGGGATGTTGAGTACCTCAGAATTGGACTCAAAGGTTCAAAACCAAGCAGTGCACGATGGATAGAAATTGGACAAGTGAGGAAGTTGTATCCTCACTTGATCGATGCTTAAAAATCAACTTTTGGTGGTCCAAAAGCTTTTAAGTGGGAAGGCATGATCCAAAATGGATCCTAAAACCCCTCTAAGTCTTCAAGATCAAAAAACTATCACAAAGGATGAACTTTTAGAAAATGGCAGATTACACTATCGGGACTGAAAAACATGAAGAAACAGTGAAAAATAGAGTTATCGGAGGCTTGGACAGTGATGCATAGGAGCCGTCAGATTTGGCCGATCAACAATCCAGATCCGATCACCATATCGCAATCAGAGATGGCAAGTGGAGGTTATCTGAGGTGACCATATGAAATTTGTGATCGCGACCAGTGCGAGTCAATGAGGACCGTTGATCAAGCACACAGATCGACGGCCCAGGTTAACTCGCAATATCGCATCGACAAAATACAATGGAGTCTTACCGGGGCCTGAGGGCTATGTGATATGTGATTGCGATATGTCGCATCGCAACAATACAGAGGAGCGGGGCCAATACATATGCGATTTGCGATAAATCCGGACCCGACAGGTCTTATGGGTACAAATATATATATATATATATTTTGAGTTCTAGAATAAAAGGGTTTTCCTAGGTAATTTTGCATTTCCGTTAAATAAACAAAAAACAAAGGAAATGCAAATGGAGCGATAAGCCAGACCCAAGAGGGTTTATAAATGCAGTTGTGTATTATTTAAAGTCCGCCATAAATCCATTCGTTAGGATTTCAGTGTTTTAATGTATTTTTACAAATACAAAGGAAACCATGGCACATGGGCACTACGACTTGCGATAGCGATATATAGCGGACCCGAAAGGGTTCATGAATGCAATAATATAACATTTGAAGTCCGATATGGGGAAAATTGTTGGGATTTTCTTTGTATTTTGGATTTTTCATAATAAACCCAAATACAAAGGAACCCACGATCGAGCGACTTGCAATAGCGATACAAAGGCAGATCCGATGGATTTTAGGGCAGAGATGATATGTTTCAAGTCCAATAAAAGGAGTTTGGGTGGATTTTTACAGTGCTTCTTTATGTAAACAGGGAACGACTGTTTTTGGGATTTCAAGCGCTGATGGTCCCTTCCATTGCAGAATAGGTGGCCACCATCCCTGAAGATGTTTAGCAATGATTGCTTAACGCTCGAAGGGGAATTTGAAGGGACAGAGGCTGGGAGCCAAAGAACCCAAAAGAGGAAATGAACAGACAACACCGATTGGCTTAAAAGCCACAGAATGACAAAGACAGAGGCAGGCAGTGCTGAGACAGAGACAAAAAGCGAGAGGGAGAGTCTGTGTACTCAGAGAGACTTGGGGGATTCAAGTTGACTGTCCTGTTTTATATCTATTGTGGTGAGACTCAAATTGAGCTCACTTTTGTAAAAATCTGCTCTTGAAGACATAATAGAGAGGTCACCACTGAAGGCTGGACCAGGAGACGTAGCCCAAGAGTTTTGGGTGAACTCCATATTAAACTTGTTGTGTTATGTGTGTTTGTCTATTATGTTTCTCTAACTGCTCATTGTCTATATTATTCGCAATATTATCAATCTGTTGCACTAACTGATATAGGCAAATACATGCACATGAGTCTGTAATACCTTAAAAGTAATCTAGGATCTCATTTTCAGATCACCTTTTTGTGCACATGTGGGTTTCCATATTAAAATATATTTTTCCTTAACCAAATTAAATTCTTCCAAGGAAAAGTAGGGGTCTTCATTGATGAGGAAGATTATCCAAAGGAGGGAATTTGTCCCTGAGCTACAACATTAACACTCCCTCTCATCTAGAGATAAATTGCTAACTTCAACATATGTCCCATTGTTTTCGGGAAAACTAGTGTCTATTCAATCTGCTAGTCCCACTAAGACAGGTAGCTATCTTAGAAATAAATAATTCAAAGTAACTTGTGTTTTCCTTTAGGTATGATAGATTAGAGAGAAGCAGAGAGCACCAACCTTAATCTTTCACTTGGCTCCTTGCTTGTTTCCTCTCTCCTCTCATAGAGCTTGCCACTCCTTTCTCACTTGTCCCGCTTTAAAGAACACCTATAGAGACAAAGAAACAAAACACCATCAAAGCATAGAGATCTATAATACCATAAATAATGCAGAATCAAAAGTACATTAACCATACAATTGCATTCACAAATACAAGATTCACAAGTACACAAGTATATGGAGGAAAACACAAATAAATTTATTGATATTAGAAGTAGAAGAGAGGATTACAACCCAACTGTCTGATCCAGCATCATCCTCCTAGCATGAAAGCCCTCTTCACCTCATGAAAAGCAAGATCACCCAACAATACAATGTCGCAAAGAGAAACCATCAACACTTCCTTATAAATTACAAAATTCCAGCCTCTGGATCTCTCAGTTGAGGGATCCATTTATAGATATTTGCAGAGGGGTGATTCAGCTTCTGGGCTTTTGATTAGTGTCATTTTACTGATAGTTCTTGGTTCCACTTGGAGATTTTATGATCTATTACTCATCCCTGGGCGAATTCAGAGAGGCTAGTGTCATATGAGAAGTTTCTAGAAGATTCTATGGGTTTCCACTTAGCAAATTGTCTCTGCCATTTGTCTACTCTCGCTCATCACACCCTACAGAAGGCCTTTTCAGTATGCATCGCACCGCTTGTGTGTAGCAGGTGAGATGCATCGCACTTTGACCAAGGAGCAGTCTGTATGGTCCAATTTTGACCAGTTCTGAGTGGTTTTTCAGGTGGAACTTCTGGGAAATGATGTAATTAGTTGACCATGATCCTTTAGGGTTTGAAACAACACTTTTAGGGGTTTAAGAGCCCTTGGTTTATCGACATATGTGATTGGGGTTGCAGTGCCCAAATATGTCTATAACACCCATCACATGTATCTCATCAACAAATGTCGTCACTACATATCTTGGATCAGCTTTGGTCTCTATGTCCATCTCTCCTCAAGTCTGCTTATCTCTTCTTATTTCTACTTGTCTCTAATCATATTTTGAACACTCTCAAATCTAAAAAAAGAAGAATTTGACAATGGAGGGGAGTTCAAGCTACCACCCTCTATTCATCGAGGAGCCACTTCTTCCACCCAAAATCATTTTCCATCATGGAGCCCAGTGCTACTACCCAAAAAAACATTAGAGAGATTAACATCAGGGAGCCCTGCTCAATCTGAAACCACATCGGGGATCCTATCTCAACCCCGAATCCAATGACAATGAGGAAGATCCTATGGTACACTCTCACCTCATGTCTATGACAATGGGCAAGGTCCTATGGGACACCCTCACCCCAATTCATCTCATAGGGGAGCATACATCTTATACCCTATGTCGAGAAATAAGTGAGATACAACTTAGCAAGCAATGATCACAACCATCATTATGTAATAAATGGGAGAGATACCACTTGTTATATAAGAGGTAATGATTACATCCATCATATTATCAATCGATATTCCCAACAATGACCCTCAAGAGTCATGTGGTAGAACACCTACATCATAGTTGAGCTTGGGTGGAATACCTGACTTACCAAAGGTAAGGATCACACACCCCCAAGCCTCCTAAACCCTTGGCCAGACAGAGAGGGACAATCCCAACATGCCTATCTTGTGGGTATAATGCCAGCAAGGGTATACTCTACTCTGGAAGAGCTCACACCAAAATACTAGGTTGCAACCTTATCTATTTTCATGTTAACAAATTTCATTTACGAAGCAATATCAAGCCAAACTTTATCAACCCATCCTTATGATCATAATATGAATAATATACATCCCTAGATGTAAATTCATACATCAAGGCTAAGTCATATATGTTCCTTCCATTCATTGTGAGATCACTGCATATTGAATCACAATTGTTTACACTTCAACCAATGTGTCAGTGCTAATGATTCCAATACATAATCAATATTGTATACCAATATTAATCACAGAGAGTTACTATGCCCATATTGTAGTGCCACATCAAGCAAATCACCATCGCAAAATATTATCAAAGCCCTAACTTGTTATCACTATGAATTCAATCAATCCATAAGCCAAAAATATATATGAGTTTCCAATAATCTTGTCAAAATTCTAATACTACTCATCTATATTAAGTCAATCCAATAATTCAAGTCTTTGTCAAACCCTAGCACCTTTTACCAAATACTTCCATATAATAGCTTCAATCATCAAATAAATAAAAATAACATATTTATATGCATATTACAGACTCCTGAAAACACAAGATGATTTAAGACATTCACTTTCTCTACAACAAGTCAAACATTGTGTAGATTTCATAGTTCCCTAAACTCCCTTGCTCATAAAACTCTTTATCATCTGATTCATGTCTGTAGATTGGTCATCCTCCTGTAGCGCTTCTGATTTTCATGCATAGGTTTTAGTTTTTGTATCCTACAGGCCCATCTGCACCCATAACCCTTCTTTTGTGTGGCTAGGAGGCCTATAACCGTACTCTTATTCCTTTCTCCCAATGGTTGGGGATTGAATGAGGAGAAACCTTCTCTCCTCATATCAAAACTTGTCAAAACTTATTCAAGAACATCATATTGTTATTCATGTATATAAACCTTCAACAATCAAGATACATTTACAAATAATAATATATGTTTGGATCTTATGGAGTTATCTCTCTGCATGAGAAGCCATTTTAATCAACGTTAATCAAGGCATCAACTTGTCTATCATAATATTGTTATGCATAAAAAAAATTGATATATGATGGAGTCAAACTATATCACATTCTAAAACATATATTCATCATAGTCATAAAAGATCATCATCAACTGCTTTGTTTCCACATATGGACATGTCATCAAACATTCATCAAAGGTTAGTGTCATATAATTAGGGCATCTAACAATTTTATCTTCATACTACAAGAATTATAATCACAACATCACTTATTTATCACATTATTCAATCATCAAGATAGGGCATCCCATTTTACCACATTGTTAAATTTACTAAGCTTATCCAAACCTAACCAAAATCAACAAAAGGATCTTGAGTATCAACCTTCTTGTCACACTTATGGGTGGGGTGATACCCTATTTTCCATAGATCCCTCAACCCGAGGAGTTGCACGACTCAATTCCTCACCCCTGGAGCTCAGACAAGGAGGAAGAGTTAACTTAGTGTCCTTGATCAACCCTACTCTCTATAGATCAGAAACATATCAATGTGTTGATATCAAATACTTTCTTAAACAATTCATTGAAAATTTCAATCGCACTGCCTCATGCATTACTAAGGGAAGCACTCCTTTGTTTTCCTGTGCATGTTGGACACCAAATCAAATATTATGTTAGAAAAAATACATGACATAAAAGGGTGCAGTATTATTCCTTTCTCCCTCTCACAAAGGTAACAACCACAAGTCTAAGATTGTATCATATAGCAATATTGTATCAATGCATGAAGATATCTCAGCCCCAACAGTATAGGACATTTTCTTCCAATTGAATCCCACTCTACAATGTATTAATGTTGTATTCAAAATTTCCTGAAACATCTCTCCAAAGATATTTTTCAACCAAACTGTCCCATAGCTAGCCATTCCAGAAACAATGTACTCAACCTCACTTGTACTTAAAGCTACGTACTTCTATCTCATCTAAAATATCATGGCAGATCCCAAATAAAACAACAACCAGATGTGCTCTTCCTGTCAATAATTCTTTCCAGCTCAGTCAACATTAGTGTATCCATGCAGTTATACATCTCTAGAAGTATATCTCAGACCAAGAGTGATCGTCCCATGCAAATGTACTTGGCAGCAACATTATGTGATGAGCTAGCTCAATCATGAATTGACTCAGGTTATTCTTGGCAAAACATATATCGAAATGCTTATTCACAAGGAACATCAATGCTTCAACTTGTTTTCAGTTTCCAAGTCAGTTTCAATGATATCTTTTCATAACTTCCTGAAATTCAATTCCATCGGGGTGTCCAAGGATTTGCATTCCATCATGCCAAATAACTCCATGACATCTTTTCCTTTTCCAAACTTCTATCCTAGAAAGTAGTGAATCATGCCAATGTCTTCTATCTCGATCCTAGAGGCTAAATCTCTCATACATTGATCATCAGAGGCTCATCTTAGACCACTTTGAAGTAGCGGTTCAAATCGACACATATTCTAGGCTTTACCAGGTAATTGTTAGTGTAGAAATACCAGACTCAGGAAGCTTGATTCAAACCATACAATGATTTCCACAAACATAATACTGACCAAACTAATATGCTCATACTCAAACAAATCAATATTATGCAATCAAATTAACCAAGTCTTCTTATCAAGCCCTAAATGTCAAATCAAAGCCATAAATGCTTCTGCTAATATCATTGTTGAACTCTTTAGACTAGGTGTTAGGAAGAGCTCACACCAAAATACCAAGTTACAACCTTATCCATTGTCATGTCAACAAATTTTATTTACCAAACAACATCAAGCCAAACTTTATCAACCCATCCTCGTGATCATAATATGAATAATTTATATTCATAGATGTAAATGCATACACCAAGGATAAGTCATATAAGTTCTCTCTATTCATTGTGAGATCACTGCATACTGAATCACAATTGTTTACACTTCGACCAATGTGTCAATGCCAATGATTCCAATACATAATCAATACTGAATGACAATATTAACCATTGAGAGTTATTATGCCCATACTATAGTGCCACATCAAGCAAATCACCATTGCAAAATATTGTCAAAGCCCTGACTTGTTATCACTGTGAATTCAATCAATCCACATTGAGCCAAACATATATATGAACTGTCAATAATCTTGTCAAAATTCCAATACTACTCATTTATATTAATTCAAGCCAATAAGTCAAGTCTTTGTCAAACCCTTGCACCTTTTACCAAATACTACCATATACTAGATTCAATCATCAAATCAAGACAAATTACCTATTGATATGCATACTATAGACTCTTGAAAACACAAGATGAGTCAAGACATTCACTTTCTCTGCAACAAGTCAAACATTGTGTAGATTTCATAGTTCCCTAAAACTTCCTTGCTCATAGAACTCTCTATGATCTGCTTCATGTTTGTAGATTGGCCATCCTCCTGGAACACTTCTGATTTTCATGCATAGGTTTTAGATTTTGTATCCTACAGGCTTATCTGCGCCCATAGGCCTTCTTCTATGTGGCTGAGAGGATTATAACTGTACTCTTAAGCCTTTCTCCGAACGACTAGGGCTTGAGCTAGGAGAAACCTTATCTGCTCGTATCAAAACTTATCAAAACTTCTTCAACAACATCATATAGTTATTCAAGTCTATAAACCTTCAACAATCAAGATACATCTACAAATAATAATCTGTGTTATGATATTATGGAGTTATCTCTCTATATGAGAAGCCATTTCAATCAACATTAATCAAGGCATCAACTTGTCTATCATAATATTGTTATGCATCAAAAAATTTGTTAGATAAAGGAGTCAAACTATATCAAGTTCTAAAACATATATTCATCATAATCATAAAAAATCATCATCAACTGCTTCATTTTCACATATAGACATGTCATCAGAATTTCATCAAAGGTTAGTGTCATATAATTAGGCTACTGACAAGTTTATCTTCATACTACAAGAATTATAATCACAACATCACTTATTTTTCACATTATTCAATCATCAAGATAGGGTGTCCTATTTTACCACATTGTCAGATTTACTAAGCTTATCCAAACCTAACCAAAATCAACAAAAGGATCCTGAGTATCAACCCTATTGACACACTTATATCATCAGGGTTACCATGTTTATCACAAGCATTAACAATAGAATCAAGTTTCCATATATCAAAATTAATAATTTTTCAGTTTGCTTTATAAAAATAGGAAATCCACCATGTCTAATAAAATGTAAGATACTTGCCAAATATCAAGTGAACTAATATATCAGATGTATCATAAATCAAACTTACTTTCATATGCATACATGAGTCATTTATCAAGGTAATATTTTCATCATACCTTAGGGCTTACCTTGAAATCTAATATTGCAGTTAATAATGTATGATACATACCTTCGAATATACAAATACCTTTGCAACTTGTAGCTTTTATTTATCAGCGACAATTGTAGCACCTACATATTGTAATTTCAAGGTTCTACTTTGAAAACTTTCAAAAAAAATTCCTCAGGTACTTTTCTCCTTTTCCAGCACCAGTTCTTCTCTTCCTACACTAGCTTTCTTTTCCTGCAATTTAGATGATCGTCAAGAAGGATTTGCTTATTAGATATCATGTGGAAGTGAGAAGTACTCACAAACTCAAATATGCAATAAGTAATAATCAAATCAATAATCCTAAAGAGGAATAGAATCACAAAGAAGTAACATAAATCTAAAAGGTATGTATCTGTAACAAGAGGAGATCAACTCCCTCTTGAACCAACCTTTAATAATTAATATTGTCCATTATCCATTCAACAATTTTTCCTTCAATATTTCCATCGACTTCATCAGCAACTAGGCATAATTAAGGTTAGCCCAATTAGGGTTATGCTTAAATCTATCACAAGTGTTAAAACAACTTCCCATTGATCATGCTAGGGTTTTAAAATTGTAAAAATCAAGCCTTTACATTATCCCAGGGTTTCTTCCAAACCCTAATCTCACGATATCCATTAAACCCTAATAGCCAAATTGCCTAGGGTTTCCTTCAAATGCTAGTATTCTTTTAGGTATCCTCCATCTTCTCTTACTTCCATCAAAGGTGTCTTCTCAAGGGTGATCGCAATGATTTTATTTAGCACAACTCTGATACCATGTTAATTTTTCTTAGGGCTATATTGTTCTTTGCTTTAGATCATTGCATTTCATCATTTACATATTTAATTCACCCCACAATATCATAACATCAATAACAACATATGAAATTATACAGAAAGAATAATATCATCATCAATGACATGTAACATAAAGGAAAAATAGACGGAAAACATTCACACATAGAGACATCATGATTGATGAGAGACTACAGAAAAACCCACAGGAGAAAAAACATTTCAAATTATTATACTTAGTAGCTTGTCACTGTATGTTTAAGAAAAGAGAGTACAATTATTCTTTTCTTCATTCACAAGAATATCCAGTGAAACGAACCAAATAATATCCTAGAGATGAACCCAACAATAATGCTAATCAAAATCATGATTCAGAAGCATGCGGTCAACTGTCAACATCTGCGGTCAGCTGACAGAATCTGCAATCACCTATAAAATGAAACCCTAGTTTCTAGTCGCACAAAGAGAGAGATATGTGTGTGGTTGAAACATTCGAGTTGCACTTAGAGGCTTGCATGCATGTGGCTACAACTGAAAATATCCAGTGTCAACCCTACGACTATGAAAGAAAAAGCCTAATTTGTACATGCGAGATCGAACCCTGCAATTTTGGACCTATGTGAACGAATTCCGAGCAAACCAATTTCAGACTTGTGTGATCCAAATCAAAGAAAGAAGAATGATTTATGATCTCCAAATCAAGGTCACTTGACTTGTATTATAGCCATCCAAGGGTATCCAATTTCCTTTTGGGTCAATTTGTGCACATGTGGGTTACCATATTAATTTTTTTTCCTTAACTAAATTAAATTCTTCCCAGGGCTAGTAGGGGTCTTCCTTGATAAGGAAGATTGTCCAAAGGAGGGAATTTGTCCCTCAACTGCAAAAAAAAACTGTATTTGCATAAAAAATTGATATCAATAAGAGGTATATAAATATACTTACCAAGAGTTACATCCCACCATTATTTATGTTTTCCTCAACACTTTTATAGGAGTAAAAGTGTAAATGTGTAGACTTACTAGTGGTTACTACTCACCAAAATTTATGCAATTTTTTGTGCACAAGCAATCAATTAATTTATCCACTTCTAATCTCAATTTATTAGTTCTTTTCAAAGCTAGTATAGGATTTTATTTTCCTATTGCCCACTATTAATTTACCATTAACCAATGTAGGCTATAATTTTTTCTGTAGTCTAACTAATAGATGAAATTAACTTTTCCATTGGAACTATTTTGGGTCAATTTTTCTCATAATCCCTTCGAAACTTTTAAGAATCTTAATTTTAAGTTGTTTAATATGCAAAGTTCGAGTTCCTTAGGGTTTTTTAGGGTGCTAAATCCATTTGTGCATTCAAAAGTGCATTTTAAACAACAAAAAATCACAAGCATTCTTAAAATTGTATTATCGGATTCCGCCAGAAAAACCATTTCATCTATGTTGGGTCCCTATAATACTAGTGATTACCCCATTACTATTGTAGTTATACCCCTTATTTATATTGTTGTGCCCCTATTACCCCCATATTATTATCTCTGTGCCCCATAGAATCCCTCTATTGTTATTTTTGTGGCTTTATATTATTATTGTTAGGTCGGCTGGATTATATTGTGACTCCTTAGACTCCTATATATAGAAAGGAGGTTTTGTCTTGTATCATCCAAGAATTGTTCATTTATGTAATGTAAAGGAGGTTGCCCCCTCGAAGAGGCTTAATTCTAAGGCGTTGATCTATCTTTTCTATCTTTTCTTGAGCTGGTTTCATAACATTTGGTATCAGAGCTTTGGATTCTAGGGTTTCGCTGCTCCAAACAGGTCATCATGGCATTTTCGCTATAACTTTTTTTCTGTGACGTTTCAGAAGTCGCAAAAAAAAACCCATTTGATAAGAATTGGCGCTGAAACTTGGGTCTGAATTTCAGAGCTTTTCGCGCGATATTTTCGGAGATATGATCTGAGGAAGTTGGTCTTTTTGCAGACTCTTGAATTACATTCAAAACAGGTGACCTGGGGAAAATCGTCATAACTTTCTCTTGAGGATCGGATTGAAATTTCGTAAAAAGGTATAGAAAGAGGACGGACTGTAGTTTCTTGTGGGTGTTTTTTAGATCCAAAGGTTGAAACAATGACTCGCGGCACGTCATACAAGTTAGCTCTACTGAACTAGTCTATAATCAAGTCACTGTGGGAGATTTCGCATAACTCTTCCTTGGGGAATCCAATTTGGGTCAGACTTGTGGCATTGGAAAGAGGACACAGAGAGCTACTACAGGTCACAAGTTTAGAACTAGATGACCGGAAAGTACAGATACATTAGAGGCAATATCGAGCTCCTACAAAGTGAAAAAAGGTGTGTAGATTTTTTTAAATTTTTGCTTAAGCTTGGTTTGAAAATTTATTTTGAAGGAATTCAAAGGGCATAGTAGAGCATTATTATCGGTAACTGATGCCTCGAGGAAAGAAAATGCAAACACCTAGTAAGGAACCTGAAAGCTCTAGCATGACTCATGAAGAAGAGGAAGAAATGCTACATGATATATCAAAATTACAAGAACAAGTACAACAAATGTCACGCTCACAAAAGTTAGTGGAAGCTAAGATAAATGGCGTGGAAGCTAAGATAAATGGCGTGGAAGCTAAGATGAATGGAATGGAAGCTAAGATGGACAATTTGAAGATAGATTTGAACACAAATTTGAAGACAGGCATGGCAGATTTGAAGACAGATTTGACTAATTTTCTACAAGAAATACTTACTAATGGTGAAAAGGTAGTAAAGGAAACTCATGATGAGAACAAAAGAAACTTTAATCATGATTCCATCAACGCTAATGTTGGATCGAAGAATCACCACATTCCAAAAATCGATATGAGGAAGTTTGATGGCAAGGATCCCGCCACATGGATATTATAGATGGAGCAATTCTTCGATCTCAATAATGTGCAAAACACACAAAAGGTACGTATGGCAACTTTATATTTGGAACCAAATCAGTTTGTATGGTATCAATGGCTTTGTTCTCGTAAACAATTTATCACATGGGCAATTTTTACAGAAGAATTGATAGCACATTATGAGGATACAAAAAGCAACACTTTTTTTAGCCAATTGATAAGTCTAAAACAAAAGGGTTCAATAATGGAGCACATTGAGGAGTTCCAAAAATTGAACATAAGGGTAAAAGATATTCCAGAGGAGCATAGGATTGATGTGTTCATAGGGTCTTTAAAGGATAATATCCAACATGATGTGCGCCTTTGGGAACCTGATTCATTAGAGAAGGCATTCAGGTTAGCAAGAAAAATGGAAAGCAAAATTATGGCAACTAGGAAGCATACCATTCACAACTATAAAGACGGAAGTGTTGTTGCCCATAGTCTTCCACAACCTACAAGGTTGACACCACAACAATTGGAAGAAAAAAGAGCAAAAGGGCTTTGTTACAATTGTGATAGCAAATACACAAAAGGTCATAAGTGTGCTGAGAAGAAATTATTCTACATAGATTGTGAAGAGGAAGAAGAAAAGGAGCAAGAAAGGTCAAAAGAAGAGAATATATTCCAGGAACAAAGCCTAGATGAAGAACAAATAAATCCGACCATATCTTGTAATGCATTGGCGGGAATTACCACTCCTCAAACCATCAAGATAGAAGGACAAATCAAGAAGAAAAAGGTAATAGTGTTGATTGATTCAGGAAGCACCCACAATTTTATTCATTGTAGGGTAGCAAAAGAATTGAATTGCTTCCTATATCCAGCACCAGAGTGTCAAGTGATGATTGCAAATGGAGGAACAATAAATTGTTCTGGAAAGTGCCATAATATCAAGCTATCCATGGGAGAATATGTATTGACTAGCCCAATGCTTTCCATTCCAATGGGAGGTGCTGATGTTGTACTAGGAGTCCAATGGCTACAATCCTTGGGTACAATAGCTTTTAATTTTCAAGAACTTTTCATGAAATTTTTGTGGAAGGAAAGGAAGTTGAATTAAGGGGTATTGCAGGGAAACCAGGAAAGATAATCAGCTCTAATGGCATGACAAAGCTTCTAAAAAAGGAGCAAAGAGGTGTAATTGCACAATTATGTTCACTAGATGTTTCCACATTGGAATCATCTATTTCTCCAGATCTCCAAAAAGTCCTGGACAATCATTCCAAGGTATTTGAGACTCCCAAAGGTCTCCCACCTATGCGTGATCATGATCATGCTATTCATCTGATTCCAGGAAGTGTTCCTCCAAACATCAGGCCGTACAGATATCCATATGTCCAAAAAAGTGAAATTGAACGTATGGTTGCAGAAATGCTAGAGGCTGGTATAATTCAATCGAGTCAAAGTTCTTTCTCAGCTCCAGTAGTATTGGTGCACAAGAAGGATGGATCATGGCGCATGTGTCCAGATTATAGGGAGCTCAACAAGCTCACTATTAAAGATAAGTTCCCCATTCCTGTCATTGATGAATTACTGGATGAATTGCATGGATCAATTTACTTCACCAAGTTGGATCTTCGTTCGGGATATCATCAAATCAGAATGAAGATTGAAGACATTCCGAAAACGGCATTTAGAACTCATGAGGGTCATTATGAATTTTTGGTCATGCCTTTTGGCCTTACCAATGCACCTTCAACATTTCAAGGTTTGATGAATTCAATTTTCAAACCATTCCTTAGAAAATTTGTGTTAGTATTTTTTGATGATATACTAATCTACAGCAAGTCTTGGAAGGATCATGTTGAACATGTTGACAAGGTGCTACAACTATTGGAGGAGAAACAATTATATGCAAAAAGATCCAAATGTTTCTTTGGAGTCCAGGAGGTGGAATATTTGGGTCATATTGTATCTCATGAAGGAGTTAAGGTAGACCCTAGCAAAATTAAAGCCATTAAGGAATGGAAAATCCCCACATCCATAAAGCATCTGCGAGGATTTCTTGGGTTGACAGGGTATTATCGCAAGTTCGTTAAGAATTATGGGAGAATAGCAGCACCTCTAACAACATTATTGAAGAAAGATTCATTTTCATGGACTCCGGAAGCAACAAAGGCCTTTAAACATCTTAAAGAGGCAATGTGCCAAGCACCGGTCTTAGCTACACCGGACTTCAAAAAAACCTTTATTGTGGAATGTGATGCTTCAGGAAATGGAATTGGTGTTGTTCTAATGCAAGATGAAAGACCCATTTCTTTTGAAAGTCGTCCAATCAAGGGAAAGTTTTTAAGCAAAGCTATTTATGAGAAGGAAATGTTGGCAATACTCCATGCACTTAAGAAATGGCGACCCTACCTAATGGGAAGACACTTCAAGGTAAAAACGGATCATGATAGCCTTAAATACTTTTTAGAACAAAGATTATCCTCTGAAGAGCAACAAAAGTGGGTCACAAAGATGTTGGGTTATGACTTTGAAATCATCTACAAAAAAGGGAAGCAAAATGTGGTGGCAGATGCACTCTCAAGAAAGGATGAGGATATGGAAGCATTTTTGTGTGCCATTTCTATTATCCAACCAGATTGGATAAACGAAGCAAAGGAGGAATGGAAGAATGACGAAGAAGTGTGGGCACTTATTCGAAAGCTACAACAAGATTCCAGTACTTTTGATACATTTAGCTGGCAAAATGATTCATTATGGTACAAAGATCGCTTATACCTCTGTAAGAATTCCCAGCTAAAACAAAAGATTCTTATGGAATTTCACACTTCTCCCTTAGGAGGGCACTCAGGATTTTTAAAAACTTACCACAGGGTTAAGAAGGAATTTTTTTGGGATGGCCTTAAATCAGATATTCAAAAGTTTGTGGCGGAATGTTTGGTTTGCCAACAAAATAAAGTTGAAACAATTAAGACACCGGGTCTATTACAACCTTTATCCATTCCAAGCCAACGTTGGGAGGAGGTTTCAATGGATTTTATCACAGGTTTACCCAAGTCTGAGGGAAAGAGTGTCATCATGGTGGTAGTTGACAGACTTACCAAGTATGCACACTTTTGTGCATTATCACATCCATTTAAAGCCAGTACAGTTTCTACTGCATTTATGGAAACAGTTCAAAAGCTACATGGAAACCAAAGATTATTGTAAGTGACAGAGATCCCATTTTCACTGGAAATTTTTGGACAGAATTATTTTCTTGTCTGGGTACTCAGTTAGCTCATAGCTCATCTTATCATCCTCAATCTGATGGGCAAACTGAGATAGTAAACAAATGTTTGGAAGGATATCTTCATTGCTTTGTATCTGATAAACAGACACAATGGGTCAAATGGTTGCCTCTGGCTGAATGGTGGTATAACACTTCCTTCCATACAGCAACAAAAATGACCCCATTTATGGCACTTTATGGGTACCAACCACCATCAATCACATCATATATAAGAGAAAATTCTAAGGTTCAAGCAGTGGAACATCACATCGAACATCAACAAAAAGTCCTCCAACTCTTAAAGGATAACCTCGTGTTGGCACAAAATAGAATGAAACAACAGGCAGATCAACATCACATTGAAAGAAGTTTTGATGTAGGTGATTGGGTATTCCTACGACTACAACCATATAAGCAAATGTCCCTAAAGCAAGCTAAGAAGGATAATAAATTATCACCAAAGTATTATGGTCCGTACAAGGTGTTGGAAAAGATTGGTACTATGGCATAAAAATTGGAGCTTCCTGCAGCTTCTCGATTGCACCCAGTTTTCCATGTTTCATGTTTAAAGAAGGTTATAGGCGACAAGCTCCCAGTTCAAACAATATTGCCAGAACTTGACGAGGAAGGAAAAATTATATTGGAACCCGTAGCAGCCACAGAAACAAGAACTCGACAGCTACGAAATCGATCAATTTCAGAGTATCTTATCAAGTGGAAGAACTTATCCGCTGAAGATTCCACATGGGAAGATGAGAATTTTATGCAGAAGTATCCAGAACTACTCAAGCGTTGAGGATAACACTTTTTTGAAGGAGCGGGGCATGTTGGGTCCCTATAATACTAGTGATTACCCCATTACTATTGTAGTTATACCCCTTATTTATATTGTTGTGCCCCTATTACCCCCATATTATTATTTCTGTGCCCCATTGAATCCCTCTATTGTTATTTTTGTGGCTTTATATTATTATTGTTAGGTCGGCTGGATTATATTGTGACTCCTTAGACTCATATATATAGAAAGGAGGTTTTGACTTGTATCATCCAAGAATTGTTCATTTATGTAATGTAAAGGAGGTTGCCCCCTCGAAGAGGCTGAATTCTAAGGCGTTGATCTATCTTTTCTATCTTTTCTTGAGCTGGTTTCATAACAATCTATTAGTTTTACTATGTCATAATTTTATATGTAATTTTCCCAAAGCATAATTTCTAACTTCACTGGCAAGGACTTAGCTACCCTATAACACTTGTTTAACAATTCTCCAAAAAAAAAGTAACTAAATTGTGTTTTGGTTTCATGAAATAATGTGAAAAAAATGTGATTGCTACTCTTTTTTATTTTTGGAGTATAACACATTTTATATGTATTCCAAAAACTTTTCGATTTTTGTGGGTACAATATTTTTTCTTGAAGTCTAATAGGATGTCTAATATGTACAATTTCAATTCAGCATGGATTTTTCTCAGAGATTTGTTGGGAGATGAATCATTTATGTATTCAAAAATTGATTTTAAACCAAGTAAAAACATAATTTGTTCAAAGATTATCGCTACAAAAAAAAAACAAAACTTCTAATTCTTATGCCTAGAGATGCTCTAGAACATAATATGTGTAGATGTTAGGAGCAAATGTGGACTCAATATGTTGAATTTATATTTATTTACATGTTATTTTTATCTATTTTTTATGTAAAAATTTTCTTAAATTAGGGTGGGAAATAACTGATCGTAAATATGAGTTATTTCAAGTATTTTAATTTTGGATTAAAAAACAACTACACAAATATCTAAAAATCATGCATGAAAATTGGAACGACATCAATAAATTATGGCATAAAATATGTCATGCAAATATTACATGGCATTATATTTTGCAAAGACTACAATAAGGCCTTCAAGTTACAGTCCAACCAAATGTTTGAAAAATAGTTTTTAGTAATATTGAAAAATAAATATTTATTTTTCAAAGTTAAACATTATAAGTTGCATTGGTAAATGCTAAACTAATAGTAGGGAATAATAAGGATTTTGAAACTATACTTATAAACACATAAAAACTCAATAACAAGATTCTTAACCATGGATATTCACCCCCGCTTTACAATGGATATTATTAATTTGTAAATAGGCTTTGTACCACGACTAATCAATAACACATGCCCAAAAATCATAACTCATTTCACAATCAAAATCATTTATTTTAATTTAGTTTATTAAAAAAAATTAATCTAAAAGAAAAAAGGTTATACTTTTGAGATATATTTAAACTCTCTATCGTTACTACTACTAAAAATATTATGTGGATATTCCATAAAGATTAGATCAAAGTTTTAATAAGATGAAAAGTGAGAATGCTTTTATATATAGAGATGTAAAATTTATATAATATGAGTTTAGATCCACATTAACTTCCGATCTACTAAGTGGCTACAAGGACCGAAACTCTTTTCACTCCAAAAGAGATTTGCACTTTAAAATATTTGATCCCTCTCTTTTCACTCCTAAAGAAGTTTGCACCTCAAAAGATTTGATCCCTCTTGTGCTTGGTAGATCAAGAGTTAAAATAGATCTATGACAGTTAGATTGAATCCAAGAAGTGTAATTTAACTATTCAAGGTTTTCCACATTTTCCAAGCACACTTTTCCATTTGTCCAAACTATGTAAGAATTTTTTTAAATCCTAAATTTGTAATTTGCACAATCTCAATGTCATAAGGTTTTTCCAATAGTGAATCCATTTATGTACTCAAAAATATATTTTAAATAATAAAAATTCACTATTTAACAAAAAAAAAAAAAAAAACTATATTATTAATCCAGTATAAAAAAATGAAAATCTCTATTAACTAAACTAGATAATTGCAAAATATCATAAAAAATTACGCATCTTCATCCCATTCCATACGCAGTCCCCTTCAATACCCATTCATTGACCTTTGAATCTCTAACCCTCTCCACGGGATCCATAAGGGTAGTCATAGTTGAAATTATTGTGAGATTTTAAAGATATTTATCCATCATAAAAATAATTGAATATAATAACATTTTTATATCTGTGTTTATGCTGGTAGTGTATTGTAATTAAACCTTATTCCCAAAATGTAATTGTGTTGGGAGGTTAAAAGTAGATATTAGTTGGTAAATATTAATGATTATTTTTAAATTTAAATTACAATTGTCTTGCTTTTACTATAAACATTATTTACGATTTTTAAATTGAAATTGCAATGGTGTCTCGAACCCCAAGGCAGAATACAACAAGAAAGCTCCTACAGCGAGAATCAAAACTATATTTCCATTTTAAATTTAAATTATTATTTATATTATTATGAAAATTATAACAATAATTTAAAAACGATATTCCTGCAGTGAGAATCAAAACTATATTTTCATTTTAAATTTAAATTATTATTTATATTATTATGAAAATTATAACAATAATTTAAAAACAATATAACATTAATTTTTTTAATTTATTTCTAGAAATTTTATGTAATTTTAAAATAATTTTATAACCGTTAAATTAATAGTTTAAATTAATCTAAAACATTATTAATATACATAAATATTTTTTCATAATTTTTGTATAGTATATTATGAGGAAGATATCTAATTATTTTAATTCTTAATTTTCAATTAGCATGTATCTCTTTAAAAATGAAAATAAAATATTCTCTAAATAGATAAAATGCAATCCAACTAGTTATAATTAGCTGTAGTTAACTCTGAGTCCCAATAGGTGAAATGAGAAACTTCTCCTTTTTCCACTAATAAGATGATAGCGAGTTGACCCTGTTTATTGAGTTTACCGAGTCAAAGAAGCACCTTGTCCTGCAGGAGGAGAGACAGAGCTACCTTTCACTTAGAGAGCTAGCTGGTAAGGAAGGAGGGAAAGGGTGGGTTGGATAAGGCAGCAAGCTACTGAATCTGCTATCTAAAGAGTAGCTGTAGTGTAATCCCACATGCACTAAGAACCAATATCACCTTCTGCTACTGCCTTAAAGGCTGCTATTATATATGTCATTACGCTTTTCTTTTTCTTTGGGGGGTTTATATATTGCTCAAGGCTGCCTAGTTACCGAAAATGAGTATACAGGTTTGGTTATTTTTAATTGAATGTATTTTAAAACACCAATAGTCTCACTCTCATTGTGCAAATTATTGCATTGGGAGGAGCATTCTAAGATCTAGAGAGATGTGTAATACCTTCCATCTCGAGTTGAGACTATGTCTTCGAAAATAAAAATCAAATACTTTATAAATAAAAAAGAATTGCTGAATATAATATAAAACAAAAATGAGTATACATATTTGATTAGTTTTAATTAAAAGAATTATGCCATATCAATAATATTCGGTTAGTTTGTAATTAAAAGCATTATAAAATATTGATAATCTCACTCTCAATGTGTGAGTATACATATTTGATTAGTTTTAATTAAAAGAATTATGCCATATCAATAATGTTCAGTTAGTTTGTAATTAAAAGCATTATAAAATATTGATAATCTCACTCTCAATGTGTTTGCTTACTCAGTTCTTGATATTCCAATCCACTATGAAAGAGATGTAGTATTTCACACTTACTCTCAATTATAAGTAAATTATTTCCATTTCTCTATGAAATAACTTAATTTTATATTAGCTTTAGATAAATATTCATATTTTTTATACTTTTTAAAATATTTAAATACATAAACAAACTATTTGAATATCCTTATTAACTAATTTTTTTTTCAACAATAATTTCAAATATATGTATATAGAATTTCACCCTATTCTGGTTTACAAATGGATTCTTCCATTTCCATCTCAGCGTCTCTGAGTGCTTCCACCAGGCTCTTCACTTGCCTCTGTTGTAGTCTTCTCTATAGCTTAGACCACTTCACTGCCTTTTTCCTCAAGACCCAACCTTGCCTTTGGCTTTCCTCCAGTATCCTTATTAATGCATCGAGTTGTTCTTTTAACTCTGCAATCTCCTTGTCACGTTCCTCTTGACTCATCCTCTTGCCATTTACCTTGGCATATTCCTTCTTCACTTTTCCTCTGTTGTGGTCTTCTTTAGAATCTCTGTTACCTCTGTTATGACTATCAGTAGTCATTTTCTTTTCCATCTTTGTTATGAAACCAGCTCAAGAAAAGATAGAAAATAAAGATCAATGCCTTAGAATTCAGCCTCTTCGAGGGGGCAACCTCCTTTACATTACATAGATGAACAATTCTTGGATGATACAAATGACAAAACCTCCTTTCTATATATAGGAGTCTAAGGAGTCACAATATAATCCAGCAGACCTAACAATAATAATATAAAGCCACAAAAATAACAATAGAGGGATTCTATGCGGCACAGAAATAACAATATGGGGGTAATAGGGGCACAACAATATAAATAAGGGGTATAACTACGATAGTAATGGGGTAATCACTAGTATTATAGGGACCCAACATGCCCCTCTCCTTCAAAAAAGTGTTGTCCTCAACGCTTGAGCAGTTCTGGATACTTCTGCATAAAATTCTCATCCTCCCATGTGGAATCTTTAGCAGATAAGTTCTTCCACTTGATAAGATACTCTGAAATTGATCGATTTCGTAGCTGTCGAGTTCTTGTTTCTGTGACTGCTTCCGGTTCCAATATAATTTTTCCTTCCTCGTCAAGTTCTGGCAATATTGTTTGAACTGGGAGCTTGTCGCCTATAACCTTCTTTAAACATGAAACATGGAAAACTGGGTGCAATCGAGAAGCTGCAGGAAGCTCCAATTTGTATGCCATAGTACCAATCTTTTCCAACACCTTGTACAGACCATAATACTTTGGTGATAATTTATTATCCTTCTTAGCTTGCTTTAGGGACATTTTCTTATATGGTTGTAGCCGTAGGAATACCCAATCACCTACATCAAAACTTCTTTCACTGCGATGTTGATCTGCCTGTTGTTTCATTCTATTTTGTGCCAACACGAGGTTATCCTTTAAGAGTTGGAGGACTTGTTGTTGATGTTCGATGTGATGTTCCACTGCTTGAACCTTAGAATTTTCTCTTAAATATGATGTGATTGATGGTGGTTGGTATCCATAAAGTGCCATAAATGGGGTCATTTTTGTTGTTGTATGGAAGGAAGTGTTATACCACCATTCAGCCAGAGGCAACCATTTGACCCATTGTGTCTGTTTATCAGATACAAAGCAACGAAGATATCCTTCCAAACATTTGTTTACTATCTCAGTTTGCCCATCAGATTGAGGATGATAAGATGAGCTATGAGCTAACTGAGTACCAAGAAAAGAAAATAATTCTGTCCAAAAATTTCCAGTGAAAATGGGATCTCTGTCACTTACAATAATCTTTGGGTTTCCATGTAGCTTTTGAACTGTTTCCATAAATGCAGTAGAAACTGTACTGGCTTTAAATGGATGTGATAATGCACAAAAGTGTGCATACTTGGTAAGTCTGTCAACTACCACCATGATGACACTCTTTCCCTCAGACTTGGGTAAACCTGTGATAAAATCCATTGAAACCTCCTCCCAATGTTGGCTTGGAATGGATAAAGGTTGTAATAGACCCGGTGTCTTAATTGTTTCAACTTTATTTTGTTGGCAAACCAAACATTCCGCCACAAACTTTTGAATATCTGATTTAAGGCCATCCCAAAAAAATTCCTTCTTAACCCTGTGGTAAGTTTTTAAAATTCATGAGTGCCCTCCTAAGGGAGAAGTGTGCAATTCCATAAGAATCTTTTGTTTTAGCTGGGAATTCTTACAGAGGTATAAGCGATCTTTGTACCATAACGAATCATTTTTCCAGCTAAATGTATCAGAAGTACTGGAATCTTGTTGTAGCTTTCGAATAAGTGCCCACACTTCTTCGTCATTCTTCCATTCCTCCTTTGCTTCGTTTATCCAATCTGGTTGGATAATAGAAATGGCACACAACAATGCTTCCATATCCTCATCCTTTCTTGAGAGTGCATCTGCCACCACATTTTGCTTCCCTTTTTTGTAGATGATTTCAAAGTCATAACCCAACATCTTTGTGACCCACTTTTGTTGCTCTTCAGAGGATAATCTTTGTTCTAAAAAGTATTTAAGGCTATCATGATCCGTTTTTACCTTGAAGTGTCTTCCCATTAGGTAGGGTCGCCATTTCTTAAGTGCATGGAGTATTGCCAACATTTCCTTCTCATAAATAGCTTTGCTTAAAAACTTTCCCTTGATTGGACGACTTTCAAAAGCAATGGGTCTTTCATCTTGCATTAGAACAGCACCAATTCCATTTCCTGAAGCATCACATTCCACAATAAAGGTTTTTGTGAAGTCCGGTGTAGCTAAGACCGGTGCTTGGCACATTGCCTCTTTAAGATGTTTAAAGGCCTTTGTTGCTTCCTGAGTCCATGAAAATGAATCTTTCTTCAATAATGTTGTTAGAGGTGCTGCTATTCTCCCATAATTCTTAACAAACTTGCGATAATACCCTGTCAACCCAAGAAATCCTCGCAGATGCTTTATGGATGTGGGGATTTTCCATTCCTTAATGGCTTTAATTTTGCTAGGGTCTACCTTAACTCCTTCATGAGATACAATATGACCAAAATATTCCACCTCCTGGACTCCAAAGAAACATTTGGATCTTTTTGCATATAATTGTTTCTCCTCCAATAGTTGTAGCACCTTGTCAACATGTTCAACATGATCCTTCCAAGACTTGTTGTAGATTAGTATATCATCAAAAAATACTAACACAAATTTTCTAAGGAATGGTTTGAAAATTGAATTCATCAAACCTTGAAATGTTGAAGGTGCATTGGTAAGGCCAAAAGGCATGACCAAAAATTCATAATGACCCTCATGAGTTCTAAATGCCATTTTCGGAATGTCTTCAATCTTCATTCTGATTTGATGATATCCCGAACGAAGATCCAACTTGGTGAAGTAAATTGATCCATGCAATTCATCCAGTAATTCATCAATGACAGGAATGGGAAACTTATCTTTAATAGTGAGCTTGTTGAGCTCCCTATAATCTCGACACATGCGCCATGATCCATCCTTCTTGTGCACCAATACTACTGGAGCTGAGAAAGAACTTTGACTTGGTTGAATTATACCAGCCTCTAGCATTTCTGCAACCATACGTTCAATTTCACTTTTTTGGACATATGGATATCTGTACGGCCTGATGTTTGGAGGAACACTTCCTGGAATCAGATGAATAGCATGATCATGATCACGCATAGGTGGGAGACCTTTGGGAGTCTCAAATACCTTGGAATGATTGTTCAAGACTTTTTGGAGATCTGGAGAAATAGATGATTCCAATGTGGAAACATCTAGCGAACATAATTGTGCAATTACACCTCTTTGCTTTTTTTTTAGAAGCTTTGTCATGCCATTAGAGCTGATTATCTTTCCTGGTTTCCCTGCAATACCCCTTAATTCAACTTCCTTTCCTTCCACAGAAAATTTCATGAAAAGTTCTTGAAAATTAAAAGCTATTGTACCCAAGGATTGTAGCCATTGGACTCCTAGTACAACATCAGCACCTCCCATTGGAATGGAAAGCATTGGGCTAGTCAATACATATTCTCCCATGGATAGCTTGATATTATGGCACTTTCCAGAACAATTTATTGTTCCTCCATTTGCAATCATCACTTGACACTCTGGTGCTGGATATAGGAAGCAATTCAATTCTTTTGCTACCCTACAATGAATAAAATTGTGGGTGCTTCCTGAATCAATCAACACTATTACCTTTTTCTTCTTGATTTGTCCTTCTATCTTGATGGTTTGAGGAGTGGTAATTCCCGCCAATGCATTACAAGATATGGTCGGATTTATTTGTTCTTCATCTAGGCTTTGTTCCTGGAATATATCCTCTTCTTTTGACCTTTCTTGCTCCTTTTCTTCTTCCTCTTCACAATCTATGTAGAATAATTTCTTCTCAGCACACTTATGACCTTTTGTGTATTTGCTATCACAATTGTAACAAAGCCCTTTTGCTCTTTTTTCTTCCAATTGTTGTGGTGTCAACCTTGTAGGTTGTGGAAGACTATGGGCAACAACACTTCCGTTTTATAGTTGTGAATGGTATGCTTCCTAGTTGCCATAATTTTGCTTTCCATTTTTCTTGCTAACCTGAATGCCTTCTCTAATGAATCAGGTTCCCAAAGGCGCACATCATGTTGGATATTATCCTTTAAAGACCCTATGAACACATCAATCCTATGCTCCTCTGGAATATCTTTTACCCTTATGTTCAATTTTTGGAACTCCTCAATGTGCTCCATTATTGAACCCTTTTGTTTGAGACTTATCAATTGGCTAAAAAAAGTGTTGTTTTTTGTATCCTCATAATGTGCTATCAATTCTTCCGTAAAAATTTCCCAAGTGATAAATTGTTTACGAGAACAAAGCCATTGATACCATACAAACTGATTTGGTTCCAAATATAAAGTTGCCATACGTACCTTTTGTGTGTTTTGCACATTATTGAGATCAAAGAATTGCTCCATCTGTAATATCCATGTGGCGGGATCCTTGCCATCAAACTTCCTCATATCGATTTTTGGAACATGGTGAGTCTTCGATCCAACATTAGAGTCTATGGAATCATGATTAACATTTCTTTTGTTCTCATCATGAGTTTCCTTTAGTACTCTTTCACCCTTAGTGACCATTTCTTGTAGCAACTTATTCATATTTATCTTCAATTCGTCCATGTCTGTCTTCAAATCTATCTTCAAATCATCCATCTTAGCTTCCACGTCAATCATCTTAGCTTCTACGCCTTTCTTTAAACAGTCCATCTTAGCTTCTACACCTTTCTTTAAACCATCCATCTTAGCTTCTACATCTTTCTTTAAACCATCCATCTTAGATTTTGTTCGCTTTTGTGCAAGGGACAGTTGTTGCACTTGGTCTTGTAATTTTGATATATCATGTTGCATTTCTTCCTCTTCTTCATGAGTCATGCTAGAGCTTTCAGGTTCCTTACTAGGTGTTTGCATTTTCTTTCCTCAGGGCATCAGTTACCGATAATAATTCTCTACTATGCCCTTTGAATTCCTTCAAAATAAATTTTCAAACCAAGCTTAAGCAAAAATTTAAGAAAATCTACACACCTTTTTTCACTTTGTAGGAGCTTGATATTGCCTCTGATGTATCTCTGTACTTTCCAATCATCTACTTCTGAATTTGTGAGCCGTAGTAGCCCTCTACGTCCTCTTTCCAATGCCACAAGTCTGACCCAAATTGGATTCTCCAAGGAAGAGTTATGTGAAATCTCCCACAGTGACTTGCTTATAGACTAGTTTCGTAGAGCGAACTTGTACGACGTGCCACGAGTCACTGTTTTGACATTTGGATCTGAAACACACATACAAGAAACTACAGTCCGTCCTCTTTCTGTACCTTTTTACGAAATTTCAATCTGATCCTCAGAGAGAAATTTATGACAATTTTCCCCAGGTCACCTGTTTTGAATGTAATTTAGGAGTCTGCAAAAGACCAACTTCCTTAGATCATATCTCCGAAAATATCGCGCGAAAAGCTCTGAAATTCGGAACCAAGGTTCAGCACCAATTCTTCTCAAATGGGTTTTTTTGACGACTTCTGAAACGTCACATAAAAAAAGTTATAGCGCAAATTCCACGATGGCCTGTTTGGAGCAGCGAAACCCTAGAATCCAAAGCTCTGATACCAAATGTTATGAAACCAACTCAAGAAAATATAGAAAATAAAGATCAACGCCTTAGAATTCAGCCTCTTCGAGGGGGCAACCTCCTTTACATTACATAGCTGAACAATTCTTGGATGATACAAATGACAAAACCTCCTTTATATATATAGGACTCTAAGGAGTCACAATATAATCCAGCCGACCTAACAATAATAATATAAAGCCACAAAAATAACAATAGAGGGATTCTATGGGGCACAGAAATAACAATATGGGGGTAATAGGGGCACAACAATATAAATAAGGGGTATAACTACAATAGTAATGGGGTAATCACTAGTATTATAGGGACCCAACAATCTTCATGAGTTCCTCACTCATTTACTATGAGATGCATTAAAGCCTCTGCAACAACAAGTCCTCCCTACTGCCACTCTCCTCACCAAGCTTTCCTCTGTACTTACCCTTTTGGCAAGCCCTTGGTTCTCTATCACTAGAACCTCTTTGAGCACTTCCCTCTGCACCTTCTAAGCTTCAACTCATTTGTCTCTTCTAAGAATAAAATTGTCCTCTTGTACTTCAATCACCAACGAAATAGTAGGTTCTGACCACCTCTTCTTTCACTTAGAAAGTCTTACCAACTTTCTTCATCCCTTAGAAATTCTACCCACATCCTTTGTGGAATTTCCTGTGTGAGCTGCAATAGTGCCTCTATAGTAACAAGTTTCCATCTTGTTACATATGTCTCACTAAGCTTCTTTCCTCTAATCTTAGTCTTTTAGCATTTCTCTAGTTCTTTCCTCTGGAACCAATTGAGCACTCCTTGCTCTAGGTTGCTGCAATCTTCTCACCTTCCTTTGCTATCACCTACATATCAATGTTATTTAAACCAAAGATAATTCCCAAGCTTTCAAAAGCTTGCTTCTCAGTTTCCTTTTGAGTGAACACTCTTATCCTCTCTATCCAACCTTCAATTGGATTCTTCAGGTTCACTGCCACTGCATGGCTTCACAAGCAGTCTCCATCCATTCTTCACATTTGAGTGAATCTCCATTCTCCTCAAGAAAACAAACATCATTGTGTTTTATTTATGCTTCTATAGTCTCTTCTTCTTAGAGTATCACTTACTCTCATCTTATCCCATGCCTTCTACTTATCAGATTCAAATAACCTGATCTGTTCTTTCTTCTACGATCACTCTTGTATTCTGCACAATTCTACTTTAATAAAAAGAGCTTAACTTGCTCTGATACCACAAATGACGCAGGGCTAATACCCCGCTATACCCACATTCTCCATATAGTATGCATATTCTCTTTTATCCCAGGAATTCCTATGACCACCTTGGTCAAACCTTCATGGATTAAGGTTAAGACCCCTTCATTTAACCTTCAAGCAGAAACTTTTCATAGACTTTCTATAGTCTAAACCTTCCTCAATCTCCCTATCGGAACTTTATATCTTAACTCTTCATTAAACTCAATAGAGTATACCTTCGGGGCTTTCAACTTGCAATATGCGACAGCCTTCCCCACCGTTGATTCCTTTCACCCAGATCAATGGCTATCGCACTATCGCATCAATCATTACGTGCCTCCTTTGCCTCCCGCATGCGATATGTGATTACAACCGGACTTCAAATAGAATCAAACCGCGCCTATAATCTCTTTGGTTCCGCCTTTTCAATTTATTTATCATGACCTTTTCCCACTATTGATCTTGTCTTCGATCCGACGACTGGTGTCTTTTCCTGGTCACCAAACTAGTCTGATGTTTTGTGACCATTGATCTAGATCCACTTGATCTTTAGTCCTAAACAATGTCGAGTGGAACACTTACGTGAGGTTTAACACCTTTTCGGACCTGATGGGAATTATAAACCCTCAATCTATAAAAGTTCGGGTCCATCCTTGCCATTAACACTCGATCAACTTATGGCCCGATATTCGTTGGATGACGGAGTTCTTAAATCCTATGGTTTGCAGCCATTAAACTAGCATGCTGGTTATCCACTCACTTAATCCCGTAGTTGACTGTGACATGGAATTGACCTTTGTGATCAATGGCTGAGATTAATCGTAGGACTTCAACAACGATCCAGCCTTCCGTACACTCACTACCCCCGCTGCTCTTTACTCCAGTTTTATGCCATTTCTTCAATGTTTCTATGTTTTCGCTTCCTTCGGGTTTCTGTTCCTTCACCGTTCTGCCACAACTCTTTCCTTCACTTTACTCCACTCACGCCTTTATACTCCTCCACCTTACTGTAACACTAAAGGCCTCCTTCTGTACTGTCCATGTGTACAGAGCCGTAACACGAGCTCTATGGTTCTCTCTTCGAACCTCTTGTTGTCTAACAATTCTACCCAACACTTCTTTTGCTAGAATTGTTGTCTCTAAGACAACTCTACCCACAATCGCAACTATGGAGCTGCCTCAACAACTTCTACCCAACTGCAGTTGGAAGTTGTTCTGTTACGCTTCTCTGTAATCCGCCTCCGATTCTGCCCGAACTCCACCTGCATATATATACGGTACAAAATTTCTAATTCACACACAAATTACTTCATACACACACATGACTCAGAATTGAGTTGTTTGTATTAATAAACATGTATTTACACAGAGAATTCCTTCTTGGCCTGATCTTCTATGTCAGTGGCCTTTCTTCTCCTCTTGCCCATAGGCTTACAGTTTGACTGACTGACTCTCTAGCTACTTCTCTAACTACCGATTGACTAACTCGTTCTCGCCTTTTAGGCTTACCTTTATACAAAAAGGTTATGTTGAACTTATTCTAGTTCAGATCCTTAATCTACTGAACTAACTCCTCAATATTCTCTAAGTCCACTTTTAACTCCTAATTTTCCCTAAGAGTCCTCTCTAGCTCCTCGAATCATGAAACCACTTTCTAGTCCAAGACTTTCAATTGATTTCTAACTCTCTCGACATCATTAATCACTCATGTTCTCCTTCATTCGAGATCATTTACAAATATCCTCACACTTATCTAATTAACCATTCAAAACATTAATAATTACATACATAGGAATCCAACTTCCTTGAAAACACAAGACCCCCTATGTCTACTACAATACAATGATAGTTTTGAGCTAATGCTCCTACATCACATCCTTCCCTTGATCTTCCAATTCTGGCATATCCTGCCCCAGTTCCATGCAAATTCCCAACCCCCTGACAACACCTCCTCATAATAGCAATCCCATTGACCTTTTGGCCCAGGCCTTGGGTATCCATGACTAGAAGCCACCTAACCATAAGGTAGCAAACTTCAACCTTAAGACATATATCAACATTATCCCAGCACCCAACCCTCTGGCCTCTAATCCAAATGTAGTGCCATTGCCCAAGGTTGTCACCGTTGTTGCATAGCCAAATTAACCCCCTGTGAGATAGGAAAATCTCGTCAAAGATTGAAATTGGAGGGGTTCCCTTGGGGTTTGAGTTCTTCTTACAGTATACCTCCACCAATCCATTACCCCAACCCCAATTTCCGTGACTTGATAGCCAAGTGTCCCCATGCAAAACCCACAAACCAAACTAGAGACAGGGGAGCAAGATGGAGGGGAGGAGAAAAAAATTTACACACCCGATTTCCTGCGTTTAGATCTTATGGAGCCTTCGTCACTCTTGGAGATGCTGCACTGACCCAATACCAAAGTCATCTTTCCTCACACACTGAACAACACTCACCCAGTGATATAAAATACCAAATTATTTCCCACTGCAAACGCTACTACCCGAAAAACCTCCCTTCGTAACTATGCCACCTTTCTTTGTGGTGGTAATCTTATGCATGCATAAGGTCATCGCACTTGTCACCTCGAGTGTGTGGGTGACGATGGTGCTATACCTTGGCGTACTTACCATCAAATTTAGCTTGATGGGGCCATCCTCTGACTCACACCATGATCGGGGGTTTGGTATGATGTTTCACCACACTGGGAGCTTTGCCTTTAATCCTACTCCAGGATTTTTTCCAAGGGTCAGAAATTCTCATCTCGAGGTTAACTCAGGAATATTTTCTCAAGGGGGTAATTTTGATGACTATATCCCCAATTGTCTAGGAAGTCTGATGCTCAATTAGCCTCCCTCCTAACACAACTAGTTATTATATAGTCAAAGTTGTGGATCAAATCACCTATTTCTTGGATTAGTCTTGTAAATCTCCAGTTGTGGCTTGACTTATCCCATTTGGTTACATGGTTCATATTTTTCATTGTATTAATAACGAGACTGGAATCCCCTTCCACTACAATATTTCTATATCCCATCTTAATGGCTATTTGGAGGCCTTGTCTGATAGCAACAAATTCAGCTTCATTATTACTAGCATACCCACAGTGATCTGCATAAATCATATTGGTTTGAGTTCTGGGATCCCGGAAGAGGCCTCCTAGGCCTGTCGGGCCTGGATTACCCTTCGAAGCTCCATCAAAACTCAACTTGATAAATCCCTCCATAGGGGTAGTGAAATAGTTGAGTGAGTCTACGCCTAGCAAAGTTACCTTCCATGATGATGGGGCAATCATCGCCGACGATAGGTTCAACCTCTTCATTATTCGAGCTTCGTAAGGGGATACCTGCTAGTCTTCCTAATGCCATTTTTCTACTAGGATTGTTTCTCAGATGTTCTAGATGATCCCTTCCCACACAACCTCTTGAGGAAGAAGTTTGTTCTTAAATATTTGACGATTCCGCTCTTTCCAAATGGCCCATAATGTTAAACCTAATGCTAGCCCCTAGGCTCTATTGAGGACAAGACTAGATAATATCCATGTCCACGAGAGGAGGATGATTTCTGTAGTGCTTTGGTTATCACGGTCCATTTTTCCAAATACATCCTGCATCTAGCGCCACTTTCGATCAGTGAATAAGCAAGAGTTAAGCATGTGTTCTGGATCTTTGATGTGTTGTTTACACAACGTACGCATCGAAGGACCATAGAAACCCCTTTGCTGAAGCTGATCTCAGGTTAATATGAAGCCTCTACACACCAACCATAGGAAATGGGCTACCTTTGGCCACCAACCTCCTTTCCAAATCTTTTTCCAAATAAGGTTCTGGTAGCTCGGATTGCATCCTATCTTTAGATCGTAAGCCTCTTTGATAGTAAAGGTTCCTTTTGTGGTGTATCCCCATCGAAGGATATCTGGGCCATTTAGAATGGATAGATTTATGGAATTTAATTCTTTGTCCAAAAGACTCTATTGTTCTGACTCGGGTGCCTGTAGCCAATCCATGCGCTCCTTCCATATTTCCAAAATTGGTAAACTATATGAAAATTTCTTCCATTAGCATACAAAAAGATGTCGCTTAAGTCCTTCCTGCCAAGAATTTTATCCCATTCTTGCTAGGAGTCTTGCTAGAACATGACTGTTTTCCCTTTTTAGATTTCCCAGAAGGCATGTTATTGTATAAGATTTCTATTTTGAGCTTCCATATTCCAAATAGCCGATCCTTTGGGAGGATATTGATATCTGAGAATATCTTTTGTTCGAGCTAGCATGTTATATTTTTGAGTCCATATTTGTTTCTAGAGGTCAGGCCCTCCTCCTATCCATCGCCACCATAGTTTAACAGCCATTACTTGGTTTAGGGTATATGGATCCCGGAGACCCAAACCACCTTCCATCTTATGTTTGGTTAGATTAGGCCATGAAACCAAAGCCCATTTCCTTACTTGTTGAGCTCCTCCCCATAAAAACTTCTTGAAGGTGTCCACCATTTTTGAACAAGAGGTTTTTAGTGCTGCCATCCCTGAGAGTTGATATATCAGAATAGATTGAAGCATTGCTTTCAGAAGGACTATCTGGCCTACCATGTTTAAAAATATGAAGGTGCAACTGCTTAATTTACTGCTTATTTTTTGGAGTAGAGATTTCCAACATGAGGTCTTTATTGATTTCACTGACAGGAGCATTCCCGGATATTTGGATGGAAGAGAGCCAGTGCCAAACCCCAGAATTTTGGCAAGATAAGACTGTACAGGTCTTGGGGTGTCGAAAAAGAAAATAAATTATTTTTCATTGCTTATCATTTTCCCAGAAGCCTCCATAAAGGTGTGAAGAACATCTTTTATGCGATGGGCTTCTCTCACTGATATATGGAAGAAGAGAATAATATCATCTACAAATTGTTGATGGGTGATGGCAAGGTCATTACCCCATAGCCTCAGGCCTTTCAGCTGAGAGTTTCTGGCTTCATTCTTAAGATATTGACCTAGGCCTTTCACTGCAAGGATAAAGAGGAATGAGGATATAGGGTCACCTTGGAAAAGGCCATGCGAAGGGTTGAAAGTATGGGAGGGGGAGCCATTAAGAAGAATGGAAAACACTGAGGATGAGACCATACCAGAAATCTGGGAAATCCATCTCTGATTAAACCTAAAATACTTAAAGATGGTGTTTAGGTAATCCCAACTTAGACAGTGATAGGCTTTGGAGAGATCCAACTTTATCATCATACCCAAGAGTTTTTGGTCCTTTAGGGAATGCACAATTCTTGAGAAGTCATAAAACCATCCAAGATTTGTTACCTTTCCACGAAGCGGGTTTGTTCAGGTGATATGCGGTTTGGGAGAAGGGGTTTAAGGTGCCTGACTATCACTATGGATATAATCTTGTAAATTCCATCGCAAAGAGAAATCGGTCTAAAGCCCTTTGGATCTTCATATTTCGAAGATTTAGGAACAAGAGCTATGAAAGTAGCATTTAGGCTTGGGTATACATTTTGGTTCTGGCGCAATTCTTCCACCACCTCCAGTACATAGTGCCCCATAAAACTCCATGATACCTTAAAAAATTCTATCATAAATCCATCTGGTCTTGGGGCCTTATTTTTCACCATTCCTCTAAATATCTCCTCCACTTCTTCGAGCCTTACACCTCTCATAATTTCTAGGTTCTAATCACTCGAGATGAGTTGAGGAATTTTTCTCATAATCCCTTGTATAGCTTCTGAGCAGTCTTGGGGTGGTTCTATTAGGATGGATTTAAAATGATCCACCAACAGATCCTCCATATCCTCATGTTGTACCATTCGATTCCCATCTTCATCTTTCAGAGAATAAATCTGATTGTGTTGCCTATGTTGAATCATAGCTTTGTGGAAGAAAACAGTATTTCGTTGTCCCCCTCGCAACCAATTGACCCCTGATTTTTGATTCCATAATATCTCTTCTTGTTTTCTTCATTCCTCTAATTGATTGATTAATTTTCCTTCCTCTGACAAGAGATTGACAAATTTTCCTTGTTGAATGATCTGTTGTTGGACATCTTGGATTTTAAGTATGGGGGTTTACGCAGTGCATTATATTAGATATCATTTTGGAATTCAACTGCGTTAAGTAAGTCATTCACATATGACCATTTCCATGAGAGGTAGTCGTAACTGACTAATTTCTCATGATTTTTGAATAGTTCCCTTCTCACTCATTGCATCACCCAATGCAATGAGTGCTAAGTGAACTATTCAAAAATCATGAGAAATTAGTCAGTTACGACTACCTCTCATGGAAATGGTCATACGTGAATGACTTACTTAACACAGTTGAATCCCAAAATTATATCTTGGATTTTATTATTCAGCTAGTGTTGATCTTTCATAATATGGTTGAACTCTTCCTTATTCCATTTATTTATCTTGTGTTTGATCTCCTTCAATTTCAGTTGGAAGGTATGCATGCAGTTTCTCCCTCTCTCTTCATTGTTCCTCCACCATTCTTCAATTTTTTCCATCAAGTTAGGGTTCCTTAACCAAAAGGCCTCGAATCTGAATGGGTGATTCTTGGGTCCGATTTTTAAGTCCATCTCTAGGTGTATAGGCCAGTGATCAGATCCCATAGAGGGAAGAATTGATGCCTCAAATAAGATGTCCCTGCTTATGATTTGTTTAGAGATCAGATACATGTCTAGCCGAGAGGCGATTTGGTGGCTTCCTCCCCATTTGTTGTTCCAAGTATAGACTCCATTATTCGTCTGCAGGTCCACTAAGTGCAGATCCGCTATAAGATCCCCAAATTCTTCCATATCTGCCTTTGTTTGATGAGTCCCTCCCTTGTTTTCTACTAATGATGATATCATGTTGAAATATCCACCTACTATCCACAGATCTTTAGGGTATGTTTTCCTCAACTTTGTTAGGTTCTGGAGGAAAACCCTTTTTTCTCCTGGAATGTGAGGCCCATAAACCCCTGTCAAGAGGACCCAATATCTAGATCCAATGTGGAAAAATTTTCCTGAGAGTATCCTTGGTAGGCTAACCCAGTCCTCAAAGATTATTTTCACCAGATTCCAGAGGATAGCTAGGCCTCCAGCACTACCCCTAGCATCCTAAGCTATTACTTCGTACTGAGGTTTGTAGCTTTTGAGGATTTCCTTCAACTTTACTTCAACAACCTTAGTTTCTTGTATTATCATGATACTTGGCTTATCTCCTTTAACTCTATCATTCAGATGCCTTTATTTACCCTTATTGTTGAAGCCTCGTACATTCCAGGATGTAAATATCATTTCAAGGGTTTATTGAGTTGGTGGAAGACCGCTGATAGAAGTACAACCCTTCCAGAGTTTACCTGCATTTCTCCTCCCATCTGGATTCACTCAAGTTTTTCCTTCCCCACTTATTTCCTTCTTTCCTTTGAGTTCCTTGTTGTAGAACTTAGCTTGCTTGGGAGCCCATATGCTCTGGTTGGTCCATGGTTGTCATTCCTTGCTTGGCTTTGTATTGTTGAAAAGTTTCTTTGTATAGCTATTTCTGATCCTCTAGGATGAATCTCTCATCTAGATGTCACCATTCATTCAATAGTCTTTTCATTACTTGTTCTTCTGTACTGAGATCCTCCTTCTGACTGTCGATCTCCATGTTAGCTTGGTCCACCATTTGCATGGAGACTTCTTTTTCCTAAGGTTCCTCCTCCACTTTTCTTTTAATATTGTTCCCCCCTTATGAGGGATTGAGTGATTTTCCAGAACCCTCTTTGTGTCGGGATTTTCCATACCCTCCTCTTCCTCCTGAAAGAGTTCATAGCGGTTGTGGTTTTGAGGGCCTTTTCCGCTTTGTTCTTGATTGGGGTTTAAAGGATTTCTCTAGTTGCTTTTCCTTATTTGGACTTCTTGGAAGCACTTTGCATCTTCTTTTTCTTTAGTTTCACCATTTTCATTGGGTGCTTCTTGCACCTCATTCTAGTTCAAATGTCATCCACAAAACAGATGCCCATACTCATGAAATCTAAGACATCTGAAAGGTATATGCTGATAGTCCAAAGGTTGTTTCCAGACCTCATCATGATACTCTAACTCTATGGTTCAGGAAAGGGATCTGCGATATTCATATAAACCTAGATCCTAGCGTATGAAGTATACCTTCCATTTCTTATGGAGTCTGCAACCTTGAAAAAGTTTCCAATGGAATTTCTAATCCCCTCCAAGACCTCTGGATCCCAAAAATATACTGGTAAAGTGAATAAACAAACCCACACTGATGCTGCTAGGAGTTTTTCCAGAGCAGGTTTATATCATTCCTCCTGGTGTCCCATGAAGAGTGTCGCGTTGTTAAAAATGTATGGACCATCTTCAAAAACTCTTTCTTTGTCTTCGAGGTTGGTGAATATCACTGTAAAAAAGCCTTTTTCTCAAAGTTTTAGCTCAATATGGCTTTTTGGTTGCCATCTGAGTTGGATCCATCTGACCAGATCCTTTTCTGCCAGCCAAACCCCAATAAATTTATAGATTAGTGCATGGTCCTTCATATATTTCATGTATGTCCCCAATTTGTTGTTTGGTATGAAAAATCACGGTTTCTTGGATGCCCTTGGTATACACTGAGCTCTCAGTCGTGCTTGCCAATGGGCTCCCATGACTGAAGGTCTTTTGTTGTTACTATCGGGGATGCTTGTTGCCACCGCTTCTTGATTGCTTGTTTCTCCTGCTACTACATTCCAATAGGAGGGGATCTCTCCCCCCCTATTGCAGTACTCATACCTCCGTCAGAAGTGTTGCACATGGTAGGTACGGGTGCTACAGTCTCTGGTGCCAAGGTTTTTTGCAGAGATGTCATGGTTTACAGACTAAAACCATAGCCAAAAGGTTAAATTTCTCCTCGATCCTAGAGCCTCTTGGACAATTAAATTTTGAATATAAAATCAATATGTTGTATTTAACAATAATAATAATAATAATAATAAATTTAATATGGGTTTCAAATAAAATATTTCATTATGCATAATTTTAAAGTTAAAATCATAATAAGGATCCATCCTAGATGGATTTGTTAATGCTATTAATGACGGGGCTTTGGGGGTTGTGTTTGCCACCCTTGGACATGATGTTCATTAAAGAAGTGGGGGCTAAGCCAACCCCATGCATGCATTCAAATGCAAGAGAACAAATGGTATCAAATCATTATAAACCTATCCATATGATGTTTCTACAAGCTCTTTGAGGTGGTTTGAGAGGAGGTAAGGGTAGGTCCTAAACCTCCCTTTGGTTGCTTTAAGTTCCAGTTGGTGGTGAAGGCAGATATGCACTTGGGTTTGAGTCATGTTGTCGAGACCACAATTGTGTTGTAGGCACGGGGAAGGGTATAGGGTTCCACAGGGGTAGAGAAGATTGAAGCTCTTTTTTCATGACTCAATTTCCACTTACTTTAATGTTGTTCTATCAGAAATAGGGATGGAGATACATAATTAGAGACTCAAGCTGGGGTGGAGAGACAATCCTATTCCAATTCAAAAATCTTAGAGGATATGTCTACTTCGTATCATGACCCTAGGCACACCAAGGGAAGGAAGAAGCAATATCTTAACTTTGTGGTCTTGCACTCGCAAAAGAAATTTTTTTTGGGACTTGTCGTAAATGACAAGAAAGTGGACTAGTATAATGTGTTTGCCACTTTGGAAGATATAAAAAGAATGCTTAGAAATAAATGCTCTTTCTTAGATTGGATTGCTTATCGCCTTGCTTATGTGGAGGGGCATATTGCACATGAATCCGATAGTAGGGATCTACCAAATCCACCAAGTTCAAGGGCTAGGCTTCCTCCAACAATTGCATCCTCTAATAATGAGTTTTATTTGTTTTCTTTGTATTTTTGTGCCAAATAGGTTTTAGCTCAACCCTCTCAAGAAGGATTACACTTTTATGATGTATTCAGTGCCAAAACCAATATAGCTCTTTATTTTGTAAATTTTGTATCCATGGGTATTTGGTGAAATGCTAGTCTTTTTTTGTTAGGGTAATGGATTGAGAAAGATTAAAATACTTAGTGGGAAATTTAAAAAACCTATTTAATCTTGGGTTTTTTGGCAATACAAAGTATCAATTTACAAGAAACATATTAAGGAAAAAGGAACATTTTAATGTGGACAATGTGATTTATAAATAAAATGTTTTAATGTCCATGTTAAGTAAAATATTTAAATCTAAATATGCTTAAAAAAATAAAAATAAAAATCTATGTAAATATTATATAAAGAAATTGATTTTTTTTTGTTAAAACATTTTAAATAGCCTCATTATTCTACAATTTGACTCCTTTTCAAATATAGTTTCCCATAAACTTTGTTTGAAATCCAGCAAATATTTGTTGGAATTAAAAGTCTAAAATGTGTAGTCTATACAATCCATGTAGCTAAGGGAATTTTCAAGTCATTGAATCCATTATATATATATATATATATATATCCACCCATGAGACCTTCTCCCTTCGCATCCCCTTGGCATCATTAACTTTATTATTTATGGAACTACTAATAACACCTTATCCTCTCACATCCCTTGTGTTTTTTATCATCTCATTATTTAAGTGAAGTGCCACACTATGTAAGAAACATGATATCTTCATATACTAGAAGAATTCTTTGAATTTTAATCATTGGTCAAGCACAGTCAAACCAATAATAAACAAAAGGGAAAAACATAAGGATATTAAGTGCTTTTTCTTTATACAACTAATTAAAGGATAAATGTGTTTATGTAGTATTATGTTTCAAAGCATTGCAATTTTTAGTTGTTTAAAGCATTGGAGCATTATCTTCGAATGTTTATAGGGAAGAGGATTATGCAAAAATGTTGTTGAATGGTTATTTTTTATTAAGTTGGGAAACATGTTCATAATGAAGATGATTATGTGAAAAGGTTGTTAAATGTTTATTTTTCATTAAGATGGAAAATTAAATCTTTGGATACAATAACAAGAACAAATCATTTGTGTATGTAAGGGACACTTTTTTTTTAATTTTTTTATAATATGGCCTATCAACATCATATGACCCAATATCTTTCAGAGTTTATCCATTCAATTCCCTCATAATCCATTAGTCCTCAAAGAGATTATATTTATATATTTCTACCTCTCTATAATGTACTCTCATCAAATATCCATTAATGTTTAACTAGTTCATACCCTCTTTTGATTGGTACTAAAAAGGTGACTAGAATCGACATATAAATGAAAAAAAAATATAGATGGTTTATATATTGGTTACACAGTTCATACCCTCTTTTGATTGGTACTAGAAGGATGACTAGAACCCACACATAAATGAAAAACAAAAATATAGACTTTATTAAATGGTTTATATATTGATTAAGCATGGGTGATCTAAAAAATACGCTTCCATATTTTAAGTAAAATAAAAACTCACCTTCAAGTTGGCGTACCCTTTCCTTTACTTCACGGTATGCTAGTTTAAGCATGTCTATGATGATACATATTCCTTTTGTTTTGTCTGTTCTCTCTAACATCTCATCAACTTATTTTTCTCTCTATTTATAAGATTAATTAAACAATTTTTATCATTTAATTTTTTCATGAATACTTACTCTTACGCTAAAATGTAAAAGAGGTATAAACAACTTTTCTCCTAGTTTCATTTGTTTAGATATTTAAAAAAAAATTACATTTACACATTAATAATATGCATTATATGTAATATGAAGAATGCAAGGTAGTAATGGATATTTTATCTTGAGAATGGATAGGGTGGAAATATGTTCACATATATATTTTCAGTGTTCTTCATGAAACAAACTTGTTTTTTATTTCAAAGTAAAAGAAAATTTATATTACATATAATTTATTTTTTGTTAATAAAATAAAGGCTTTGAGTTTATTTCTTGTTTTGATAAATTGATTTTCCAATTAATAGTTATTAACATATGTGATTTCATGTTAAATTAATTAATTATATATATATATGATCCCTATTGAATCATTATATTATCTTTCATCTATTTCTATATGTTCAAAGTGAAAAATTCAACATGCAGTGTTATGTTAACAAGAAGTCCAATTTTGGAGAATTGGAGCTTGAAACTTTTTGGATCGATTTTGAAGTATCAAACACCACATTTTTTGGGACAAACCTTTCCATTTTACCATTGAATCCCAATATGGTGATCTACATGTAGAGACCTGTTGGCCACCCAATAGACTCCCCTCTCATCTTTCAAATGAAATGGCCCCTCCTTTGATTTTCTTGCTTATTTTCAGTTTTGATAACTTGCTTTGAACTGAAATGGCAATTACGATTTTGAAAAAAAAAAATATTCTTGATTTTTACATGGTTTCTTTTATTTCCATGTGGCGCGATAATGATCTTTAAAGAATTCGAAGTCACACCTCAAAACCTATTGACATTGCTTGATGGTTGATTCTTCATTTTTCAAAAGTTATATATATCTCGTATCTGTTGAGAAATCTCCTAATGCTACATGTCTATTTAATCAAAGCTACGTGCGAGATTATGTTTTCAATGTGTTTGTATATATTTCCTATCCTTGACTATAGGTTAAAATGGTGCTGAAAGTCATGGTGTTTATGTATTATATAACTCATAGATTATGAATGTTTTGGTTGTTTCCAAGCTTTGATATGACATATAACATAGGTAGTTATATTCACAATGGTTTATACTCCTTGATGAGTAAAATGTTGTGACTCCATCACCTTATAATATCAGGTGGAATTATTAAACTTTGTATCTATATTCATGTGGTATTATGGCTTCCACACATCAAAATTTAACACAACATCCTATCGCTTTATGTGTAATTAAACTTTTGTAACGAAATATCTCGATATATTGTGCGATGCATTAATTAACGAAAAAGATGGGTACATCTGATGGGATTTGTTATGAATAAATTATGAGTTTTTTGATGACCTAGATTAACTTATTTAAACTGACAAGTGTAACTCTCGACACCTGGTTTCACCATTCATTGTCGTCATGTCTCGAGCTTTATGGTTACATTATTATTATAACTGCTAGCATTAATACTAAGAACATATGCTACTTCCTACTAGTTACTCAATTCATAGACTAAGGTTTTCATTCCACATTCCTTTCACTCCCATTTCGAGTCTTTGCCTTGCATACCGCGTTATAATGGTTAGGCTATGAAACTCTGTCTCACCTTTTTTTCCTCCTTTCCAAACGAAATCACTATTAGGTTTTATTATATATATTCCAATTCCTTATATGATTCGAACAAAGTTGATTGGCAACAAAATTATTGAATCATATGAGGAGTATCTAACTCTATTTCAAGAGGTCAGTTGGTGGGATTTTGTTCACTGCTTCCAGGGTTTTAATGATGAAGTGGTGAAGGCTTTCACATCCACTTATAATGGTAGAAAATCTACGGTTGGCAACGTAGAGATATGGGTCGATGTTGACTTCATTGTAGGGGTGGCTCATCTCTCCATAGAAGGTGAGAATTGGTCAAAAAATTATCTGCTGCATAATGTGTCATGGTGAAAGATTATAGATTCCAAAAATTGTGTGTATAATGTTAAAGGTATGCCAATCAGTTTTCTTAAACCGAGATGGAAAGATTTGTTGTATTTTGTTCGGCTCTTTATCCCTTTTGATGGTAGATACGATTTTTTATTTATGTGCCACACACTCTTTCTTATGGTATATTTAGGCTTTAAGCTTAAAGTCCCATTCTATTTCCATAAGAGTCTCGCCAAGCTGGCTTAGGTATGTCAAGCTAAATGTAAGAACCCCAACTGATATTTTTTTCACCATGGTTTGATTTGCATTTTTGTAAAACACTAATTATCCAACAATCATGGGACATGTTCTTCTTAGCAATGGCTTTGATAAAACCCATGCTATAAAAAAACCAAAATTCACCCCTAAGGTTTCACCCAATCTTCAACCAGATAGTCCAGATTCATCTCACTCTCACAGTATTGATGATTTTTTCCGTGATGAGCAGTGCCACTATGATGGCTTAGAATTTTCTAACTGTACTAGGGTTAAAAATCCTAAAATGGTGTATGTTCTTATTACATGAAGTATGGAATGAAAATACGCGTTTCACCACATTGAATTAGAACCTGAATTTAGGGAAGAGGTCAAACCAAGTTTCTCAGACCATAACCTTCATTCTGAACCTACATAAGAAAAGGAAATTATTCAATTAAACCCTACTCCTCAGTATCAGCTGAAGAGTAAATAATTAGAAAGAAATATATCGAAGGCAAGGCACAATACAGGTAAAAATGTCCCTATTGAGGAAGTTTATGTTGATATGTAGTATCTTATCAAGCCTCTACCAAAGAAAAACAAACCTAATTTAGCTGATAACTACATATTTGTTGATAATGGTAATTATGCTTAGGATGGAGACAATAATTTCAATAAGCATCTTGAGAGCAATATTGACTCTGATAAGACTATATACGACATGTATTGTCATAAAAAAAATATTTGGTTATGGTACCTTGTATTGAGAACTATAATAACCAGCTTATATAGGAGAACAATTAGCTCATAATGCTTAATTAATTTAGGAAGAATCAAATTGATCAAAAGTATTCAGGGTCATAGAAAAAAATAGTTAATGGACACACACATAATAATTAAATCACCTAATTTCAAAGTGGGCATTACTCGAGATACACATGATTCAATCTGTACTAAATAAAGGTCCTATTAATTCTCTATTTTTCGTGATCCAAGATTTTCATGGTATGTTTTATATTTGATTTTGTTTGCTAATTATAAAGGTCTCCACATTATCAAAGATAATATAGAAACCTTATTTTGATAACAAATGTTGATTATTAATATCATTTTCTCAATTTGTAAACATGTTTTCTTCATTCATCAGATGTTGGTCTCGGTTTGCATGAAATTGGTTACTGTGGATACGACAGAACTGTTCCAAATATTACATGGATACCCTATTATTCAATCATGTATATGTATATGTATATGTATATATATATATATATATATGTATATGTATATATATATATGTATATATATATATATATATATACATATAGATATATATATATATATATATATATATATATATATATATATATATATATATATATATATATATATATATATATATATATATATATATATATACATATATATAGATATACATACATATATATATATATATATATATATATATATATATATATATATATATATATATATATATATATATATATATATATATATATATATATATATATATCTGTGTGTGTGTATGTATATAGAATTAATACTTATCAATAATTTTAAATTATAATTGCATATATAATTTAAAATCATTTTTACAATTTGCATCAGTGATATATAGTGAAAGAGAATATAATTTATTCTTCATTATTTTGACTAGTTACACAAGGCTTTGGTTTTCTTTCTTGTTGTGTTATACTTCTTGTATTATTCGTATAATTATTCTTATGGCATAATGTTACATCAGTGAAACTCTATATTAGACATATTAATATAAGAATAGTTTATGATTCATGTACATATAAAAATTAGATAACTTTAGGTTTCACCGGGTTCTTTTCTTCGTAAGAGGAGGAGAAAAACATGCTAATAAAGCCTTTAACCATGCAGGAGGGTCTTATTTAAATGTCTTGGTCTATCTAAAGAGCCTCTATCTAGGCCACATCCCCTTTATTGAAAAGGGTCCAAAAGCCCGTGTCAACAAATTTGTGCTAGAAGGAGGGAGAATAAAATTTTAAATGGCTAAGCGTAGTCATAAAAGACAAACTGTTTTCTCCCCTATTGTCACTAGAAGTCAATAAAACCCTCCCATTACTGAAACTTCCCCTAGTTCTGAGCCTGAACGTATTCTTGAACAAACGACCAACAAACCCATGACTACAACCCATTCTCATGTGCAATTTGATATTGACTAGTGTCTCCAAAGATATTGAGAAGTTATTTCTAGGACTCGAGAGACTGGAAGGAGAAATATATATTGAAATATGATTGTTTCAACATTTTATTAACTTTCCTATAGAGGAACCTAGAGTTTCTAATTCCTAGGCAAGCATTTCCCAAACTTCTAGTACCGCTAATAATATATTACATGACATTTTAACAAGTAAAATTGATCTTCATAAATGAGCATCAGCTGAACCACCTTCCAGGGAATCTACCCAACCTCCTCTTCTAGGATATTTTGGTCCACCTCCTTCCACACCTAGTTCATCCTCTTCTCTTGAAGTTTCCTCCAGTGAAGACATTTATTCATCTTCAGATTCATTTAATTATCAAGGTTCTCCATGATTGGCTAATAACCAGGAAAAAAACAAAGGTAATCAGGTAAATAACCATACCGCTCCATGCCTCGATCAATATATTGTGGTGGTCCTAGGTGTGCAATATCCTCTTCCAAAAAGTCCTCATGAGTTCCTCCCTAAATTTGACCGAGACTCTAAACAACTAGCAGAAGATCACATTAACGCTTTTATGATGGCTATTAGGCAGAAAAGTGTGCATCATAAAGATGTGGTTTGTTGGTTATTTCTATATACTTTTGAAGTAAGTGCTACAGCTTGGCATTTGCACAACCCCCTTAAAGTATTACATCATAGGAAGAATTTGAAAGTACCTTTCTAGAGAATATTGGGGATGATAAAAATCTAGAGGTATCGATCATGGATTTATCTAATATGAGAATGGAAAGTAAGGAAAGGATAAAGGATTTCAAAGTAAGATTTCTTGCTTTGAAAAATACAATTCCTAACGATTCCATGTCTGTCGAGAACCTACTAATTGCTTATTATGTGAAGTCTCTTTCTAATGAGATTTTTATATGGGTAAAGAGGGCCCAAAAGGCTACTTTACAAGTACAATTTGATGATGCTTTGTCTATCAAGGAATACATACTCAGGCTAAAGCCTAATTCTGACAAACAAAGTGATCAATTCTCATCTTGTACTAAGAAACTTGAAGCAGTTCCAAAATCACCTGCTAAACAGAAGGAAAAAACACCTTTTGATATTTAAAGCTTTCATAAAGTCCTCAATAAGTTGATTAATGAAGTCATTGATCTTAATTAAAATGCAGTTGAAGGACCTTATAATAGGACAAAATTTAACAAATATTTTAAGAAACAATTTTAAAATAGATCTACCCTCCCTTAGTGTTGAAGGTTTATTAAAAAAATTACAAGAAATTATTGTAGGGACAGAGTCAACATATGATGGAAATGATACATAGGAGGTTGAAGGAAACAATGAAACTGAAGATGAAAATCAACCATCTTGTACCATGGGTCATTTTTTAGACAATTCGTTTGAAAATGATTCTGACTCAGTTTTTGCAAATCAACATCAATATAACACACATAGAAAAAACCTAGATGATAATCAAGATTCTCCTCCTTATGAGAAGGGACAAAACTCCAAAAAATAGCTAGGAAACACAAATAAATTTTCTTCTCTAAATATAGAGGATGATCTAATTGAAGAGCTTAAGAACTTAAAAGCTAATATTTCCCTTTTTGAGCTACTCAAAATTCCTGCAATTCAACAAAAAATTCAAGAACTCTTTCATGAAGATTTTGTTAAAAATAAATATGATCCTAATGGAAATGCAACTAGTTTTGTTATATAGAATTAAACAAGTGTGTAGTTAGCAAGTAATTAGCAAAACAGAGGCACCTTATGCTATATTTAAGCCAGGGACTTCCACAATCGTAAACATCATTCATGCATTAATAAAATTATTTATTGTGTCAATTGTTGAGCACATTTTCTTTTATGGTGCCTTTGCATAGGAAGGGACTTGACTTTTCATAATTCTTTAACATAATTCTTTTGAAATTTTGATTTACCTATAATACTTTAACATGTGCTAGACCTACTTTAATGAGCAAGAAACTCATTGACATATAATATAAAAATAATATTTCCTTTTCTTGAATAAATACAAATATCAAAAGTATATTTATGAAGACCGAACCTAGTTACATTTCCTTCAACACTCCCTCTTAAATAGGGAGTTATTCATACAACATTACAAGGTGTTTGGCTATGTTTCAATCTTGAAGAATTTACATAAGAGAAATCGGATTTGCAATCCATCTGTTATAGAATCATATCAATCAACATTGTCATAGTGCAAGGCCTTGACTAACAACTCCATCTCCTCATGAGATAATGAGCTACAATGCTGGCAAGACCAATGACTTATAGACACCTTCATTATTGTCTCTTAAGGTACATACCCACCTAGGTGTTCTCTGAGTATGACCTTCTAGGACTATTCTTATCTTGCGTTCCCATCCCTCAAAGAATATCGATCCTCTTACCTACTCTTGTCTTCGATGCCCTACACATCCTCAAAGAGTATCAAATGCCAGATGACTACCTAATCCTCCCATTCTTCCTTCCAAGTGAAGACAATAATTCTGTGTCTATCTTGTGTCTACATTTTCATTCATGGCCTTCATCTAGACTTACAGTTGTTAGTCCTGGTTTAGTGAATTATAGATGAAATGGAAAACATAGTTGTCACTCCTTCGTAATTAGGGGTGATTCAAAAATCCCTCTTGAGCAGGGACCTGTCGGATCTCCCTCTTAACTATGGACTCTTTCATTCATCAGCAACTTCTTCTTTGTGGGTCCTTCAGCTGCTTGATCTCCTTCCTTTCTTTGATATCATGAAGTCTTCATTCAAACTTCTTTTAGGTAGGGCACTATGCATTGATCACTTTCCTTCCTGGTTTTTCATGTCATTTCTTCCTTCATGGAAAATGTCTTTCTTGTCATACATAAGGTTTTCTTGCCATTTGGCGACTCCTTTGTCATCTGTCCATGCTTTGGAATACTCTTCTCATGAATGCTTTGTCATACTTTCTTGTTTAAATGCTTTGACCTAGTAGCCCATATGACTTCATTGTGATATTGCTTCAACATTGCTTTTTCCTTTGCTGGATGGCTTATTTATCACGACATCTTCGTAGACTAGAATCAGTTATCTACATCTTTCATATCTCCAAGGCCTTCATAGGTGTCAAGGGTCCTTCCTTCCTTTGTCAGAGTTGCCTTGCCTTCTTTCGAGATATATCTTCAAAGTATACTGTCAGATAGTGATTCTCGGTGATCATGGTGCTCTTCACATGCTTGATCTCTTTCTTGATTTTCTTCTCTTTGGATAAATTGGTCAACCACCTTATGCATCTTGAGAGCTCTTCTTCATTGTTTGCTTCTTGGACTAGTCAGCATTTATTCTTGCTTCTTAGTCAGAAATCTTATACTCCTTATGTGATCATATCCTTTTGTTTACATTTATTACATTGTAGTACATTCCTTCGAGCATGTCATTGGTGAAAGAGATTCTTTCCTAATTGATCATGTTATAGAACTATTCCCATGACTCATTAATAGAAACATGATAACATGACTAAAATTTGATGCATACATACCTCATCTTGATTCTCCTTTGATCATCTTAGCTTCATTTGGTTGTCCTTGGTGTGGCCCTTCTTGCTTCATCTTATCCTACCTACAGATCATCCTTTTCTCGAATCCCATGAATGGGATTCCCAATGAGACATCTCCTTTGGTTCATAAACCTTCTTTTGAAGATTCCATCATAGGATCTTAAAGACCCTTGCCTTGAAAATGTTTGTTTTCTTTTGATGATGGAGGTCTTCTAATATTCTTAATCATGATCAATCTTCTTTCATCATGGATGAGGTCCTATACCAAGTGTGCTCCTTCTATATGAATATATTGAACTATATCTGCCATGCTCCTATATTCTAGAAGATATTTCTAACCATGAATTTTATTTTCATTATAAATTATATTTCTTCATGAGTATTGAGAACTCTATGTACTTCATGCTTCTAGATTCTAGAAGATGTTTCTAGTCATGCAATTTTATTTTATTCCTACATGCTCCTATCCTACTCAAAACCTTGGAATAAGACTTGAAGTAAAGAGTTTGACTTATTCATAGTAAAGATACGAAGGATCTTCATTTTTTTTCTTCTTTTATTATTCTTTGACCTCCTGAGTCATGTGAGCTTCTTCCCTCTTTCTTTTGTTGTTGTTGTCCTTCTTAAGCTTACGACAATTCCTTTTGTAGTGTCCATATTATTGACATCCATAACATTGGATTTTGGACATGTCTTTGTTGTTTGTTCTTCGTGGACCAAATTTACCAAATTTTCCTTTTCTCTTAGCCATGGTAGAAAATGATTGCTCCTTTGATCCCACATCTTCCTTTTCTTTAAGTTTGGTTTCCTTTGTCTTGGATAGAAACCACATTTCACTGAGTGTGATAGCTTCCTTCTTGGCATATATGCTTGATGTGAAGTTTCCCAAATCCTCAAGTAGAGCATTGAGTACTACAATTGTCATTTCTCTGTCATACATGACTTACTCAAGCTCTTGAAGTTGATCCCTCATCTCATAGATCTTCATGAAGTAGGGAGCTATTCCTTTCTTTGATAGCTTCATCTTGTATAATTCATTTATTAGAGATACCACTTCTTCGGTTGTGGATATCACGAATAGCTCCATTGGCTTATCATAAATTTCTTTTGATGTCTCAAATTTGGAGACATAAGGTGATGCAAGAGCATCTGGACATAGCCAGCAATGCGATTGTATGTTCACATGTTGTGGCTAACGTGAGATGAATTTCATTGACCTGAGTGGTCAAAATCAGTTTTAGTAGAGAGGGATGGATCTCTCGAATTTATCTTTATCTCAATTATTGTAATAATTAAATCATTGTATTATTTTTAGAATAGGAGATAAGCATTAGAATAGGTGTGTCTCAGAGCTTGAGAATAGGAATTTAATTGTTAAACTGATAAAAATAGAGATTGAGTTGTCAATGCAGTTAGGATAGGATTTGATCCATAAAAGAGGAAAAAATGTAATGATAGGGATTAGATGGAATAGGAGAGTGAGTAAGTGAGAGATTGAGAGAGAGATAGGGTTTGCAAGTAAAACATAGGTCAGACAAATTGTTGTAATCAAGCCGAGAGGGCGAAGACTATAATTTCTATGTTATTGAATAATTGATTAAGTGTGGCATGCGTATTATTCCTGGTGTGAAATTCTCTAGAATCTGTGTATCGGCGTTCTGGACCCTAATCGGGTATTATTTTCTATTTATGCATTTTATTGATAAGTCACAGTTGATTAGCACTAAGGGCTATTCCAGGCTTAAGCACTAAACCTTTGTTAAAATGTATTTACTAATAGCGTGTATTAAGCATGTGAGCAAAATTCCCAAGTGGTAAGCAATATCTCGCGCGCTTAAAGAATGGTAAATGGTGTTTCTAAAATTCACACGATTAACCTAAGATGATGACACGTAGCATGGGAAAACCACTTTTCTCGCGTGCTCTCGACCTGATATCGATCGTGCTAGACAGCGCGTGATATTGCACGATAGCCGTTGGATCAGACAGGATAGATCGACAGTGGAGATCGGTTGGGCTAGTTGGCGCATGAGACGTCATGATATCCATAGGATTCGGTAAACAAATCAATGGTGCAGATTGAAGCGCTCGGGAGAGGAAAAGTCAAAGTGGGACCAACGGTGATTGGTCATCTTAGTGGTACCATTGGGAGGAAATACACGTACATAATATTATTAACACGCAGCTGATTGGTTTTTAAGTGAACCATTAGTCTAATTGTAGACTACCACATCAATTTTGGTAACCATCCACATCTTTTGGTATCAGAGATCAAGGATTAAGTCTGCTACATTAAACATGCCACCTAGGAGAGGAGTTGGCATAGGTCGGGGCAGACCTGTAGCAAATGCAATTCTACTGGAAGAGATTCAAAACATGCGTACAAGGATGGAGAAAATGGAAACTGCTCAAATGAGAGCACCTGTTGAAGGAGATGTCAATGCTGCAAAGGAATATTCTGAGAAAGAAGAAGAGGATGAAAGCGAAGCTACCAAATTTCTCAAAATGTTGGCCAAAGTAAGTGGAAGACCAAAGGTGGAAATACCTTTGTATGACAGGATTCTCAATGTAGAAGAGTTGATGGACTGGATCAGTTCATTGGACAAGTATTTCGACTATGAGAAGGTTGATGATAAAAAGAAGGTGAAATTTGCAGATACCATATTGAAGGGTCATTCAACTATCTGGTGGGATGAACTACAAACATCCACAGAGAGAAAGGGGAAGCCCAAGATCAAACAATGGGATAAAATGGTGGGTAGGTTGAAAGGTAAATTCATGCTAAAAAATTATCAGTTAAATCTTTTTAGATAGTTACAAAATTTGAGACAAAAGGGGATGATTGTCAAATAATATACAGAATAGTTTTATAAGCTGAGCATTAGAGTAGGACATGCAGAGGATGACATAGAAAAGGTAGCCAGATACATCAATGGCTTGAGATATGAGATACAGGATGAAATCAGCTTGCTGAGTCTGAAGACAATTGAATATGCCTATCAAGCAGCTTTGAAAGAAGAGGAGAAGATGTTGAGGAAACAAAATCAGAGGAACAGAGGGAAAAGTACAGCAAGAGCTAGGGGAATTACCAGATCAAGATTTTAGCACCCTCGGGGTGAAGCAGGAGGTCCATGTAGTAGACCACCACAGAGAGGATACTTTAGTAAAGGAATATTTGCACCCAGAGGAAGAGGCCAAGGACGAGAAATTCGATGTTATACATGTGGAGAATGGGGACATGGATCATGGGACTATCCTCATAATAAAGCAACAAATCAACAGAATGTGAATGTGGATGAGGTAAAGGAAGAAAAACCTCAAATTGTAAATAAGGAAGAATCACCTGAAGTAGGAGAATCTTTTTTATTGAAAAGGGTATTGCTTAAAGTAGAGAAAGTGACAAGAGAACCAACTCATAGAAAGAATTTATTCAGAACTACATGCAAGTCCAAAGGAAAATGTTGTAAAGTGATAATTGACAGTGGAAGCACTCATAACTTGGTTTCTACAGAAATGGTGGAAAAGTTAGGATTAGTGAAAACAGTACACCCTACTCCTTACAAAGTATCATGGCTGCAGAAAGGACAATAGCTTATTGTGACAGAACAATGCAAAGTAGAAATCCAGATTGGTACTTACAAGGATGTGGTATTATGTGATGTAATTCCAATGGATGTATGCCATGTATTGTTGGGCAGACCTTGGAAGTTTGATCAGAAAGCTATACATGATGGGAGAAGAAACACTTATACTCTAGAGAAGGATGGGAATAAACATACACTATTGCCATTGATGAATGAAGCAAACAAAGAAGCGCCTGGAAATAGTGTTATGCTGACAAGTGGGAAAGAATTGTTGCAAGAAGTCAAGAAGGATGAACAGATACATTTTGTTGTCATAAGGAGACCTAAGGTAATTTTGACTTCCACAAACTTAGATGATTTATTTGAAGAAATCAAAACTCTGTTGAATGATTTGGTGATATTGTTGTGGATGAGCTACCAAATGCATTACCACCAATCAGGAGTATTAGCCTTCACATTGATCTAATACCTGGAGCATGTTTTCCCAATAAAGCAGCCTACAGGTTAACTCCTCAAGAAAATGCAAAAGTTGGGAGACAATTGCAAGAACTGATGGATAAGGGATTAATCAAAGATTCTTAGTCCATGTGATGTACCAACAGTACTCACTCCAAAGAAAGGAGGTGAATGGTGCTTGTGTACTAATTCCAGAGCCATTAATAAGATTACTATCAGGTATAGATTTCCTTTACCACGCATGGATGATTTGATGGATTGTTTAAGTGGGTCGAAGTATTTTACTAAAATAGATCTGAAGAGTGGATACGATCAAATAAGGATTAGAGAAGGAGATGAATGGAAGACTACATATAAAATAAATAGGGGGTTGTATGAGTGGTTAGTGATGCCTTTTGGACTCACTAATGCATCCAACACATTCATGAGATTTATGAATGAAGTCTTGAAGGAATATGCAGGCATGTTTTTCATTCTTTATCTTGATGATATTCTAGTTTTTAGTAGAAGCAAAGAAGAACATCTGGAGAATCTTAAGTTGGTTCTAAGAACTCTGCAGAAAAAGAAATTGTTGATAAATCCGAAGAAATGTAGTTTCATGAAAGAAGAGTTAATCTATTTGGGGTTTGTAGTTTCTAAATAAGGTCTGAAAATGGATCCAGAGAAAGTCCAAGAAAATTGGAACTGGCCTATTCCAAGAAACATATTTGAGGTAAGAAGCTTTCATGGTCTTGCAAGTTTTTATAGACCAAAATTTTAAGTTGATGAAGAAGAAAATTACAGAAAAACCAGTTTTAGCTTTGCCTAATTTTGGAAAAGTTTTTCAAATTGAAACTGATGCTAGTGGAGATGCAATTGAAGTAGTTTTAAGTCAAGGACAGAGACCAATAACATACTTTAGTGAGAAACTAAATGAAGCTAAGAAGAAATATTCTTCTTATGATAAATAATTTTATGCTATTGTGCAAGCTTTAAAAAAATGGAGACATTATTTACTACCAAAAGAGTTTGTATTGTATTCTGATAATCATGCATTACAGTTCATAAACAACCAACCAAAATTAAACTAGAAGCATTCCAACTGGGTAGAATTTTTGCATAGTTTCACTTTTGTGATAAAACATACAAGTGGTAAGTTGAACAAAGTTGTTGATGCTCTAAGTAGGGTAAATTTCATTGTGCAAGAATTAAGAGTTGGTGTTGTAGGATTTGAAGAAATGGTCGATATGTATAAAGATGATGTACAATTCAAAAATATTTGTGTAGTTGTAAAAAATCCAGCAGTTCATAATAGAAGCCAATGGTGGGATTATCTTATCCAAGGAGGTTTATTGTTTAAAGGTAACAAATTGCGCATTCCCAAATGTTCTATGAGGGGAAACATAATCAAGAAGAAACACAATGGAGGGTTATCTGGGCACTTTGGACAAGACAAAACCTTTACTCGGGTAAATTGTTTTTACTACTAGCCAAAGATGCAAATTGATGCTAATAAATTTGTTGAGAAGTGTAGGATCTATCAGCATGCTAACGGGAGAAGCCAAAATGTAGGATTGCACCAGCCATTAGCAATACCAGACCAACCATGGGATGTAGTTAGTAAAGATTTTGTTTTGGGATTACCTAAAACTCAAAGAGGAAATGATTCCATTTATGTTGGGGTAATTTTCTAAAATGGCACATTTCATTGCATGTAAAAAGACTAGTGATGCAACACATATTGCTAATCTGTTTTTTTCAGAAGCTGTAAAGTTACATGGATTGTCTATAAGTAATGTGTCTGATAGGGATACAATGTTTGTTGGGCATTTCTGGAGAACTCTTTGAGAGAAACTAGGTGCCAACCTTAGTTTTAGTTCAGCATATCACCCTCAAACAGATGGACAGACCGAAGTGGTAAACAGAAGCTTAGGAAACATATTGAGAAGTTTAGTGTATCAAAATCCTAAGCAGTGGGATTTAGCACTTGCTCAAGCTAAGTTTGCTTATAATGACACTCCAAACTGAAGTAATGGGATGAGTCCATTTTAGATTTTTTTCGGAATAAATCCAAGAGGTGTGTATGAGCTCAAAAATTTGGGCAAACAAGAGACAAGAAGTGCAAAGGCTGAAGAGTTTGCAAAGCATATGCAGAGACTACAATAAGGATGTCAAAGACATATCACAGGAAAGAAATGGAAAATACAAACAAAGAGCTAATATGAAGAGGAGAGAAAAAGAATTCCAAGTGGGAGAGCTAGTAATGGTACACTTGAGGAAAGAAAGATTTCATGTTGGGACTTATAATAAACTAAAGATGAAAAATATAGGGCCATGCAGAATCGTGAGGAAGTTTTCAACCAATGCTTTTGAAATTGAGTTGCCAAAAGGGATTGGAATATCACCTATCTTCAATGTTGTAGATTTCTATCCATACAAGGAGAGAGAGATAGAGTTACAGAAGGAACCTGCAAAAGATGAAGTTCATACTTTAAATTGGGAAGAACAAATGCCAAATATAGTCAAGAAAGAGGTGGAAGCTGTTTTGGAGAAAAGAGTATCCAAAAGAAATAGAGGATAATATTATTTTCAGTATCTAGTCAAAGAAGGGACATCCAATAGATGATGCCATTTGGTTAACAATAGGAGAATTACAGAAGTACGAAGTCAATCCTGACAGTTTGATCAATGATTATTTTCTTCCTCGGGAGTCTGATGCAGGAACTTCCAGACTTAGTCAACAATGTGATTGTAATAATTAAATCATTGTATTATTTTTAGAATATAAAATAAGTATTAGAATAGGTGTGTCCCAGAGGTTGAGAATAGGAATTTAATTGTTTAATTAGTAAAAATAGAGATTGAGTTGTCAGTGCAGTTAGGATAGGATTTGATCCATAAAAGAGGAAAAAATGTAATGATAGGGATCAAATGGAATAGGAGAGTGAGTAAGTGAGAGATTGAGAGAGAGATAGGGTTTGCGAGTGAAACATAGGTTAGAAAAATTGTTGTAATCAAGTTGAGAGGGCCAAAACTCTGTGATTTCTATGTTATTGAATAATTTATTAAGTGTGGCATTGCGTATTATTCCTAGTGCGAAATTCTCTCGAATCTGTGTATCAACGTTCTGGACCCTAATAGGGTATTATTTTATGTTTATGTATTTTATTGATAAGTCACAGTCGGTTAGCATTAAGGGATATTCCAGGCTTAAGTGCTAAACCTTTGTTAAAATGTATTTATTAAAAGCGCGTATTAAGCACGTGAGCAATATTCCCAAGTGGTAAGTGTTATCTCGTGCGGTTAAAGAATGCTAAATGGTATTTCTTAAATTCACACGATTAACCTAAGTTGGTGACACATAGCATGGGAAAACCACTTTTCTCATGCACTCTCGACCTGATATCAATCGTGCTAGACATTGCATGATATTGTGCGGTAACAGTTGGATCGGACGGGATAGATCAACAGTGGAGATCAGTTGGGCTAGTCTGTCCACGATACGTCATGATATCTATAGGATTGGGTAAACAAATCAATGGTGCCGATTGAAGTGCTCGGGAGAGGAAAAGTCAAAGTGGGACCGGCGGTGATTAGTCAGCTTAGTGGAACCCTCAGGAGTAAATACACATACATAATCTTATTAATGTGCACTTGATTGGTTTTTAAGTGAACAATTAGTCTAATTGTAGACTACCACATCAATTTTGGTAACCATCCACATCATAAGGAATGGGAGAGTCCTTGATAGATTCTATTAGAATCCCTTGAGCTCTTGGCTCATCCTTATTATACTTGGGTAAGGCTTGAGTTTGTTCCTTAGTAGGGATAGTGATATTCCCTTTGATATATTCTAGAATTTCATTCTCCTTGAGAAGTAGATCAATACTTTTCTTCCATGCAAGAAAGTTATTGGTACCTACCAATGTGTTTCTTTCCTTGCAAAAATACATTGATGTATATTGAGAAGGGGACATATACTTACTTGATAGAATTTGAAATGTAGTTGACTTCTTTTCTCCTTGATGAATGATAGATGATAGACCTTCTTTTCCTTGATGTGATAGATACTTATTGGCTTGATGCTTCAACTTTTGTAGATATCCTTCCTTAATGAGTGTTCTTGAGATGCCCTTTCCTTGATGTGTCACCTTAGCTTCGATACCATGTTGAAGAATTTCAGGAAATTAGGTGTAGTTTGATTCTTCTTAACTTGATGACAATTTTTGAAGCAATTTTAGAATTATCTTAGCTTGATCTTCTTCTTATTATTAGTGTGTGTGTTTCATCGAACTGCTATCAAAAACATAAAGACAAGAACAAAAATTTTGGCTCTCTACTAGGGCCAAAACCTCTCTTCTCTTGAGAGGAAAACCCTTCGGTAAGTTTTATCTTATTGAAGCTTCTTTCTTGATCAATTTCGAGCCCTAGACCTTTGACTAGAAGATCCTCCAAGCACAAGTCAAGTCCTTATTTTCTCTGCACTATGTTTCCTCGACACTACATTCACCTTCTTCCAACACTTCAGTCCCTAACACTTTGTCCTTCTTCTAGTACTTCATTATTCCTTAGCTTGACATTACTGCGGCCCAAATTCTCACATGTGAGAGAGCTAACCTAGAGAATTAGGGTACAATTATCTTCGATAGAGAGAGAGTCTTCTTGGCTTGCCTTGAGAGGCCTTGTAGGCCTAATTTCTAACTCAAACAATGATGAACATGTGACTATGATCATACAAGTGATATAACCACAAACTTTCATATCTTTTCTCACACATATGACTGTGTTAATCCTAGAAAACAATCTTTTCAATTTTGGCTTTTCTCCTCCTTCCTTCGTTGCCTTAGAAGACCTCTTCTTTGTCCATTTTTACCCTTTTTCTAGCCTCTTATATTCATAGATTTCAGATCTGCTTGGTTGACGTTGTAATGGAGTGGACAACCACTATTTAGAGAGGATTGTCCCTCCTTTTGGGCTGACTAGAAGGCTGACATGTAGACTATTTGTAGGCTGACTTGTTATGCTTATTTCAAATGGTTTCTTTGGTGGTGTCACATGCTTGAAGGAAACTCTTTTATGGTGCCTTTTCATAGGAGGGGGCATGACTTTTCTTGGAGGTTACTTCCTTGACTCTTACACACAATGTAACATACCCTTAAAGTCTTTAATATAATTATTTTGACCTTTTGATTTACCTATAACACTTTAAAATGTGTTATACCTACTTCAATGAGCAAGAAACTTATTGACATATAATATAAAAATAATATTTCCTTTTCTTAAATAAATACAAATATCAAAAGTATATTTATGAATACCAAACCTAGTTACATTTCCTTCAACAAATTTTAGCACGTGAAAACAAATCTCTTTAAACTTGATTCGACTTGGATTGAAGCCATAAAATTTTGAAATTAATAACAAAATTTACCTTGCATTATTTGCATTTGATTAGCTTGGGAATTCAGCGCGTTAATTTGTGAATCCTGTAGCAATCATATAGCAATCTTGTAGCAATGGAAAATTTCTTGAAGCAATTTGTTTTTGAGCTCTTATTCACTCCAAATTCATAGTAGAAGTATATTTATATCCTATGAATGCTCTGAGGCAACTTTGGTTGAGACGAGGCATGGTTAGGTTTCCCTTAAGCTTTTACATTACTTTCTTCTTAAATGTTGATTTCTGTAATTAGTTTATATTTCCTTTCTGCAATTTACTTTACCCAAAGTGTGATTTCATTCCTCCAAGAGTAATATAGGACTTTCCTTTCCTACAAAATAGAATAGATTTCCTTTAATTCCATTTCCTTTCCAGCAAGATAGATTAGATTTTCTTGGTTGTCATTGTGCTTTACACTTTTGCAAATACAATAGATTTCATTTTTGTCATGTACTTTCCAACAAAAATATAATATTTTTGCTTATTTCTATTTACCTTTTGCAACTGAGGACTAGAGGCTTACCTTGATCTTTGATCATTTGAAGTTGTTTCATTCCCTTATTTCAACTACATCAAAGGGAGTCATACTATGAAGAGGAATGTGTCTACCACACATATAGTGTTGGCCCCTCTTAAGTTTTTATGAACCCCGAGTTGATAGTTAATGTTGGTGCACTTAGGAGTTGCAACATTCTTATTGCAATATCAAGTCTCATCACCAACCTTAGCTACATCTTTCTTCTGCAAATTAGCCACCTTCTACTTTATCAACAAATTCCCTTCCAAGTGATCATCTCCATAGATCCAAGAAGATATGGGCTTCTTCTCTTTGGTTCCACCTACTAGTTTTCCATCCTTGTAATTCTTCACTTTCGCTTGTCTCTTATTATTCTTCTTTCTCTTATGCATATCCTCCTTATCCTTACCATATGTTTGGTACTCAAGAAATTTCTTTGCTACGATAATAGTTTCTACAAGTGATTGGACTCCCTTCTTCATAACTTTTTTCTTTTCCCGTGGCTAGGGATCAATGATAAAGAAGTATAACCTTTCTTTCTCATGCATATCTCTATGCTCCAACATAAGACCTAAGAATTATTGTAAATAATTTTGATCTTATAAGTATGCTTCAACTCCATTAGGTGATCCCTTACTACCAATTATTTATTTCCTGGACTAAACTATGTGTACAAAGCTTCTTTTAGCTTTTTCCATGTCTCAATCCTATCTATAATGTGTCTTGCTACTAAGTCTTCAACCATGTTCCTCCAAGAGAGTTTAATTGTTTTTGTGAGGTGCATGGATTTTGCATTGACTTATGTCTCTTTAAATAAACCTTTCACTTGTTCCACCATTATTCCACAACCCAAAAAACATTTCCCAGTACCTTAGCACTTTTCGTCTCATCATACATGTTTGGTCCCTTCATCTTCACCTTTATATATGAACTACCTGAACTATTTCCTATAACTTGGTTCAATACTTCAATGGTATCTTTCTAGTCTCTTATGAGTTCCATAGGTGACTTCACCTAATCTTCCAAGTCCTTCATCTAACTCTCTTACATTATTGGGACTACCTCATTGCAAATTCAATAGAGTAAGACCCTGACTCAATGGTCTCCTGCTTAAGGTTCCTTGAATTCCTTCCCATAGTGTTTTATTCCTTCAACCATCCATGCCAAAGTCATCTCAAGATCTTTGACCTTCTAAGATAGTGCCAACTTGTCTTTCTCCGCTGGGTTAGACCTATTGTTCACCATTGCAACTTGATTCTTTATAGATGTGATCCTATTAAGCTCACTTCAATTTTCCCAATTACAATCCATACCAAAATCCAATAGCCAAAACCCATTTTTTCCCACCTAGAAAATGACTACAGAAGCTCCTTCACTAATAACCTACAATAGAAGAGAATTGTCTTTGTAATATTCCTTCAGCACAATCTGCCTCACAACCACCTCTTCAAGAACACCACCTATGAGTAGGAGAACAATCATGTTCGTTCTTCTACCACTTCAAGGTATTAGCTTTGATTGTGTGTGGTAGCTCTCATACTACCTATCACATTAGAGATAGTGTGGTGAAGAGCATGAAATTGTTTTCAGTCTGCTTAAACTACTATTGATTTGCCTCAATGATTTTCTATCTCTATTATGATACCACCTTCAGGTGGTAGAAGAGAATTTTTTCTAGCCACTCTATTCCTTGTTCGTATCTAGTGTTAGAAAACTCTATATTACAGAAAAATGGAACACATAAAATATTGCAGAAACACAAACTCAGAAAAAGAATAAAACAAGAGAGACACATATATATGTGGTTCACCCAATTTGGGCTACGTCCATAGAGAAACAACTAGTCCTTCCTTTATATTATCCAACAAAATGAAGAGATATAGCCTATAGCAGATCCACAATAATTTCCTCTTCACTCTCACGCAATCTCCTCTCCCTTTCTCTCTCATAATACACATATACACAACCACAATACAATTCCCTCATATATAGCGAGGGGTTGCCTTCTAGGGAGAAAAACCCTAAATTAACTCGGGTCCAACATGACAATACCTCTTAATAAAGAAGATAATCAAGATCCACACCCAACAGTGAGTGGGTATCAACTATGGTACCGCTCATGTGTGATACAGAGCTCCAATATAATTTCTTCTGTGAGGTAGCTTTGATACCTCTTATAATGAACCCAATGTCTGCTATGGTACAAGGCCACTTTTGGGTGCACCACAATCCCTCGAGTGTGCAATATTAACATGTTTCACAACTACCTAGTGTAACACAATGTTACTTCACTTAGACTACTCACAATATAATTACCCATGTTGTTGTCTACATTTTTTTTATGTGTGGAATCGATCCAACATGGAGCGGTAAAAACATTGTCACATCATTTTCCATTAACAAAAATCATGGAATCATATGCAAGATATCAACATTATCATAAGAATGTATAATTTAAAAGGAAATTACCCTCTATCCTTGTATTTTTATTAATAATGTATATGTATATCAAAACTTGGAGACAATGGCTTGGCCCAAATAAAAGTTTAAGCCAAAAACCATATAATATACAACGAAATATAGGTACAACATTGATCACCCTACCAAGCCACATGTTGTAGGGAAAACCCAACACCCTCATTATTACAAATAATGGGGACCCTTTACATTAATTTTTGGCTAAACATCTTTTCATGATTTTCATTAAGTTAATTATCCTAAAAAATTTCCTTTTTTACTTTCATCCAATTTCTATTTTGATTGTTTCATTGAATCTGAATTTTCACAAGCTTTCCATTGATACTTGTTTTGCCTCATTTGGTCAACTGGTTTGTAAATAGCACTCCTTTGAAGTTTTATCATTTTCTTGCTTAGACTAAAAAATTTAAAAAAAATGTATGATATTTCAATTTTTAGAATTATAATAGTCATTCATTGTAAATATTAACTTTTAGTGAATTTTTACTAATATTTCATTTTTTCACTAATGGTCCTAAAAAATGACCCAGCTAAGTTGTACAATAAATGAAAACAGGTTTTGGGATCTTGGTAATTTACATCAACTTGTTATTTTAAAACAAATTACCAAACCCAAAACCCTAAAATTGCAAAATGATTGAAGTCCAATTTGTAGGAATTAATTCATGTGAGCCCCACTTCTCATCAAATCCTCGTTTCCAAAATCGCCAAATAAAATTTCATAAGCCCTTCATTTTTAAAAAAAACTTGCAATTACGATTTTGGAAAATATGTGATGGGTTAAATTTTATAACACAAAGTTTTCATTTCACCTCCTTATACCTCCCAACACCATGACCTCAGCCACCCTCCACTCCACCTCACTCCACTCCACTCTAGCTTATCCCTCCATAACCTCAAGTAAGCTTCCTTATACCTCCTTCACTTAACCCTCTCCTCATTATAACTCCACACACTCCACCCTCACATTCACACACTCTCCACCATTAATACGTGACTCTTATAAAGCTTCTGTATTCTAAATTTTTATTTAGAATATAAATTAATATAATAGTATTTTAATTAATCATTAAATTAACTTTTTGTATTAATTAATTTTTGTAAATAATTAACAATTAATTAATTTTAATAAATCAATATAATTAATTAGTATTAATCAATTAATAATTATAGTCTAATTTAGAATCAAATTTTAATTAAAAATTCTGATTTTTAGCCCAAACAACAGAAATTCTAGAACTCTCGCAATTTTAATATACCAACTTTGGAAGCTCATAAATGGAATTTTACTTGACAAAATGAGGCCCATGATGGCTCATTGGAAAGATAAAATTATCGAGAATATTTTTGAGGTAGTTTCATTTCCATATTTTATAATTTATTGGGTCTAAAATCTAGCAGAAGATCAAACCCTGAATTTTTAATAAAACTAATTTTCAGAGTTTCATTTTCTACATTTTCATTTGCCCACAACTTCTTCTGAGTGCAAATCCATTCGTCAATGATCTCATTAACCAATAAAATTCTCACAGACATCAATAGAAAGCTCTGATTTCTTTTTAAATTGATTGTTTAATTAGAATTGATTGAATTCGTTTTAATTCCATATTTGGTATTTTATTTTTATTTTTTCATTTTAATTTAGTTTTGAATTTTTTTTTGCAGGAAAAAAGTTGAAGAGATAAGGAGAACAAGATCTCCATCAATGAGAATGCTCTAGCAATAGAAGAATGGAATTTTGGGCCAATGAAAATTAATGGAGCAGATTTATTCTTCAACAAGCTTTATTGTTGAGAATTCCTTTGTAAATATTATAAATAGCAGATTGTAGAATGTATTAAGGGTTTCTCTCTTCTATAATTCTGGAATTCTAAAAGCACTATTGTAATAAGGATTTAGAGTTGTAGGTGAGAGGAGACAAAATATCAGATATGGGGATTGTTGAGGATTTTTCTTTTGCATTCTGAATTATGTATGCTCGGTAGAGCTTACACTATTGCAGCTCTTGTTGTAACAACAGAATTTCAAAGATTGTAGAGGACTATTGGAGACCAGAGCCAGAGAAACAGATTCAATAAATTGGTATTTCTAATATTGTTGTTTTAAATACTAGTTTCATTTTAAGATGGCATGAATGTGTCATTTTATTCATATTTATGCACTATTGTTAGTATGTGTAATTTGTCTCAATCATGTTATTATTTATCTCTTCTCTTATGGGTTGAATTCTGATTTTTGAGTAACTATTTACTCATAAACATGTCTTTTAATATTGATTTAACAAATAATAATATGTTGTGAACTATTTCCAGGTATTATTGTTTAATTATTCAAAATATTGATTTAACAATCAATATCATTTTGTGAACGACTTTGTAGATGTTGTTGGTTCATTATTTCAGTTAAGAGGCCTTTCAATAGAATGTGTTATGGTATTCATAATGCCAGTTAATTGAACTGCTTTGTTAGCTTGATATTCATTATAAGACAGACATATTTAAATTCCAATCATTTAAATATATTGCTCTCGGTTGGGTTAGATCTCTATATGCCTGATTGAGATAGCATTATGATTTAGTTCATTTTTCTTGCATTTTAGAATAATTTTTCATTTAGATTAATTCTACATTCCTAAAAGTCCTCTTCACAAAGAGGCAAAGTTTAGTTGTGGCTTGGCTGAGCCCTAGATCATCTTAAGGATCACTTTCTTGCATGATCAGCAAGAGGGTTCGTCTGATGTCTCTTCTCCATTGGTATATGAAATTAATATTTTGAGCCATTTGGAGATTGAGAGAATGTAATTAGACCTAGTTAAAGCAGTTGGAACCACCATTCCAAACGGAAAATGAGTTTCTTTAAGGTCCGTACTGGGTGGTTGGTGGGCTCTAGTATTGCAGTAATAATGTTGCAACTCCTGGGACTCCCTTCTTTACTTTTATCAACCCGGTAGTTTGTAACAAACTTGGAAGCGACGGTGCTGTATGCACAAGTACTAGCTCTTGCCGCAGCTGTCACTTGGTCAGTTGGCACAAGTCCGCTAGGGCTTAAGCCAGCTTCTATGAGCTCTTAGAAGAAGCTTTTTAACTGATGGATGGAAGCTAACTCAAAGAACTGATCTACTTGCAAAAAGAAACTAAAAGCCAAAAAGTAACATAAACCCTAGCAAACCCTAGTTTTACCAACTAATCCTACTGGTGCAAAGGAAAGGATGCAAACTATTGAAAAAGATGCCATTACTTCTGCAAAGGTAAAATGCACATGCCTATGCTATCTCTATCTGAAGAACACATCTTTTCGTATTTTTGAATAAGTTTTTGAATTATCATGTATGTGCTTTTAACTGGCTTTTTACTGTGCAGGGGCGGATCAAGGAGGAGAAAGGCTTGGAAAAGGTTGGGAAGGTTCAGAGGGGGTCTAAGGAGTCCCTAACACCCTTCCAGAGAGTTTCACAAAGTTTGGCTATCAAGAAACCTCATTTGTGAGCTTCTACAGGAAGTCTGCAGGGGTTCTATAGGATGTTCAGAAATTTCTACAGGATGTTCTAAGATTGGATTTTGGATGATGGGTGAGTGAAAGAGGATGCATGAATGGATAGGTAGGTAGGATAGGGGTCTGAAATGACTCAGTGACAGAGGGATGAAGTGATGAGAGGGTGCGGAAAGCTAGCTTGTCTTAAAGAGGGCTGAGGCAATGGAAGGGCAAGAAGGTATGGTTACGTGGGCAAAAGAGTAGTTGTGAGACGAGGGACCTAACTTGGAGATGGAACAGTTGGCCTAGACGCAGCTTAGGTGGATGAGAGAGAGATGGAGATGCACTGCATGGTGTATACTTAACCAAATCAACCACGTCCTGCACACAATCAAAATATTAACCAATCTATCCTAACTGTCAACGAAACCACTGAACAACAGCTTTATTCCTAAAGAGAACCATGTACAACACTTAAGCAAAGAAACATTCCAAAGGATTTGAACGCATGACTGGCTCCTACAAACGAAAACATTTCACCAAATATTGCATGAGTGTGCAAACCAGTGTTTTTGTTGGGCAGCACTGTCTGCAATTCTAGCCCCTAAAAAGAGGTGAAAATGAGAGTGCAGGCAACCTTTTTCTGGAGCTTTTATCAATTCTTATCTCATTAATCTATTCTAGACATCTGAAGCAACTCTATTCTTCAACAATGACCTACTTAACCACACAACGAAATCTAGCTCAACAAACTGCGTTCAACTGCATACAAGGAAAATCATAATGCTGAAAGGAAAGATATCAATACAAAGAAGGAGACCCTAGGCTCTCACGTTGGGCCCAACCCTGAGAGCTATGGCTCCTCTAAAAAAACTCAGAGATGATATCAAATCTGACTGCTTCCCATTATCAAAAAATAATCATAAGTAAAGAGTCATGCCAATAATGGCTACAAAATAACAAAACAGAGCTAGCAGCTTGTAGTGCAGAATATGCAAAAGTTTTTCAAAAGTCCTTTTCGAAGGCTGAAGCCTTATCATTTATACACCACGAGGCCCAAGCTGGCCTCCTAAAGCTATGGGACTTGGCTGACCAAACTGGGAGTGAACAGTTGCTTCCACAAAATCTGTTTGGCTGCCTTCTAGATCCGGTTTTGGTGGCCTTTGGGGATCGGAGTTGGGGGTGAATATCCCGAGGAAGGCTATTTAATGCCATAGACAACCCCCCTACGAATCCTCAACCCAAGCTTGGCTATCTCCTAGCCCTTGTCTGCTCGTTTTTGCTCCAACATGTGTCAAAAAATCCTGAAATGAGCACGTGTTAGCCACCTAGGAATAGTGACTACCCTTATTCATACAAATGACATAAACATACAAAAAAATGATGCATAAGTTATGAAAAATGAAGGATTGAGCAAGGGTAGTTAGGCCAAATGAGCCCAAAATGTTACCAAATTTGGGGCTCATCATCACCCCCCTACTAAAATGATTGCTCATCCCTGAGAAACTAATCCAGCTCCTTGTCCTTCTTTGCTTTCACCGCCACTCTCACATCCCAAGCTTCTGAAGTAGTATACTCCTCACTGTCATGGAAGCCAGCCTTCCTTTCCACCTCTTCCCACTGCTTATTCTCTTCTTTCTCTGTGTTGCCTTCCATCAATCCCAAAAGAAAAGGTGGGCTTAGCTTGAGGCCAATCCAGTTGGCTTGGAGGTTCTGTATGGACTTCTTGTAGAGGGGCACCCGTACTATAGCTGCCCTCATTCGAGTTGGAGTGTGATATTCCCTGATTTTCAGGTTGTGGGACAATGTGTTCCACCGGCAGGTGCAAGCATGAACACAATTGTCCCCTAATAATCACTCCATATCCTCGAAATGTGTTATAGCCTGAGCCTGCTGATCCATGTATTTTAATAAAGCCTGAGAGTCGGTTGCTAAGTGTTGGTGGGCTGATATCAATGTAGTGGGGTCCCCTGGCTCTGCTCTAATCAACAGTGGTTCATGTAACTCTCGGTTCATGACCTCTTTGACCTCTGCTGCTCTCTTTTCTTCATGGTTCAACCATGAGGTAAATGCCATCAACTGCATATCTCCCACGACTGTGTTGGGATCCCATGAAGTTACATTAGGAAGGGCCAAATTATGGAGGTAGAACTCCGATAGCTTGGCCTTGTCCTCTGTTGAACTGCTATTGCATAAATCTGTGAACTGCTGTGGGTCTTGGATTTGGGAGATACCCCTCTATGCCAATGCATTAATTTGGAATTGCAGCCATTGGTCCCATAGGTATAGGCCATAATATTTGGCCGGTTCTCTACATTGTAGAGCATCCATGGCCCAACTGGCCATGCAGGCCAATTGTGCCTCGTTTTGTTGCAACTGCTGCTTGAGAGCTTGTATCTCGATTTGTGCTTGCAATTCTCTTTCCTGTAGATGCTGGTTTAGTTCCCAAAGACCAACTTGCATTCCTTTTGTGCCTTGAGGTTCTGCTGTAGTGTCCTCTGATGCTATGCCCCTTTCTTTCCTCTGTTCCTGTAGCTGCAGTTTGAGTTTCTCATTCTCTTCCTGTAGAAATACCCGGCTAGCAGTTTCCCACGTGTTTTTCCATAGCTAATTCCCTTCTTGCCTCCTTGAGTTGTTCCTCCAAGGGGCCTATATATGCTACTCCTTTAGATTTAGCTATCCTCATCCACGTGTGGGTTCTCACTCTTTCTTCCTCCAATGCAAAGAAGAGCAGCACTGTGAATTTCTGTGGAATAATTTTTCCAGCCTCCAAAAAGTTATAATACAAGCTCAAGCTTGGCTGGGGACTAGGTTCTGGAATGTGCTCTGTCTCTTTTTCCCTCTGTGGCTCTACCTCTTCTTCCCTTGGCGGTGATGTGGCTGCCTCTCCCTCCATTCTTTCGGTCTCCTTGAGCCTGGCCAATGTTTCCTGTAGAACGGCCTCAGCATCCTGTAGAGGGGTTTTTGAAGCTAACCCTTCCATTCTCTCCTTCCAGGCAGTTGTATTCGGGCTCCCCCGCTCATAAGTGACTGATATTTTTGAGGGGGACCTCTCCCTTGGCGAGGTAGGGGTGTCTTCAATGGTAATTGGGTCGTTGGATGGAGGTTGGGGCCTGCCTGTTTTGATTCTTACACTTCTCCTCGCTTTGAAATATAGAGGAGTCTCCCTCTTTCATTTTTCTTTTGGCTTGGGAGGGGTACTTAGGGTGGCCAGCGCAGCGGCTGCCTCCCTAGCAAGGATTTCGGCTGTCTTCCCCTTCTGTTTTCCTTTCTCAGGACTTCCTGTAGAAAGCCCTGTAGCGGCTGATTTCTGGCTTCCTGTAGAAGCCGTTTTTTATTTTCCTGTAGAAACAGGTGGCATCGTTTTAGCCTGCTTGGCTGAGGGTGCTTTGTCTTTTGACTTTGCTGAGGCTGCCTTAGATGTGCCCTCACTGACATGGACTTTTTCAGTCCTTTCCACCTTGCTCTGTAATCTTTTCTCCCTGGGTGTTAATGTGGGTTTGTCACCCTCTGTTCTGGCAGCCTGGTGTTTCTCTTGTCTCCCTTTGTGCTCTTTCTTGGGTGCTTTGGCCATGGTTTCTTGGCCTTTTTCTTTCTTCTCTGTTTGAATTGGTTCCTTCTCCTCACTCCTGGAGGGGGTGAGCTCCTCAGCCAGCACTCGGATGTCATCATCCTTAGTCAAATTTCGAAAATATTCCCAGGAGAGAGGAACGGTATACGTGTGGAGTGCATCTTCCACGAGGAGTTTAATGAGCCCATGATGGGCTATCTGGTCTGGCGTTCCCTCTCTTAGTTTGGTGGCACATTCAGTTATGGACTGCAGGAGGAAGTAAGGAATGCTCAACTTGTTTTCTGAGGGTAGGTCCATTTGGTGCCTAAGTTCTGTGAGCAGCCGGAAATGGTATCCATACAGGATGCTGAACCACCCCTCGCATGTGATATACTTCATAATTTGGAGGCTGACCTCACTCCAGAGCGGCTGTAGGCTGGCTCTTCAAACTCCATTCTTGTCTTCTTAGAATTGCTCCTCCGGCAAAAAGAACTCCTTCTTAGCCTTCTGGCCTAGTTTTCTCTCCTCCTTATCCTAAGGTACCCCCATCGGGAGATCAGTGACTCTGCTGATGAACTGTGGGGTGAGTCTGAGGTTCAAACCTCTCAAATTGACAACGGCCAGCGTTTTTTATTTTGGCTTCAAAGCTCGCAGGAATTCTTCTGCCACCTCATCATCGTAACCTTGAAGCTTGTCGCAGAACGACATCCACCGTGCACGAGAAAACATGTCTACCACCTCAGGGTTTTCCCGTAGCTTCTTTGAGTCTGTCGGCTCTTTCCTAATGAACCCACCCGGCATGGTGAAAGCTTGATGTCTTAGCCGGAGCTGGCTGGCGCGTATAAAAAGATGGACCTTTGGGATTTCCTTAGACAGAGCGCAGAATTACGCCTCTATCATGCGCACAGTTTGTAAATTCATGACTCTCTACAGGTGAGCCTTGACAGTGGCTCAATTATGAACCAAACCCTATAGAAAACCCCGCATACACACTACAACGACAATTCTCATGCAGAAGATAAGACGACGCTTGCAAATTCATGCACAGCAGGGAAAATTTTAAGAACCCCCCCTAAATTTATAAATATAATAAATGGGCGAATCTCCATGGTATATAGGAAAAATGGAAGGCGATTTTATCAATAAGATAATATGTATATATAATTTTTTGGCAAATCTCTCACCAGGCATGGCGAATATTTTACTCAATTATAAAATCTTGTAAGATCTTGGCGAGTCTTTCACTAAATAATAAAACTTTGTAAAGTCCTAGTGAATCTTAGCATAGGCTACATGCTGGTTTAATTCCCCCATTTAAATAGGCTACATTCCAAGTGAATACCATGGGTCAATACCATGTGCCCTTTTGGTGAATACCATGGGTCAATACCATGTGCCATTTTTATTTTTATTAATTCTAATATTAGGGTTAATAATGGTTTTTTGCATGGTATTAATAACAATCTAGTCTATGGTATTTGTCCCATAGTATTTTGGCCATAGGTTTCACCTAAATATAACCCATTTTTTGAGTGTTCGTAAATATAAGGTGACTTATGGAGTAAATATAAAAAAATGTTTTATTTGTTTACCATACCTCTCGTTTATTTATATTTTTATTAATTTACCATACCTCTTTTACAAATATGGTATTTGGCCCATAGGATTCACTTAAATAAAACCTCTTTCTTGAGCCTTCATAAATAGGAGGGTTATGGACTAAATATAAAAAGATGTTTTATTTATTTACGATACGTCTAGTTTATTTATATTTTTATTTATTTACCATACCTTTTGAGTAAGTATAAAAAGACGTTTTATTTATTTACCATACCTCCACTTTAATTATATTTTTATTTGTTTACACCCTTACATGTATATAAGGTGACTTATGGAGTAAATATAAAAAATGTTTTATTTATTTACCATACCTCTCATTTATTTATATTTTTATTAATTTACCATACCTCTTTTATAAATATGGTATTTGGTCCATAGGATTCACTTAAATAAAACCTATTCTTGAAAATGGGCGAATGGATTCACTTAAATAAAACCTATTCTTGAAAATGGGCGAACGGAAGGTTGTAAGTCCTAATTTCAAGGGCTAAATTTACCTTTTTTACCCTCTCCCTTAAAATAAGGTGGGCTATTTGAGGTGATTTGTAAAAATGTACTATGATACAAAATATTCGCCCACTAAAAATTTAAAACCCCTTAATTTCGCCAAAGGGCGAACATTCGCCCCTAAAATTATCCTTGATGCACAAACTGTAATTCACGATTTTCTACCCCTTTAAGACGTCGACTTCACCACCTTTCGAACCAATTGCATGGGAGGACTGTGTTCAGGCTTACCTCGTTCCAGACTTGCCACCTTTGACGTGAACAGCTTAATTTCCTCCGTAGCGTTGAGCTTCCTGTAGCGCAGCTTCCTGTAGAAGTCGTGCACGGGTTCTGGAGAGCGCTTTAGTGGTTCTGGGCCTTTTGTGCAACCACAGGACGTTTGAACAGGCCAAGGACTCGGAGTAACAGCCTTCAGGAAATTTCGGATGCGTACTCGACTGCAAAGCGGTTGATAATAAATGAGTGGAGTGCCATATGTGATCTAGCCGGTGGATTTGAATCCCTGCGGAATTCGTGGCGCGGGGGTGAGCTGTCCCCGCCAGCCCGTTGGTCGACATCACCTGCTATCATTCCACTGTAAGTCTACCTGACCGCCGAATCATTCCTCGCATATCTACCGCCGCCACTCTTGTTAGATCGCCGCTTCTCTCCGACTGGACGCTTCCCACGTGTCCATTTCCTGTCTCGTCGACACACCCAAAGCTTTTCGGATCAGACGAGACCATCGGAATAGTTGTGGTGGCCAGTTGAATGGCTACCCGACTTGCTCAACCCATTCATTTTCATGTTCACACACATTTTAGAGCATTGTTCATGTAATTTGATGAAACGGGGTGAGGCACTTACCTGTGCAGCCGTGACGTTATTTTCTCATGCTTCAGGACGAGGTTGAAGGATCCTCTTGCTGCCGCTTCACGCACAGGCACGGGAGCTCCTTTTCACTGACTTCTGCTGGTTAGGAGACCGGTTGCCTGGATGTGGATGGTGCATGCGCTGGCTCATGAGTTTCGGGTATCTTCATGGCGTGTGCTCTAGCCGGATCAACTGCTACAGGATTCTTGTAGGACATCCTGTAGCCGTTTCTCCTCCTCGAGTGCATGTCGAAACAGTGGAGCCACGTTCACGGTTGCAGGGTCCTCATATTGCCTTGACAGGTAGCGCATCGAGCCTCTGCATGCTTTATTTTCCATTTGAGAATTATTTCTTCTGAGAATCCAACGTTCTGGTTTGACTGTGCAGGTATTTCCATTGTATGGCAGTAGGGGTGGTAGAAGGAGGTGACATCAGTGGGCGATGGAGAAAAACATTGGTTGCATGCCTCCTTATTGGACTTCGAGCTTCAAATTCTTCTACATAGTCGGTCCTGGCCCGTCCAAAGATTCTACAGGAAGTTTCCTGTAGAAATACAGAACCTCCTGTAGAAAGTCCTGTAGCATCCTGTAGAAGGTGAATCTGTGACCAGATCGTGCCCAGACCTTGGAAGAGATGAGTGTTTCTGGAGGGAGTGCCGGTGAGGTCACCTGGTAGCGTGGTAGGGACCCTTGTCCTTGAGTTGAGAGGCCTCCATTTCTGCATGGAATACCTGCAACCTGTATGAATTCTCAAAGCTTGAGCCTGTTTTTCTGTTTCTGCTTCTTTTTTCCTTTTCTTGGTTTGTTCTCTCTCTTTTTTTTTTTTTTTTTTTTAGGAGACAGCAGGGGCGTCTCAGTGAGGTTTTCACCCATACCATCTGCCTTGGGCGCCTCAGAGAGGTTTTCACCCAAGGGTCTTTTTTATTCAAAAAAAAATTCAGAGAGACAACAGGGGCGCCTCAATGAGGTTTTCACCCCTACCCTCTGCCTTGGGAGCCTCAGAAAGGTTTTCACCCAAGGATCTTTATTTTTTATTTTATTTTTATTTTTTTTTATTTTTTTTTTTTTTTTTTTTTATGTTCAGGGTATGCCCAAAATAGAGGCAAAACCCTTCTCTATGACCAGCACTGATTTTTCCACAGTTTTGATGAATTATTGCCTCGAAAGAGGTTTCCTGTAGATCTTTATTCGATGCCCATTGATGAGAATGGGGATGGCTTCCTCATCAATAGTTCGAATAAGAACAGACCCATTGTCATTACACTTCTCCACTGCATATGGTCCCAGCCATCTTGTTCTCAGCTTCCCCTTAAAATCCTTATGTCTGGAATCGTACAACAGCGCCAAATCTCCCGGCTGGAATTGCTTGTCATTGAGGTGCCGGTCATGCCATATCTTCCTCTGAAGTTGAACCACTTCTGAGTGGAGAAGGGCCTGCATTCGGTGTTCATCTAATCCATTCAGCTACAATAACCTTTCTTGCTGGGCATGGCTAAGATCTAGGTCCAACTGAGCTGCCATCCTTAATGTGTTGTATTCGAACTCAATTGACAACAAAGCTCTCTTCCCGTAGACCAGCTCATAAGGTGTGAAGCCGGTTGTGGTCTTCCAAGTGGTGTTGTAAGCCCAAGTGGCCTCAACCAGGCGATCTGCCCAATCTTTTCTGCTGCTACTCACCACCTTAGTCAAAATCCCTTCTAATGCTCTATTGGTGACTTCCACCTGCCCATTTGCTTGAGGATAATAGGGGGTGGAAGTCCTATTCTTGATCTTGTGATGAGCGAGTAGGTCTTCAATTAAGTTGGAGGTGAACTGGCTTCCTTGATCGGTGACTAGCTCTCTTGGGTAGCCAAATTTATAGATGATGTTTTCTCTTAAAAATTCGGCCACCTTTTCTTTTGTTGTTGCTTTGATTGCCTTGGTTTCTGCCCACTTTGTCAGATAGTCTGCGCACACAATGATGTAAGACCTTTGCCTTGAGGGAGGATTGATAGGACCCAAAAAATCCATACCCCACTTCTCAAATGGCTCAAGACTCACTTGAGGTTGGAGAGGCATTTCATCCCTTGGAGTCAGTTTCCCCATCCTTTGGCATTGGCCACATTGGCTGATATATCTTCTGACATCTTGATGAAGCGTGGGCCAATAGTAGCCTGCCTGTAGAATTTTGAAGGCAGTTCTCTTGGCTGCAAAATGTCCTCCACAAGGCCCGTCATGACAGGTTAGGAGGATGTCAAAGACTTCCTCCTCCCTTACACAATGCCTTAAGATCTGATCAGGGCCAAGTTTGAACAAGTTGCCCCCGATCCAAGTGAAAGAGGCACTTTTCCTCACGATTCTGCTCTTCTCTTTTGAGGATAGATGCGGAGGGAACTGTGCTGAGACCAGTTAGTTTGCTATATCAGCAAACCATGGCGAGAGTACTGAGATAGCAAACAGATGTTCATATGGCATCTGGTCATCCACTGTCCCATCTTCACCTGCAGGTAAATCCAATCTAGACAAAAAGTCAGCAACAACATTTTCTTTACCTGGTTTGTCAACGATAGTCAAATCAAACTGCTGCAACAAAAGTAACCATCTAATAATACGAGCATTCACATCTGGTTTATTCATTAAATATCTAATTGCAGCATGATCAGTGTGTACAAATGTTTGATAGCCAGTGATGTAGTGTTGGAACTTGTTCAGGGCATGGACCACGGCCAAGAACTCTTTCTCAGTTATAGTATAATTTAGTTCTGCCTTGGATAAGTTTTTGCTGACAAAGTATATGGCGTATGGAAGTTTTTGTTCAACTTGTCCTAAGGCTGCCCCTATGGCTTTGTTCGAGGCATCAGTGTGGATGTGGAAAGGTAGGGCCCAATTTGGACCTCTTAATATCGGGGCAGACACCAGCTTATCCTTTAATTCATTCAGAGCCCTCTGACAATCGTCAGTCCATTTAAACTCAACATATTTTGCTAAGAGGCCAAACAATGGTGAGGCTAGCTTGCTGAAGTCTTTAATGAATCTTCTATAATATCCTGCCAAGCCTAAGAAACTTCACACATCTCTTACCTTCTGAGGAGGTGGAACCTTCTTGATGAGAGCAATTTTGTTAGGATCCACCTATAACCCTTGGCGAGAAATGGTATGTCCTAGCACGGTCCCTTCAATCATTAGGAATTCACATTTTTCAGGACTGAGGGTCAGGTTCATCTCAATGCACTTGGTTATAACTTTTCCCAGATTGGACAATGCTTCCTGGAAGTTGGACCCATAAGGAGTGAAGTCATCCATTAGATCTCCACCGAATCATGGACCAGCTCAGAAAAGATGCTCAATACGGCTCTTTGGAAGGTGGCAGGAGCGTTGCATAGCCCAAAGGGAAGAACTCGGTAAGCAAAGGTACCCCAAGGACAAGTGAAGGTGGTCTTATCTTGGTCTTCCGGGCTGATTTGGATCTGATTATACCCGCTAAACCCATCTAGGAAAGAGAAAAACTTCTTTCCCGCCAGTCCATCCAACACTTGATCTATGAAGGGCAGAGGGAAGTGGTCTTTCTTGGTGGCTTTGTTCAGTTCTCGGTAGTCCACACAGATTCTCCACTTCCCATTTTTCTTGGGAACCAACACCAGAGGGGACACCCACTCGCTATCCGAGATGGGGTAGATGAATCCTGCATCCAACAGTTTTTTGCAATTCTTCTTTGACAATGTCCTGAAGGGCTGGATTCATTCTCCTCGAGGTTGCCTGACCGGTTTACAATCTTCTTTGATATAGATGTGATGGGTACAGACTGAAGGATGGACTTCTTTCATCTCCTTATAGCTCCAAGCAGAAGCATCTAGATGACTGGCCAACAAACTACACAGCTCCTTTTCCTGGGAAGGAGATAGGGAGGAGCTAATCTTTAGCATTTTCTTGGGGCCAAACTCCACATTCTTGACTCTGGGAGTGATTGGATCGGTCACACAAAGGTCCACTAAGGTACTGGCTTGAGTATCCTCCACCAATATCTCTAAGGACAATGCACTGGGAAGTGGATTCTGAATCAAGGTCTCAATCAAGTCATCCTCGGTTTGAGGACCTCCCCTGGTGGTTTCTAAAGTGCACAAGGGTGCAGAGTACACCTCATCCTCTTCTCCTTCTTCCAACCAAAGTGGTAAGTCATGCTCTAATAGAGGTTGGGTAGGAGGGTATAGGACTAGCTGCTTGGACATAGGACCATTTTTGATGGTCATGTTTCCTGCTCGACAGCTTATGTAAGCATCCGCGGTGGCTAACCAAGGCCTTCCCAAAATAAGGGGGTATCCAGTAAGCTTTGCCTTTGGCTGAAGAACCAAGAAGTCCGCAGGATACTCCCAAGAGTCAACGGAGACCAAGACATCCTCCACAATCCCTTCGGGAGTCACGGTGGAGCGATCTGCCAGCTGCAGAACTGTCGAGGTCTTTCTTAAGGAACCCTGAAGGTTGAGTTTGAGCATGGTATCCCTGGTCATCACATTAATGGCAGCCCCTAAATCAATCAAAGTGTGGGGTATGATGGTGCCATTGATGTGGACATCAACTACAGGACTCCCAGGATCCAAATACTTTGGACAGATTACTTGCCCCAACATAAGATCAGACAGTTGTCCGATGACATTGATGGTTGAGGCATCTCTTTTTCGCCTGCCTGGGTGTCTGAAACACTTTTCCTTAACCAGTTTGTTGTATATCGGTACATCTTTGATGGCTTGGAGAAGTGTTATTTTTACACACAACTGCTTGAGTTCTCCCAGAAGCTCATTCTCTTCTGGGTTGGGTTGTGTGGTTACTGTTAGTCTCTCACGAAAGGGTGGAATGGCTTTTGGTTCACTTACCTGTTTATCTTCCTCGTCCTCTGGGGGAGGAGGTTGGCAATCCGGAAGAGTCTTTCCAAATCGCAGGTTGATCTCCTGAATCTCCACAGCATAGGTAGGGCATGTTGTTTCCCCAGTATATACCTACTGGACCTGTCGGTTGTTGGGATTTGGGTTCGGTTGAGCAGGCATTTGGGGTTGTCTTGGAGGAGCAGGAGGTAATGGTTGTGGTTGAGCTGGTGGTGGAGGCAAAATGGCGGGAGGAGTGTTGTACTGGGGCCTCCACCCCGGTTGAGGTGCATTCCACTGAGGCTGTGGCTGGACATGTGAGTGAAATGAATGAGTAGTGGGCTGAGTATGGTATTGAGGTGGGTAAGACCATGGAGGAGGCACAGACCAGGAAGGATGAGCAGGGGGACCCCAGGAAGGCATAGGAGCAGATTGGTTGGGGCTATAATAAGCTTGGGATGTCCCTTGCATCCCCTGCTGGTAAGGTCTAGGTCCATGTGGCCTCCTTTGGTTGAGGAAGTAGAGAGGTTCAGTGGGTGCCTCCGTTCATTGGTACATGGCTTTAAGCCCAGGTAAGGTTGGGCATTGGTTTGTGGGGTGGTCCTCCTCACAAACGAAACATACCTCTACCGAATGTAATGGGCACTCGTTCTTAGGGTGCTTCCTTGTACACCTGGGGCAGAAGATGGCCAAAGCCCTCTCAGCTTCCTCTTTCTTTTGCTGGATTCGGAATGTATCAAGTTGCATGGAAATGGTCTGTCTCACCTCACTCTTGAGGTCCTCTAACTGATTTGCAAACTCATGTTTGGAGAAAGGAGTACTAGCTGAAAGGAGGTTTCCCCTACCTCTTTTCCGGGCTGCCCTAGAGAGGTTTATAACACAGTCTTTATATCCTTCCAGCTAGCATGTGAAGGGTGTCTAGAAGGTCTTCAGGGACTCCTCGGAGCAGGACCAACTTGAGAGATTCAGGGTCAAGTGTGCACCTGGCCCATTTATAGCTAAGTTGGAACCTTTCCTCGTAATCTTCTAAAGACTCATCATTTCCCATGGTCATCCGAAAGATTTCTCCCTTAGCTTCCTTGGACCTACAATAGTCCCGGTATTTGGTATTGAAAGCTTGTTGCATCTGAGCCCAAGTGGTGATACTGTTCCCAGGTAAGCCCATGAACCAGCGTAATGCTTCATCCTTGAGGGTAGAGGGAAAGAGTTTCAGTTTTTTCTCATCTTCGGTATAGTCGTAGGTTCGACAAAGGATAGCAAACTCAAACAGGAAGGTATCAGGGTATTCAGTAGTCAATCCATGGAAGTGAGGTAAAGCGGAGGGGCTTATGTTTTTAATTTTCATGTCTCCATTGGTCTCTCGGATGGGAAAGGCACCTTCTATTCTCTCATCTTCTCTTCTATTTTCAGCCATGGCTTCAGATGGAATGTTTTCTAACTCTTCTTCTATTATAGGATCTTTGTATATCTCAGGAGGCTCGCCTATAGGTTCTTCTGGATCACTGTCACCAAAGAAGAGAGAAGGGTGACTCAGTGAAGTGGTGGGGGTGTTGGGTAAGAATTTTCCTGTTTTATCTCTGTTCCTACGAGGCATGAAATGGAAAGACTTTTGATTGCTTTTGTTTTTTTTCTCTGGTACCTGCAAAACTAAAATAGATTGAATTGCAACTAATTTATCTTGCTGAAATGGAAATGCGGAATTGAAATGAAAGCATGAAAGGACTAGTCTATTTTGCTCAAATAAAATTGCAGGAAGTAAATGCTAGTCTATGCTAGCAAAATTGAAATTATATTTTACGCTTGCAGAATTGAAAGTCTAATCTATGAAAGCAGGAAAGGTCTACTTTACTTTTGCAGAAATGAAATTGCAGAATGGAAATGAAATAAACTATTTAGCAGAAGGCAAGAGTAGGAAAATTGAAGAAGAAAAGCAACAATCACCAATACTCTGACGCTTCCCCGGCAACAGCACCAAAAAGATGGTGGGCTCCAGTATTGCAGCAATAATGCTGCAACTCCTCGAACTCCCTTCTTTACTTTTATCAACCCGGTAGTTCATAACAAACTTGGAAGCGACGGTGCTGTATGCACAAGTACTAGCTCTTGCCGCAGCTGTCACTTGGTCAGCTGGCACAAGTCTGCTAGGGCTTAAGCCAACCTCTATGAGCTCTTAGAAGAAGCTTTTTAACTGATGGATGGAAGTTAACTCAAAGAACTGATCTACTTGCAAAAAGAAACTGAAAGACAAAAAGTAACATAAACCCTGGCAAACCCTAATTTTACCAACTAATCCTACTGGTGCAAAGGAAAGGATGCAAAATATTGAAAAAGATGCCATTACTTCTACAAAGGTAAAATGCACATGCCTATGCTATCTCTATCTGAAGAACACATCTTTTTGTATTTTTGAATAAGTTTTTGAATTATCATGTATGTGCTTTTAACTGGCTTTTTACTGTGCAGGGGCGGATCAAGGAGGAGAAAGGCTTGGAAAAGGTTGGGAAGGTTCAGAGGGGGTCTAAGGAGTCCCTAACACCCTTCCAGAGAGTTTCACAAAGTTTGGCTATCAAGAAACCTCATTTGTGAGCTTCTACAGGAAGTCTGCAGGGGTTCTATAGGATGTTCAGAAATTTCTACAGGATGTTCTAAGATTGGATTTTGGATGATGGGTGAGTGAAAGAGGATGCATGAATGGATAGGTAGGTAGGATAGGGCTCTGAAATGACTCAGTGACAGAGGGATGAAGTGATGAGAGGGTGCGGAAAGCTAGCTTGTCTTAAAGAGGGCTGAGGCAATGGAAGGGCAAGAAGGTAGGGTTACGTGGGCAAAAGAGTAGTTGTGAGACGAGGGACCTAAATTGGAGATGGAGCAGTTGGCCTAGACGAAGCTTAGGTGGACGAGAGAGTGATGGAGATGCACTGCACGGTGTATACTTAACCAAATCAACCACGTCCTGCACACAATCAAAATATTAACCAATCTATCCTAATTGTCAACGAAACCATTGAACAAAAGCTTTATTCCTAAATAGAACCATGTACAACACTTAAGAAAATAAACATTCCAAAGGATCTGAACGCATGACTGGCTCCTACAAACGAAAGCATTTCACCAAAGATTGCATAAGTGAGCAAACCAGTGTTTTTGTTGGGCAGCACTGTCTGCAATTCCAGCCCCTAGAAAGAGGTGAAAAAGAGAGTGCAGGCAACCCTTTTCCGGAGCTTTTATCAATTCTTATCTCATTAATCTATTCTAGACATCTGAAGCAACTCTATTCTTCAACAATGACCTACTTAACCACACAATGAAATCTAGCTCAACAAACTGTGTTCAAATGTATACAAGGAAAATCATAATGCTGAAAGGAAATATATCAATACAAAGAAGGAGACCCTAGGCTCTCAGGTTGGGCCCAACCCTGAGAGCTATGGCTCCTCTAAAAAAACTCAGAGCTGATATCAAATCTGACTGCTTCCCATTATCAAAAAATAATCATAAGTCAAGAGTCATGCCAATAATGGCTACAAAAGAACAAAACAGAGCTAGTAGCTTGTAGTGCAGAATATGCAAAAGTTTTTAAAAAGTCCTTTTCGAAGGCTGAAGCCTTATCATTTATACACCACGAGGCCCAAGCTGGCCTCCTAAATCTATGGGACTTGGCTGACCAAACTGGGAGTGAACAGCTGCTTCCACAAAATCTGTTTGGCTGCCTTCTAGATCTGGTTTTGGTGGCCTTTGGAGCTCAGAGTTAGGGGTGAAGATCCCAAGGAAGGCTATTTAATGCCATAGACAACCCCTCTACGAATCCTCAACCCAAGCTTGGCTGTCTCCTAGCCCTTGTCTGCTCGATTTTGCTCCAACATGTGTCAAAAAATCCTGAAATGAGCATGTGTTAGCCACCTAGGAATAATGACTACCCTTACTCGTACAAATGACATAAACATACAAAAAAATGATGCATAAGTTATGAAAAATGAAGGATTGAGCAAGGGTAGTTAGGCCAAATGAGCCCAAAATGTTACCAAATTTGGGGCTCATCAGTGGTCATCCCCAATGTTGTTGCAGTGACTTTTTAGGCTTCAACACCAACCCACTACCCTACCGTTGGTCACCCATCTTCCTTTGTAGGTCTTCTCCACCAATAGGTCGAGTCGACTGAACTACCTCATCCTCATCCTCAAACCCTACTCTACCATATACCGAAGCCCCTCTCCTTAGTTCCCTTTTTCTGTGAACACCTCATCCTATTCTAAATGATGTGTCTTTGTTTTGTTCAATTCTACTACGTTCAGTAAGGTTTTGATTCTTCCACTTCGTTCAATAGTTCCACTATGTTTAGTTGTTTCTTCCTACCTGTTAGAAAATGTAAATTGATATCTATTATATCCTAGTTTCCTTAATCATCATAGTTCTTGTGAATCTTTAGTTATCTTCTTTATCTTCTCTAGTTATATATTTCATCAACCAATATCAAGAACAATAACAGTAACAAAAGATGACATAGATATACGCTCTCGGCTAGGGGAAAACTCCTCAATGGGGAGAACCCGTAAAATCTTTTCTTTTTAGAATGTACTTCGAACAAGATACAAAGACCCAATCCCTAGACCAAGTCCTTCCTTTATTCTACACCAAACTACTACACCTAGCAACTTCGGCTTGTGAGTTACAACATTGCTACTTGCCTACGACTTTGACCTAGAAAATTCATCCTAGAAGCTTCTTCGAAACCAAAATATAGCTTCCTCCTAAGCCCTACTTAGAGTAAGACAACTCCCCTAAAGTCAACGAGGTCAAGATAAGGATTTTCCCTCTTTCGAGCTAGTATATTTTGCACTTTGTCCTATTGCAATTCGGACCTACAACTTCATCCTATATCTGCAAACCAGATACCTTATAATTTCACACACGTAAGAAAGATAGAACCCAAAAAAAAAAAAATCATCCTTCCATCTTCTCCTATAACTTTTCTCTCCTTATTCTCCCTTTCTCAGCTATAGATCAAACTCTTTCTTGTAGATCAAACTTGTTAGTGAGAGTGTCTCAAATTTAGTTGAACTACTCCTTTATATATCCTTCTCAAGGAGTTCAATTCCCTCCTTTCGGACAACTTGATGATCTCAGGGCTGACTTGTACTCTTGGAGATTCCAAGACTTTTTAGACTTAAAAATAATTCCTTTTATGATTACAAATTCCCCATAAGGGACTTATAAACATGATGTTGACTCCATTGGCTCATGACAATAAATTTAGAGACCTAACAAACCCTAGAAGAAAAAAGAACATGATTTTACTTAGAAGACCATTAATAATGAGCATTGAACCCATTCCTTAATAACAATAATTTTTTATTTTCTTTTGTTGTTTATTACATAGGATACATATTGAAATGAGTAAAACAATTATAAAGACTGAAACTAGTTACATCTCTCAACACTCACTCTTAACTAGGGAGGTATTCGTAGTTGTACAACCAATACAACATCATATCTCACACTAAATAGTTCTCAAGAAGAGTATCATTGAGAAACCATAATATAAGTATAATTATGATGACCAACATTTTCCATGAGGCCTAACTGGAAAAGATCTAATTTAATCAAGAGCTTTATGCTGGGAGGGTTTATGTGTGATACCACACTACCTCTACTAGCTACATACCCCATCCAGATTTCCACAAGGTATGTACTTTTAGGACTATTCTTACCTTGGATCTCTAATTTTGGGTCCTCAAGGAATATCTCTTGGTCCATGTCTCGAGGTGTCCATGATGCTCCTCATGGTATCATATTGGTCCTCCTCACCCATGATTAGGCCAAGTATGATGCTCAGTCACCCATAACCATCATGCGACCAAGATACCCACATGTTCCCAATGGAAATCTAGTGTCATTTTTTCGACAAATCATGCTAGCGCGCTTTCACCAAACATCCTCTTTTATCACATTCCTTCCTATATTTTTATAAAAAAAAAACCTTAGTTAAAGATATTCCCAACTCCAACTTTTTTGGGATTTTGGAGGGAAAGTAGTCCTCCCCTCAAGGAGTTTTCACCCTACACATTTTTGTATAAATAAAGGGCTCAAGTAACCTAGTATAACAAGTAGGAGTACGAGAATAACAATGTAGAGAATTGGGAAGTTTACACTTAAAGTTTTGCAACATTTTGGCATGTAAAAGAAATTCTCCAATTAATGAAAGTCATCTTTGGTTTCAATTGTTATTCTTCTTAAGGGTTATGAGATTCCTTGGGTTAGGTCCCACCCTAGATGCTTAAGATTTGTCTTGTACCATTACTCTTTATGCATTTGTTTATCTCTATAGTTTATTTATGAATATTACTTTTGTGCATGGTTACTTAGCTAGTTTCTTAATAGTCCTCTCTTCCATAGTATTTGAGAATTAGATGATAATATTGGTTGTGGTTATATAATTATTTCTACATTTAAATTCACTTTTATTGCTATTGTTTATTTGATGTCCATCATTTACTATTTTATTCTGTCTGTGCGGTCCCTTATTTTGCATCTAAAAGAACCATATAGTCGTGTATCTTGCTGAAAAAAAAATACTATAGCGTATCTTGCTAAATAAAAACTACTATTTTAGCCCTTCCTCGGTTTATTTTTCCTTCAAACATTTCCTTTAGCATATTCTTTTGCTCGTACGACTATCTCCAATAGCAAAGAAAGGACGCCCACAACAGTTTACAATTCACCTTAAAACTTTCAGAGATTTGTATCCAACTCATGATTTTGATTCTTTGATGTGTTAAAACACCCATGGAACCCTCATAATGAAATTTAGAAGTAGATATACCAAGTAGTTTCCTTGACCTAAACCATTATAGAAATTTATTCTTTCCTACATAATTAGGGTTTACTATTTGTAAGATTTTACTTTAGTTGTGTGTTTTATTTACTTGCACAGGAGATTATGTATGCATTCATTTCATTACAATTAATATGGTATTAATTTATTCATTTCAATTAGTATAGTTTTAATTTTTGTCTTCCATTTCCTGCAATTTCAAGTTTTTCTTGTAGCATAGAACTGTTAAAATGGTATCTTTATAATCAGCTTTCATCTTAGTAATTCCACCTATATAAAAGTTAGAAAAATAAAGAGATAGTGCTTTCTCCAATTATAGTGTTGACCCCATAAGTTTGTATGAAATCTGAGTTCACAATTAAAGCTAAGACCCTTAGGAATTGCAGTATTGTCATTGCAATAATGAGGTCCAACAATCCTCCCCCACTTAGAGTTATTTTTGCCCCAAAAATAATCTAGCTACTCTTTGGTAATCTCCATTGGATGTCACCATCATGATAACGTCTCGCTATATGACACCCCTAACCATAATTATGGAAACCAGTCTTGCATATTGACATGTGTTGGATCCACTCATGAGGCTTGGCTAATCAGATACCTAATTCTACCATTGCATATCCATAAGAACACATGTATCACAATGAAATGTCCTCAATCTTTGATCATCACAACTCCGTCAATCTATTGGTGTAAAGGAACCACACTAGGGACCTGTTGATGGTGTTGGAAACCACCAACATACATGGGGGTCTCCCCGATATTAAATCCCAATTAGACCTCACAATGTTTGGAGTAGGAGCCCCATATGGGAAATAGGCTCGGCTACCATAATATTAATTATTTTCCTTGGCTACAATAAACAACATAAGGGAGTATGCATATACTTCAGGATAATCAAGTAAGTTAGTGTTGGGAAGTACTCAATTGAAATGTGTATAAAGTTTCTTTCACGGATGGAAAAAAGAAATTGAGTCTTTATAAGAAAAGTAATAATACTATCCTAATAAAGACACACACATATATCCAAAATAATCATTAATTATCTTGCAAAATAGTTCACAAAGAAACAAAAATCATGAAAGCAAGAGACACACAATTCAAATATATATACTAAAGCCAATGAAATAGTTCATTTTCCTTAGTATGTATAAACACAAACATACACCATAAACAATGAAATAATAGTCTTACAACATTCACGATATATGCATTAAAGCGCGATGTCTCTAAGAGCTTCAAATCATTAAGTGAAAGTTCCAAGATACATGATTATAATGATACATAACAAGCTCCAATTGTGTAACGTGAAGCCACCACTTGCTTCTCAAAAGGATGGTCTTCTATCCTATGCTAAGCTTTAGAAGCCAAGGTGAAAAGTCCTTTGCTTGAGCTATGAGGGTTTATTTATAACAAATGAGGTGACTCTCCACCTCCCATGTGACTCTTGACCTCCCTCATGACTCTTGAGCTCCCATGTGACTTTTGAGCTTCTATGTCACCTTTGAGCTCCTACATGACTCTATGAATTCCTAGTGACTTTCCAAATTCCATGTGTGGCCCTTGGGCTTCCACACATTTTATATTTTCATATTTTTGGAAATACAAAATTACATTCCACAAATTGTGGCAAAATACATGGACAACATAAGACTTTTATGATGACACTTTGAGAAGCCATAATTTGGCGACTGTGACATAAGACTTCATTGTAATGTATCAATGCAAAGTTCTCTTCTTTACTTCTATGTATTCCTTTCCTTCATGATATATATTTTCTATATGTCTTCATCTTCATCCTCCAAAAGTGGTTGGTTATAAGATTAGAGTCTTCCATGTCATCCTAGTCTTCATCCATCTATCGTAGTTTAGAGTTCCTTTATTTCCTCATTTGATGATTCCTTTGTATTCACTTCCACAATTTTCTTCTTGCAACTTCTCCTTGATGTCCTCCTTAAGCATCATCTTTCCATTTTAGGACTTGACTATAGCACCTAAAAATAGACTTCACTCTTGGAAATACAATATCAGTCCCAAAATGACCTAATAAAACTTTTTTTCTCATGCAAGATGTTGACTATGATGGGAACACTGCACAAGGGCTGAGAGGGAGGCATTCCTGGGTGAAGTTCATGGGTTCAGGAGGCAAGGAGTGAAGGACTGAGAACTAAGGGTGTGCAATGTGTAGTGGCAAGGAAGGAAGAGGAAATCTTATGCGCATTTCATAGGTCCTCGAGGCAGAGAAGGCATGCTTTCTCATTGAGAATACACAGTGCACAGTGCTTGAGTAGATGAGTCTAGGGATTGCATTGTTAAGAACTGTAAGGGTTGGAGGGTAGCCCTACCGCTCAATGAAAGTGTGTAGTGTGCAGTGAAGGCAAGATTAGTCTAGGCATTATGCAAAGGGCGAGTTTATGAGACAAGGGAGGCAAGCTTGGGCACTGTAATTTCGCAACGCACAGTGGCTGAGGAAGAGGCTCTATGGATTGCATAGTTGAGTACTGCAAGGTTTAAGAAATGGCCCTACTAACCATTGAGAATGCACAGTGTGCAATTCAGGGTAGGGTTAGTCCAGGCTCGTGCAATGGGAAAGTGTAGGCAATAAGGTTGATTGGCTATGCTTTGAGGTTACTCAATGCACAGTAAAGGATGATGTCTGCTAGATGGGTGCAATGTGTAGGTCCAAGAGGTAAGGACCTCATCACTTAGGCTTAGGAATGTGCATTACGCTCAACACTTAGCTAGAAGTTGAATATGCTCATGAGTTGTGCAAGAGGTGAGGATAAAGAAGAACTCTAAAATTGACTAAGTGTGATATCAATGGGACAAGAGAGTAAGAGCATATAACGAGCCTTGAACATGATTGCAAACACATATACACCCATGCACATAGCAACAAGGTATACAATACCCAAAACCAACATGCATACAACAAAACGATAGTAAAACGACACTTATCTCCAAGTGCGCAATCAAAATATATCATTACAACGCAAGTGTCGACTGCAACCAAAAGATGCGTTATGCCATGAGAATGTGTCCAACACATGTTCTAATAAAAAATAGGATCAACTAATGCAAGAGCGTGCACTGGAGTTGCCTCTTAAGGGTGTGCTAATGCCACCTTTAACAAAAGACAACACTTCAAGCTTCTTTAGAAAAGAACTTGAACACTTAGAAAAAGTTAGAGAACATGCATGAAACAACTTCAATGACTCAAAATGACAGTTTTCACACGATCAACAAAAGGCTCCAAAATTTGAATGTAGGCAAAATTTAGAGAGTGTTGTAACAATGATAACAATACCCTCATAAACTTGACTTACCATTTAACTACAATTGCAATCCAAAAATATTTACATAATCCAAAAATATAAAACACTATTTAAAAACATTAAAACCCCATTTATGTAGATGTTATTTTTAAATATTTTATTTAATATAAAATATAGTAATGTATTATGATTCATAGAAAATGTGTGAAGAATAACCATTTAAACACCATTTTAGATTTTATTTTGAAAACATTTATTTAATATAAAATATAATAATTTATCATGATTCATAGAAAATGTGCGAAAAAAAACATTTATTTAATATAAAATATAATAATTCATCGTGATGCATAGAAATTGTGTTTAAAGAAATATTTGTACTTATAAAAATATTATTTTACATATAAAGTGTAATAGTTTCCTCATGATAATTGAGAAAAATATGTGGACAGGATAGTAACTGTGAAATCAAATTGGATGCGGGTGACTGTTAATATATTATTTTATTTTATTCAATGATATCGTAACATGAAAGTCGAGTTCAATGGGAATCCTTTTCTTTTCCACTCCGAAGTTTGTGAATGTACGAAAGACCGTACATATCGTCGTACATTGACACCTACATTTAACTATAACAAAAATTTGAATCTGGTTGAGTTTTTTGTGGAATCATTTGGTATAATGTAAAGTTTGTTAAATTGTAACGCCCCTTCTTTATTTTTGCAGTCCTTCCATATTTTATGGAATTTTGCGTCTCTCCATTTAATGGAATGGCTGCTAATTCATTGATATTCGGTAAAGAAAATGATAAATATCATTTACGGATTTTCTTTTGATTTAAGGAGACACCAAATATTAACTATTGTTAAAAGCAATATGAAATTATTTCGTTGAGGAAAACTTTAAAGCGGACTCATTTTATTTACTCATTTTGATGCGTAGTTGGAGAATTGTCTTTGTTATAAATATTAATTAATTACCACTATATGTTACATTTTGTTATAAACCTTATTTATTATTTTTAAATCCAAACCCAAGATGTATTTGTGGTTGGAGGTTCAAAGTAGATAGGGAAATATTACTGACTATTTTAAATTTAAATTACAATTGGCTTGCTTTTACTATAAACATTATTTACTATTTTAAATTGAAATTGCAATGGTGTCTCGAACTCCAAGGCAGACTCAAAAATTAATTGGCTAATAGAACAAGAAAGTTCGTGCAACAAGAATCAAAATTATATTTTCATTTTAAATTTATATTATTATAAAAATTATAACAATAATTTAAAAATATATAATATTATTTTTTAAATTTTATTTATAGAAATTTTATGTAATTTTTAAATATTTTTATAAAACGTTAAATTAATAGTCTAAATTTTAATTGTCTTTAGTGAGATTTTTTGGAAGCTTTTCCAATGGGATTTTCCAGCCTAATTTCTCTAAAACTCCACAGGAATTTATAGAAATCACAAGTTTGATGGGTAACCCCTACAGAATCAAAGTGCACTAGGGGTTTTTAAGGGGGTTGAATCCATATATACAGTTAAAAACCCGATTTAAATAACCCAAATCAAGATTTCACCTCAAATTTTTCCATAGGATTCCAGGACCAGAAAGTCCAAAAAGTCGCACTAAAACTCCGTTTAAATTAATTTAAAACATTATTAATATATATAAATATTTTTTCATAGATTTAGTTTATTTGGCTAAGAGAAATATGGTATAGAATATTATGAGGAAGATATGTAATTCATTCAATACTTAATTCTAATTTTCAGTGAGCACGTACCTCTTTAAAAATAAAAATAAAATATTCCTCTAAATAAATAAAATACAAAAATGAATATACATGTTTTGTTAGTTTTAATTAAACGTGTTTTAAAACATATCCCTTCAAAAGAAAAATCAAATATTTTATAAATAAAAAAGAATTGCCAATATAATATAAAACAGAAATAAATATATATATTTGGTTAGTTGTAATTAAAAGAATTCTAAAATATCCATAATGTTTGGTTAATTCTAATTAAAAGCATTATAAAATATCAATAATCTCATTCTCATTGTGTTTTCTTACTCAATTATTGATATTACAATCCACTACGAAAGATATATAGTATTTCACATTTACTCTCATCTATAAATAAAATATTTCCATGTCTGTGTGAAATAAATTAATTTTATATTAGCTTTAGAGAAAGATGCATAATTTGTATACCTTTTAAAATATTTAAATACATAAATAAACTATTTCAATATCCTTATTAACTAATTTTTTTTCAATAATAATTTCAAAAATATGTTTATAGAGATAAAGAAAATAAAGAAAATAATATTAATGTTTGACTATAAAAATAAAAATAAACTAATGACCCAAAAAAAATCAAAGTAAAAAAATTCAATGACATTTTAATAGCAGTAATAATAGAAAGGTGTAGTTAATTAAAATTTGAATATAAAATCAATAATAATAATAATAATAAAATTTAATATGAGTCATAAATAAAATATTTCAATATGGATAATTTTCAAGTGTATTTAAAATCATATTAAGAATCCTTGATGGGGTTGTTAATGCAATTAATGAGCGGGATTTGTGGGATTTGTGGGTTGTGCCTGCCACTCTCAGACATGATGTTCATTAAAGGAGAGGGGACATAGCCAGATCTGATAAATATATTGATATACTATCATTTTTTTACAATCATACCACTATGTCAAAATCTTATATACATATTATATCCAAGCTATAACATGCAAGGTAATGAGGAGAAACATTACCATAGGTCTTAACGGGAACTCGCCCACAAAAGAATGTAATTGCCGAGAGGAAATGGCCAAAGTTAGTGTGTGTTGATAATGGGATTAAATAAAGAGCATCTTTCACTCGATTGACCTTCATATTCCACGATATTGTGAAATCAACATAAAGAAGTTCAGATTCCATGATATTCGATAATCAACATAAAGAAGGGGTCTAGCAAAGATTTGTTGGAATTGAAAATGTATGTGGTGTAGTTTACACAATCCAAGTGTCCAAGAAAACTTTCAAGGCATTATATCCATTTATGCATCCAAAAATACAGTTTTAAAAATGAAAAGTTACACATACTATATGCATATATAGAACATGCATACTTGTTTTCAAATTTTGCACTCTAAAAAGGTCCCATAGCCTATCTTTAGCCTCGTGGATGTTAAAATTTTATTTCTTTCTTTTTCATCTTTCCAGAAGTAATTACAATTGCCTTTGCACACCTCCTCGAGGTCCCACAATAATGAGTGGCCATGTAAGTTAACCATAGTTAAGAAGTCTTTATGTCAAGGATAGTCATTCCTAAATAAAAAAATACCCAATAACGTCTCAAGTTGAACACGATTTAAGGTGGTATTTTATCATAATTAGTTAAAGCAATTTTTTGTGGGAGTTCTCTTAAAAATCCCCAAAGCCTAATTTTAGACATGAACTTGACCAAAAATTTAGATTTTTTTTTTGTATAAAAAAATTAGTTAAGTTATGATCTAGCTATAAATTGGTTGAAAAAATCAAAATTAAGCCCATTTCATTTTTCAATTAAACAATTTATATCATTCTACCTTAAAAAATCCCTTAAACATCTAAAAGAGATCTTTAAAAATGCATAGTTTAATGTAAACCTTATCATACTTATTAATATGCTAGCATCAAGAATAGTGTAAAACGTCATGCCTAAATTGGTTGTTTAAATCAAATATAATTTAAGGTGTCTATTCCCCACTACATCATTGGTATCATAGATTTTGAACATGAAGCTCCATAACCACGTTCTAAAAATGAATATATTTAGTTTTTATTTATTATATATAAGAAATAATTATATTTAAAAGATAAAATCATTATAATATATATTTTTAAATAGAAATATTTAGTTTAAATGAAAATGAGTTATTTAATTGGTTTGATAATTTTTCCATTACTTGAATGTTAATACTGTTAATAATTTGGTTATTATGCTTTACTTTTCTTTAATAATGAGTGAGTAAACACTTTCCCCATTTTTAATATGAAACAATAATTAAACACTCATCATTCTTGATTTGAAGGAGCACCTACTAAGTATATCATATGCATTTATAATTTGGAAAACTTTCACATTATTGAGTTGTTTACTTTACATATATTTGTTTTGCATGTGGAATTGAGAAATTATAAATCTCAATTTCATATTAGCAAAGCATAAGTATATATATATATATATATATATATATATATATATATATATATATATATATATATATATATATATAACAACAGTTAAGAATACGTGTTTCTTTGGTAAAATGTTATAGGTTGAAATTCAAAGATGATTAAAATATGTATACATTTATAAACTTTAAATGAAAAAATATCATATATCAATTTAATATCTAATTTAGCCATAATCTTAAAATTAAATTATCATTATTATTGTTATTCTTTTTCAAAAACATTAAAAATAAACAAATAATAAACTTAATTTTAGTTTAGATATTAAAAGATAATTAATTATATTTATCCCCACTTTATAGCTGAGATTCCACATTTGTGAATATACTTTGTATAATATCATGGGCCATTACTATGGCTTATCAATACTACATGACCAAAAAACCACAACTTGTTTCATATGACACTTGTTGATATAACATTTCTTTTAATTAATTTATTTATTAAAAAGATAAAAAATACAAAACAGGTGACAAAATAACAAACGTACAAATTTGAAATGGAGATGAAAAAGGGAGTCAATGCCTAGCCTGACCAATTTCAAAAATAAGGGTCAAATGAAGATGAAAAAGGAAGATAGTGCCTAGCCTGACCAATTTCAAATAAAGACACCTTTGGTGTAAATATTATAATTAATAATAATAATAAAATAAATTTATTTATTAAAACAATTTATGTAATTTTTCAATAGTTCTATAAAAATTGTTCATATGAAATTTTTTTAATATATAAACATTTTTTCCTTCACCTTCAAATATTTAAAAATAAATCTTTTATAAGTGTAATTTTTTTAATTGTATATGATATTATATTTTTTAATTTATTAAAAAAAACTATCCCATTTTAATATGGCTTTAAAAAGTTTAACGTTAATGTAAAACTATTTTAATATATAAATATGGTTTCTCTTTAACTTTAAATTATGAAAGCAACTTTTGATAATCATAATTTTTGTAATTCTTTGATGGGGTGTTTATGGTGCAAAAGGGAACGTGCAAGTTCACACTGCACCAATTGGCCAAGTCGTTGGGGGGCGTGGCAACATGCCCCCATAAAGAATGTTTATGACACTATGGTTATTGAAGTCTTGCCATATGTGAGCTACTCTCAACACACTTAATTTCATGCATGTTTCATACCCCAACTTTGAGTTCTTGCTACCCATCAACACTGCTCGCAGGGATTCCACCCATGCAATGTTTAATCTAGTTCTAAAGTGGAATATAACATCTCTTCTCATGGCTTAATTTTTATTTTATGTTATTAGCGACTAAAGTCACCTTCCTTAGATGGAAGTCCTAGCTCTTGCCAATCTTATTGGCATCTTCTATCTGCCTACCCTATTGAGCCTTGGTCGAGCCCTTTTTTGCTTCCCTTGGCCAACTTCTGCTGCTCCACAATAGAATGGCCCTCCCACATAGATTGGTGTAACAAAAACATTTTCCAGTTGACAACCGCGAGACTCATCTCCGCCTAATTTTTTCCTTCCCCTTGCAAATTTGATACATGTTGTGCTACCTTCAATTTTGGTTTCTCCTACATGAAAAAAGAGTGATCATTTCGGTGTCAAAAGCCTTCAACAGATGTGATTTTGATGGGTTTTGGTTTGAATAGACCCCTTGTCTGGTCTTTGCTTCCATATTTGATTTCTTTACTAGTATTTCTCTACGTATCATTCTTGACCGGCGTACTCCTCACAATACTCTGCTTGCTTCAGAGCTAGAGCACCCTCTTTCTAGTATGTTCCCTTGGGAAATTATTATTCCCTTGTTGTTCTCTTTGACTCGCTTGGTGTTTCTCTCCTTTCTATTTCCTGTTTTGGCTCATCCTTTTTGTGGTTTCATTTTATCCTCTCTATTCCTAGATCCTAGCCTCACTTAGGCACCTAGCTCTAACCCTTCTACATGTGGTTCTTCTCTTTGCACTTGTTGCATATACCTCTCCCCCTCCAATGGCCCTCCCTTTTTACTTTACTAGGCAGTACACCATGATTCATCAGTGTACACATGTTCATTGAGGAGTAGCCTACTACCAAGAACAAGCCTCTTGGGGAACACATAAACCCACCACTGCCTGGAGGAAACTGCTGCCCATTTTTTTGAGCCTACCCTGAGGCCCATCTAGGATGAGCTCCCCACATGGAGAGAGAAGGAACATCTCATCAGCACTAGCTCTTAGACACCAAGGTTCTCATAGAGATGGTATAATAGGTGCGAGATATCAGGCACACACACAAATGCTTCAACCAATACATCAACACCATTGACTTATATTTGCACTTGAAATTCCTCCTCTATAGAATCCTAATGGATTGGTTTGATCATCAAGTATAACTCCTTCGCTCCATGGAGGACTTGCATCATCACATGGGGGCCCTGGATCATAGACTAGATTGTATAGAGCAAAACCTCCTCATGCCACCTCCAGCTGGTAAGACCTCTAGCAATAATTAAGAGCCCATCTAGGGCGGAACTACAAATTCAAAATTGTTTACTCAAACTTATGTTATGCTCAGGCCTCTATCCTTTTTAGTATTACTATCTATTTTCATGGCTAACTTAGCCTTTCTTTTTAATATATGTATAATCCTTGTTTGTTTTTTGAACAACCTACTATCCTATACCTCTCTACGAAGAGTGAACTTTTGGTTCTCGTCTAGTCTTCCCAAGTAAATACTAACCTAAAATATATAGCATTTCTATATACACCCTTGTTTAAAAAATAATATAATATTTATCCCAAAAAGAATTGTAACTTTTATTTTAATTAATTTTAAACATAATAATATAAAAATTGTAAATTTAAAGCCCAAATAAACAATGATCTAAAATATATAGCATTCCCATATACCCTTGTTTAAAAAATAATATAATATATATCCCAAAAAAATTGTAATTTTTATTTTATTTAATTTTAAAAATAATAATAAAAAATATTTAATTTAAAAGAAACAATAGTGAAATTTGTCTTTAGTGAATATTATTTCTTATACCCATATAATATGATATTTTAAGACAAGAAATATATGTTAAAAAAATTGTATTTACCTATTATATTCATGTATGTTAAATAAAGTGTATTTACCTATTATATTTAGGTATATTAGTGATAAATAATGTAAGTTGAATGGAGTTATTTATAGATTCAGATTCATTTCTTTTCATAGGTCTATGAATTTTAAATGGACATAATTTTCAAAAAATATCATTGCAATAAGGGATGTTTAACTCTAATCATCTAAATAATTTTTATATTGAATACTCAAAATAGTTTTTACACTTTAAATAATTTGTATGTTGAATATTTTGCACGACGTGGATGACGCATAAATGTTAAGATATACGCTTAAAGTTAAGATATATGTTACATTATTCATTTATACATGTTTTGGATATTTAAACAATTGAGTAATGGTAACAATGGAAAAGATAAAGCCTTTGAATTAAGAATATTACAATTTTTTCATTGTTCAATGTATTAGAATTTATTTATAAATTAGAGGGTGTTTAAAAATTATTAAAAATTAATATAGTCATATAAATTAAGTGGTTGTTAAATATTGAGAGGACACAATTTATTATAGTTAGCAAGAGATTTTATTTTTATGGAAGGAATATAGAGTTTATATTAAAAGAAATTGGGTTTGCACGCCAAAACTGTTATATTGATTTCTTCATATACATTTTCTACTATCTAAGATTTCCAAAAAAATACTCTTATTTTCCCTCCCCTAGAACTCATTGTTCTAAATAAGCCATTATAGGCATACATTCGCCAAAAAACTCCTAAAAATTCTTTGTATCGACAAAATCTAAATTTACCGTTATTTTGGTTTTATTTTGCTTTGAATTCTGCTTTTCTTAGTGAGACATTTTTCCTTTATTCCCGATTTGTATCCATCCATTGTTTCTGTTGATTTTGGTTGAACATTCTGGTTTTGGTTCTTGAGATTTTCTTCATCTGCCTGGTCTTCCCAAGAGACTGTCTCACCAACTTTTTGCCTGATTTCTTCATGCGGGAGTCCATTTTCCAAACGATTTAGTTGTTCTTCCTCTTTTCCTTAGTTTGGAGGATCCACTTTCTTTTCCCCCAAATTCGTCTTTGGTGCCTCTTCTTTGCCAATGCCAGCTTCAGATATATTTTCTGAATCTTTCTTCCTCTGGTTAGTCCCCATTATGTTTGCTTTGACAATGCCTTCTTCAAATTTATTTTAGGAGTCCTTCAATTCCTAGAGCTCTTCCTCTTTATATATTGTATAGTGATCACCCTTCGCTCCTTCCCACCAATTTTACCTCTCATACTTTCTTCGATATTTATTTTTGTGCCACTTGGGGGAATTTTTAAACATGTGCAATGTTTCATAACATGCTCTGCACCTAAAAGCAACCTTTTCGTAATCTAACTTTTTAGCCCAAATGTAGTTTGGGGCCTTCAAATCTAGTTCATCATGAAAGAGCTAAAATCCATCTCCACACAAATGCGAGCATAGGTTGTTTTATAATAATACTCAGTATTTGGACAACTACACCAAAATTTTCCAAGAATGTTCCCAATAGATGTTAACCTCTGAATGTTCCACAAATGCAATGGGAGATTCAGAAGTCTTACCCAAAATGGAGCCGTGGTGATTGAAGTTGTAACTAGATTGAAAGTGGGAGACCATGGATGCATGAATAAACCAACATTACCCCAAAACCATGAACCAAATTTGTAAGTAACCTCTTTATCATTGATGTTGTCAAAGGAAATTGCAAAAAATCCCTAAGCCATAGGGTCAATATTCAAGTCATTTGAAATATGGGGCTTCCAAGATTCAGATGTCCATTTATGCAGATCTCACAGTCGTGATCAAATTCCATTGAATCGGCAAACCAATCCTTGCTCTGAGAAAAAAAATTCATTGTTGAAAGCTTGCTTATCTATATCCATATCTAGAGAAGAAATTTCTCAAACTACTAGGAGGGAAAAGCCTAACTTCAAAATGGAGCTATAAGAGGAAGAAGACAAACCTTCCTTTCCAACTAACATACCAGCAAAAGTAGTCGTCTTCATCGCAAAGTCACCAAGTTTCACCATTGATCTAGATGTCGCAAAAATCTATGAAAAACCACTCGATCTAGGCATAGATCAACCAGCTAGCGAGAAACCCTATCTTCCGTGAAGTTTTTCAAATCTCCTCTTCCATAGGCACCAAGACACTTACCTCATGATACATATTACATTTTGAAGATTAGAAAAATCATAAAAATTTGTTAAATTCTAACTTTATTTTAAATTATAATTATCATTAATTACCACCCTAGATCTATCTTAACTCCATATATACCAAGCCCCAAGAGTGATCAAATGTATTTTCACTCTAAAGGAGATTTGTATCTCAAGATATTTGATCCCTCTCAAAACTTGGTAGATCCATAATTAAGATAGATATATATATATATATATATATATATATATATATATATATATATATATATATATATATATTATATTTTGTGTTTTACTTTTTATGTAATTTGACCGAGTCAAAATGTTTACAAGACATGGCATTACAATATCTCTTCTATACTGGGCTAGAGAGCCCCTCTTTCAATAATTTTTTTTATATATGAGTTAAACATGTATACATTTAAAAATACACATAATAAGAAAAATATAAATAAAACAAGAAGTAATTAGAGTTCAATGCCATAAATAAAAATGAAATGGAAATTAAATTTGACACCTATGAAAAGTCTAAATGTTAATATAAAACTATGTTTCCCTTTAATCTTAAATTACAAAAACAACTTTTGATAGCTATATGTTTTGTAATTCTTGGATGGGGTTTTTATTGTGTAAAAGGGGAGGGTTCAAGTTCCCAGTACACCACCTGGATAAGCAGTTGGAGGATGTGGCGATATGCCCCCATGAAGAATGTTTATGACATTATGGTTCTGGATGTCTCGTTACATGTCAGTGGATCTCAACACATTCAATCTCATCCATGTTTCTTACCTTAGCTTTGAGTGCATATATCTCATCTAAACGTCTTGCAGAGATTCCACTTGTGCGAAATTTAATCCAGTTCTAATATGGATTATTACACCTCTTATCATGGCTCAATTTTTATTCTTTGTTGTTGGTAGCCAAAGTCTCCTTCCTGAAACAGATACCCTAGATCTCGTCGATCTTAATTAGCATCTCCTCTCAACCTACTCTTTCAAGCCTTGGTTGAGCCCTATCTTGCTTCCCTTGGCAAACTTCCACTGATCCACAATAGAATGTACAACTCACATAAACTAGAGTAACAACAACAATTTTCAATTGACATCCTTAAGACCCAACCTCGCTCAGTTGTTTCCTTGCCCTTGCAAGTTCGATATATGTGGCATAACCTTCAATTTCAGGTTCTCCTTCATGCAAGAGGAGTGCTCATTTAGCTGTCATATGCCTTCAACATATGTGCTTTTGATGGGTTATGGTTCAAAGATCCCCCTTTTTTTGTCTTTGCTTCCATATTTGATTTATTTATCAGTATTTCTCTACCTAGCATTCTTGGCAAATGTACTACTTGCCATTCTTGGATTGTTTTAGAGCTAGAGCACCCCCTCTTTCGTATGTTCCCCTTGGAAATTCTTATTGCCTTGTTATTCTCATTGATTCACTTGGTGTTTCTCTCCTTTTTATCTCCTGAGTTGGTTCATCCTTTATGTGGGTTTCTTTTTGTCTTCTCTATTCACAAATCCTAGACTCACTCAACCCCGTAGCTTTGATCCTTCTACATGTGGTTCTTCTTTTCACACCTATCACTTGTGCTTCTCCCCCTCCAATTTCCTTCCCTTATTTTTTTATTGGGCCATCCACCATGCCTCATCAAGATGCACACGTTTTAAAGGAGTAGCCTACTACTAGGAAGAAGCGTCTCAAGAGAGAACAAAAACCCACCACTTCCTAGAGGAAACTGCTAACTATTTTTTCGAGCCTACCATGGGCCTCATATAGGATGAGCTCCCCACATGGAGAGAGAAGGAGCCTCTCATTGACACTTGCTATTGGACATCAAAGTTCTCATATAGATGACAGATTGAGTGTCGGATATTACACACACACACAGATGTTTCAACCAGTGCATGCACACCCTTGACTTATATTGGGACTTGAAATTCCTCCTTTGCAAAATCCTAATGGGATGGTTTTATCATCATGCAATAATCCTTCACTCCATGGAGCACTTGCATCATCCCATGTTAGCCCTACATCAGAGACTAGACTACATATACTAGCACCCTGTTATACCAACCTCAACTATAATCACCCTAGCAATAATCAACAACCCATTAAGGACGTAGCTATAGATTCTAACATGTCTGCATAGTCTTATGTTATGCTCAAGCTTCTATTTATTTTGGTATTACTGTATATTCTCATGGCAAACTTGGCCTTTCTTTTTAGTTTATGTATAATCAATTTTTTTTAACACTTTGCTATCTTATGCCTCTCGATGGAGAGTGAACTTTTAGTTATGGTCCAGTATTCCCATTGAAAGACTAGCCTAAATCATATAACATTTCTATGTACACCCCTGTTTACAAGGTAATACAATACTTATCCCAAAAATATATATATAATTTTCGTAATTTGTATTTAATTAATTTTAGAACTCTAAAATAAAAGGTGCAATTTAAAAGAAATAATAGTGAAATTTGTATTTAGTCAATCTAATTGCTTATAAAAATATAATCTAATATTAAAGAATACAAATATATGTTAAATAAATTGTATTCACATATTGTATTTATGGTATATTAGTCACATCAAATATAAGTTGAATGGAGTTATTTATAAATTTAGATTCATTTTTTTCCTATATCCATGACTTTGGATACAATTTTCAAGAATATCATTGCAGTAAAGGAAACTTAACTCTAATCATCTAAATAATTTTGATATTGAATACTTAACATAGTTTTTAATAATTAATTTTTCTATTTTTTTATGTTGAATATTCTACATAACAAGGATGACACATAAATGTAAAGTAATATGTTACATTATTCATTTATATATATTGTTTGGATATTGAAACAATTGAGTAATGGTAACAATAGAAAAGACAAGGACTTGAACCAAACATATTACAAGTCTTCTCATTGTCGCTGAATTAAAGTTAACATGGAAATTAGAGGGTTTAAAAATTATTAAAAACTAGTATAACCATATAAATTAAATGGTTGTTAAATGTTGCAATAATATGTTACCCTAGGATTCCTCCACCAACAACTTCTAAGATTGATGTCTTGCAAATAGACTTCCTTTTCGTGAGATCAACACTCTCCTTATGAGATTGATGTAGTCTTAATAATATTCAATGTAGAAACCCTAGATTAGAAGGATCTTCTACCAACGCACCTTTAACCATATCCCTTCAAGAGACAATTTTGTAGTCTTCTTCTTTCAAGATTTGAGACCTTCATATATATTGATCAATAATCATTTCTAGTGTCCTTTCCAACTTCCTTCCTTATTCACCTTAGCTCTAATACCATGTTGGAAAATGTAAAGTGATAACTATTATATCTTATTTTCATTAACCTTGATAGTGCTTGTGAATCTTTAGTTATCTTATTTATCTTCTCTAGATAGACATTTCATCAAATAATAACAATAACAAAGGAGGACACATATATAGGCTCCTAGTGAGGGAAAACCCCCTCTAAGGGGAAAACCCATAAATCCTTCTCTTCTTAGAACCTGCTTCAAATGACGTACAAAGACCCACTCCCTAAACCAAGTCCTCCTCCTAGTACCAGGTCAACCCTTTCTCAAGTCTTTCCTTTATTCGACACCAAAATGCTACACCCGAAAACTTTGACCTGCGAGCTACAACACTGCTACTTGACCACAAACTTCGACTTAGCAACTTTTTCCTAAGAGCTTCTTGGAAACCCTAATATAGAATCCTCCTGAGACCTACTTAGAGCAAGAAAATTCTCCTAAGATCAACGAGGTCAAGATAAGGGCTTTCCCTCTTCTAACTACCGGATTTTGCACTTTTTCCTACTACAACTTAGACCAAAAACTTCGGCCTGTTTCTGCAACCAAAAAATACTAAAATTTCGCACATGTGAGAGAGATAAGGCTCAGAAACAAGAATTTTCATTTTTCCATCTTCTCCTAGAGCTTCACTCTCCTTCTTTTGCCTTTCCCAGTTATAGATCAAACTCTTTCTTGTATATTGAACTTGTTAGTGAGTGTGTCTCAATTGAATTTGAATTGCTCCTATATATAGCGTTCTCAAGGAGTCAAATTTCGTCCTTTAGGCCGACTTCATGATCTAAGGGCTAACTTGTCCTCCTGGAGATCCCAGGAATTTGTAGACTCAAAAATAATTCCTTTTACAATTACAAATTTCCTAGAAGGGTATTATAAACTTGATGTTGACTCCATTGACACACGAAAATAAATACTAAGACCTAACAAACCCTAGAAGCATGAAGAACATGCTTTTAACTAGAAGACCATCAATAATGAGCATGAAATCCATGCTTTATTAAGAATATTTTTTTCTTTTCATTTCTTGTTTGCTACATAGGATACATATTGAAATGAGTACAACAATTATGAAGACTGAAACTAGTTACATTTCTCAACACTATGTTCTATTGTGCATTTATTTATATAAATGAGACCTCCTTCATGTGGTTCATCTCTACCTTCTCATGCAGTCAACTCAATTGGGTCAACGCTTGTTATGTTTTGATGAGTGCCAAATTTTATTCCACCAAGCACCAAAGTTCATTTCGTCCCCTTGACTTGCTTGTCTTGTCTTAGTCAATGTTGTCGACTCATCTCATCTTTGTTGTCCTTAAGTCGTCTCTCCAAAGTCATTTCAACCGATGCCAAATTTTGATATTACTATCAAGGTCACCCTAAATTTTGACTCACTCATCTTTGGGACTCAATCCACGATTGTTTGATAATGCAGGACCCTCCTTGGTCTAAGTCGTCCTAAGCTAACCCAGGTGACTTGTATAGGGGCATTTTGTTCCATTTTTTGGGGCATCCATTCTACTCCTCATGGTGTCATCTTAGGCCTTCTCTCCCATCATTAGGCCAAGTCGGCTACTTTCTCACTGACATCCATCATGCCACCAAGCTACCGAGACACACCTCATGGAAAGCATGAGTGTTGGATTTTCGACACTTCATGTTGGCACACTCTTTCTGAACATCCTATTTCATCACATTCTTAACGATAATTTCATTTCAAATCATGTGATGGAGATGTCTCCCATGGTGTCCACCTCAGTTAAAGGTGCATACAACTCTAAGGCTTGACAATAACAAACCAAAATCAACATGAAAATGTGATGAACAAAAATAATGATGTTGCATTGTGGCAAACAAATAACAATGTCACAATGTGAGGACATAGTCAAACATAGTCAACATTTGTAGTCAACATTTAAATAATCAACCATAGTCAACCTTAGTCAACCATATGTTGGCGATAGTCAACCTAGTCATCCTTATTCACCCATAGTCTTCCTTGGTCATCCTAAATCAACCCTAGTCATAATCAATCAACCATATTCAACTATAGTCAACCATAGCCAAGGATTAAAAACTTTTTGTATTAATATTAATGAGGTTTAAAAGGATTTATTAATATGATTTTATAATAAGGTTTATTAAGGTTTATATCTAAAATGATTTAAGGATTATTTAATATTTAAGTTTAAAAAGGATTAATATCAATATTAATATTGATATTGATATTAAAAATGTTTATTAATAGGGTTATTGATAATATCAATAGTAATATAACTTTCATACTAATATATTAACATAACTTTTATAACATTTTTCAATGAGGCAACCATATTCAACCATCGTATAGCCAACTCAATTATGGTCAATCATGGTCGTTATGGCAATTCATAGTTAACATGGTAAACCATATTAATATGTAGTTAAACATTAACAACCATGGTCGAGAATGTCCACCCATAGTCAACCACAATTTACCATAAATAACCATGTTAAGAAATTAAGATCACAATGTGACATTTAAACATCAAAGTCACAATGTATCAAAACAAAATCAATGATGCAATCTAAAGAACAAAAATTGGCATCACAATTTGATGAACAAAAGTTGACGTCGCAAGTGATGACAAAAAATTTTGCATCAGAATATGACAAACAAGTATCAACATTGTAATGTGACAAACAAAATATCGACATTGTAGTATGACAAACAAAAATCAAACCATGGTTCATCATAGTAGACCAAAATTGATCATGGTTGACTAAGGCTAGCAATAGTCAACCATAGTCATCCATGTCAATTTTAGTCAACCATAGGAAATCATAGTCAACCATGGTCAATCTTAGTCTACCATGAGAAAGCATGGTCATCTTCGATCAACCATAGTCAGCATATAGTGAACCATGGACAACCGTTATCAACCTTAGTTGACCATGAGCAATTATGATCGTATTCGATGAACCATTGTCACCATAGTTAACCATGTCAACCATAGTCATTGTCAACAATCATAGTCAACTAAGGTCACCATGGTTTACTACATCGTTAACTATGGTAGCCCATAAATAACAATGGTTAACATTGCCAACGATCATTAACCATTATTGACTCTAGTCCTTATGATTGACCATAGTCAAACACGGTCAACCATAGTCTACTTTAGTTAGCCATGGTCAACAATAGTCAACGATGGTCAACCATCACCAGCCATGGTCATCTTAGGTCAGTTATAATTCAACTTGGAAAATCATGGTCAACCATGGTTAAAATGGTCAAACATGCTCAATGAAGGTCACATGATCTAACATTGTCAACCATGACCATCCATTGTCTGCAAGGACAACTATAATCTATGATAGAAAACTATGGTCAAATTGGTGAAACCATGGTTAACACATTTGACCATAGTCAACCATGAGCAATCATGGTCAAGGATGTTCAAACATGAACAACGGTCAACCATAGTCAATTATAATCTATCATAATCAACTGTAGTTAGTTGTGGACAACTATGGTCATCCATAGTCAACTATATGTTGATCATAATAAACCTTACTCATAGTAACTATATGTTGATCAAAATAAATCCTACTTAACCATAACTTGAACATATTTAGCTATCAACAACTATAATCACATCATCCCGATACATACTCAATATCCACTAGTAAAACTACATTAACAAATACAACTAATATAACTATCACTATTTTCATGTGTAAATTAAATTATAAAAACATTGTCATCAACTTATATCTAATATGATTTTGCTACTATATTGTAAAATAATATTCACATAATCCAAAAACACAATCATTCCTTAAAAGAATACGCATAAAGAAAATTGTTTAATATAAAATGTAATAATTTATCATCATTCATATAGAAAATGTGTGAGAAAGAAAATATTTATATTTATAAAATATTATTTTACATAAAGTCTAATAGTTTCCTCATGATAATTGAGAAAAATCTGTACGAAAAAATTAAAGAAAATTGTTTAATATAAAATATATTAATTTATCACGATGCATAGAAATTGTGAGAAAGGAAATATTTATACTTATAAAAGTATTATTTTACATATAAAGGGTAATAGTTTCCTCGTGATAATTGAGAAAAAAATGCGGAAAGGATCGTTAATGTGAAAGCAATCATGATAAAAATCCGTGGAAAGGATGGCAACTGTGAAAGCAATCATGATAAAAATCTGTGGAAAGGATCGCCACTGTGAAATCAAATTGGATGTGGGTGAATGTTAACACATTATGTATGTGTTATTTTTAAATATTTTATTTAATATAAACTATAATTATGTACTATTATTCATAGCAAATGTGTGAAAAAATACCATCCAAACACCATTTCTTTCGATATTATTTTCAAAACATTTATTGAATATAAAATATAATAATTTATCATGATTCATAGAAAATGTGCAAAAAGAAAACATTTATTTAATATAAAATATAATAATGGATCATGATGCATAGAAATTGTGTGAGAAAGGAAATATTTATACTTATAAAAATATTGTTTTACATATAAAGTGTAATAGTTTCTTCATGATAATTGAGAAAAATATGTGGACACGATAGTAACGGTGAAATCAAATTGGATGTGGGCGACTGTCAACACATTATTTTATTTTATTTAATGATATTTGTCAAATAAAAGTTATGAAGATGACGACAAATCCTTCGAATCTTATCCCTCCCACCACCACTGTTAACTGTTAATAGGATTGACGTAAAACAGCTGCTTCATCTATAAATGGATCACCAGCTTCTGAAGAAACACGCAGCTTCATCCCATTCCATACGCAGTCCCCTTTCAATACCCATTCCTTTATTGGTCTATGCTCACCCTGGCACCTCCAATGGACTCGATTGATCATGTTTTGGCTCCTGTAACCGGGCAACACATCGACTCATCACGGGAATCCGCAGCAACGCAGGAGCTCCAGCTGTATGAGATGATATTCTCTGCTGTGAAGCCATTGGCTTTGAAAGCAGCCGTGTTGCTCAACATTCCTGACATCATCGCCACACGAGGCAACGGAGGTCCGCTTTCTGCCGAGCTGATTGTGTAAGATTTTTGAGATACACAGATCTAGATCTGCAAAACAATAAACAAGAAGCGAGCAAGAATTGAGAAAAGAATGAAATTGATTCTACAATATTAGTTTTAGAATAAATACATAAAAGCAACTAAGTTAAGCTTAGTTGTACATGCAATAACTAAAGCTAAGTGTGCTTTATCTTATGTTAATGTGTACATGTGCCACATGCAAGCAATAAGTTAACTGGAGCTAATCTAGGTGCATGTACACCAACACAGCTAGTCTAAGTGCATGTACACCAACACCCCCCCTTAAGCATAACTTAGGCGAGTGTGATGCAAAATGAATGAGTCTCGGCAACACGGCCATTTTAGGTACCCATATACAATGCATAAAAAGGAAGAAAGAGGGAAAACCCAGTGGGAAGAAAACCCCCCCTCAAAATATAATGCAAAAGTAGAGAAAAGACAATTGCTAGGCAGTCGTGTCCTTCACCCTTCTTCGATGCTCACTCCACTCCATCTCAGTTCCAGAACGCCCGTCACGATAATGGAGATGAAGAGGAGCATGAAATAGATGCTTGCAAGATTACTCAGCGTAGGAATAATGAATTCTCCCGTGAGAAGACATATGGCAGGAAGAGTACAGTAGGCAATCAGAGGAAGAGACGTGAGGGGATAGACGATGGTGTTAGTGTAGGCCAGTCTTTCCAGCCACTTGAGACGGCCAGCTCCAAATCCATACCACAACGGGCAGTGCCTACTGAATAAGATTTCAATAGAACCCAATGCCCAACGAAGAACTTGGTGCAGATGATCTGATAGATTGATAGGAGCAGACCCCTTGAATGCTGGTCTCTTGGGCATGCAGTAAATGGAGCGCCACCCTCGGCAGTGCATCTTGAAACCTGTTAGAATGTCTTCTGTCACAGAACCATAGATCCATCCGACCTCTTTCCCCCATTCGGTTTTCTCTTCGTAGCCACAGCTGATCACATGTATAGCTTCTTTGATGAGTGAAGCTGGATTGGTCGACTCTGGAACACCATCGTTGTCCATGAGAGTTGATGCAATGAACACCGAGAACTGGCCAAACGATTTCTCAAAGCTTCTCTGAGAGACTAAGAGCTGCCTCTCATAATCATCGTAACTTTGCATTTCTTGCAGATTGAAGATTGCAGCATTTAAATCTTCCTGTGGAGCGGATTTCTTAGGATCGATAGTCTTGGACTTTGGACGACAATAGCAGCAACAACACAGTGATGGCAAGCAACCGCGGCTCGCCTTAGGTCTGACCACAGCTGGAGGGCCGTAGCCATAGAGGGCTTGTCTGTTAAAACAACATCCAGTACCCACATACACTGGCCCTTGGATGCCATCCAATCCCTTCATGTTGATATCGAAGAACACAGTGTTTCGATTGGCATATCGATCGCTGCGATTGATACCATCGAACCTCTGTGGGAACTGCACGTAGCACACGTTCCTTCCAACCTCAGGATCCATCATAAAGCACATTGCTTCGCGAACGGCCTTGCTGTTATTGACGTAGTGATCACAATCCAAGTTCAGCAGGTATGGGGCGTTCGTCAGTACGACAGAGACTCGAACCAATGCATTCATGGCACTGACCTTCTTATGGTGTTGATACCCGGGCCGTTTCTCACGAGAGACATAGACAAGCCGGGGTAGTTCGTTTCCTTCTACGTCATGCGCTCTTGTGTGCCCTAAGAATACCTGAATCATCCCGGGGTGATCACGAGTGTTGTTTCCAGGCCAAGCTGTTCCATCCTGCATGATCCATCCTTCGTCCGGTGTCTTCTGAAGCGCTTCCAGAGCACCGAGTTCCTTACCGTCTCTGCATCTGGCTGTGGAACTATGGAGTTCTTGAATGTAGGAAATTGCGTCCCCTAATAATGAAGCTTTGTCCATCTTTGAGATGTTTGGCACCACTGCTCGCAATGCATAAAATCGTTGGTTAAGCTTCTCACGTCTTTGGCGTTCTGCTTCCACGTGATTGAGGGGCTCTTCTCTTCCATTGGCTGGTTTCCTTCCCCTTTTCCTTGGTCTATGCTCCTCAACCACCACGGGCCTACGCTCCAAGGCTTCCACATCCGAGTGTTCCTCAGATTCCATAATGGACGGTCGAGCAGTTACTGCATTAAGCGAAGGGCCGGCAACACCAAGTGGCGAAATTCTGCTAGGTTTTATCAGATCACGCGTATTATAAATCTCCCCAGCCTCACCATTACTGATATGGCTCCAGTTCGGTGATTGCAACCCATTCTGATTGACAGTTGAATAAGGTATCCTCTGTTCATTTGTTACATAGGAAGCAGCATGGGCGTAAGGTGGATAATGACGATCTCTGTCTTCCACTTTGGTGACAACAGCTTCGGTAGATTTGCTGAGTTCTTGGCCAAATATTTTCCGATCATGGGAAGGCTTTAGAGGTGGAGCAGCCTTGGCATTCACCCTTATTGGATTTAGGGGGAAGGGTACAACTAGAGAACCCTTCACTGCTTGTTGACCTCGATTTCCATCACAGGAATCTGATTGAGGAACAAAATCAGAAAATGTATACAGACGAGATTGATCATTTACCTTGCCAGATGCAATCTTCAAATTGGTTTGCATGTCATAAATGCTCACGGAATCTGGGGTAAATTCCACTTTCCTTCCACTGCCTGTGTGTGTCATCTGATACATTGAGAGAAGATTCATAGAAAGCCTTGGAATATGCAAGACATTTTCAAAACTTCCATCTTCGAATTGCACTCTTCCTTGTCCAGTTGCTGCAACTGCAGAATTATCCCCCATGAGAATGGGAGGACCTGAGTATGCATGTAGAGAAGAAAAGGATTCCTTTGAAGAATCCATATGATGTGAAGCTCCTGAATCGATTATCCATTCTTGTGGTGCAGAATGAAGAGCAATCAAAGCATGCCCGTTACCTCTTGGATGTGGTGCTTTTTCTCCAGACTTCTTCTTAGCATTCTCAGGAATGTGGTCTCCAAGATTGTGTTGCTGGAGTGTCTGCGCCATAAGATCTATAGTCTTCTTCATGCATGTAGATTCGAGATGAAAACCACGGTGGCAATAATTGCACATTGATTGCCCTTTCGTTCCTTTCCTTTCCTTTGACCCAGATGATCCATCAGGGGGTTTGGGATGTCCTCCCTTTCTTGGATCAGGATCCTTCTTCCCTTTTCCTTTCTGATGGTCTTTGGAATTTGCCTTTCCTTTTGCATGCACAGTAAGTGCATGCGCTTTGGAATTTTTAAGTGTGCCCATTTTGATGAGCTTATCTTGCTCATGCATCAAAGACTGAACAAAAGAATCCAGTGAGGGCATATTCCAAGCTGCACCAGTTGCAGATCTGACTGTGTGGAATGTAGAGACCAATACTGCATACTCTGGACCAAGTTTTGATAAAATGGAAAGAATCAACTGATTTTCTTGCTTGGATTTGTCGATCTCGCATCCTTTCAGCTGAACCAACAAGGCTTTATACCTTGTGAAAAAATCTTGAATGTTCTCAAAGTTTCTCGGATCTAATGAGTTTAACTCATTTTCGAGAATGTGACCTTGCATTTCATCCTGTTTTCCAAACAATCCATCCAAAATTTTCCATACTTCATTTGGAGTTGAACATGATTCAACATGAAATAGCAGTTCCGGAGAAATAGATAAACATAGGATGCCGAAGGCCTCGTCCATACGATTGAAATATCTTGTTTTCTCCATTGTCGATGTTGGTTCAACTTCCGTTTCCATGGTTATTCGAAATAAGCCTCTACTTCTGAGATGAAGTTGAATCTTTGGCTTCCATTCGAAATAATTATATGGAGTGAGAATTGCCGATTGTGGAAACTCCAATTTAGACTCCATTCTTTGTTGTTGCTTCAATCTTCTGAACCTGCAAATAAAATTGCTTGTTCACTGATTACAAATCCCTGTGCTCTCATACCATGTAAGATTTTTGAGATACACAGATAAACAAGCTTGCAAGAGAAGGAAGGAAGCGAGCAAGAATTGAGAAAAGAATCAAATTGATTCTACAATATTAGTTTTAGAATAAATACATAAAAGCTTAACTTAGTTGTACATGCAATAACTAAAGCTAACTAAAGCTAAGTGTGCTTTATCTTATGTTAATGTGTACATGTGCCACATGCAAGCAATAAGTTAACTGGAGCTAATCTAGGTGCATGTACACCAACACAGCTAGTCTAAGTGAATGTACACCAACACAGCTAGTCTAAGTGCATGTACACCAACAGATTGCCTTTCATATTGCTGCTGCTAATTCCTCATCAACTGGCAATTCCCACTTGGATGTGGGATACCTCTACAGAATTCTGAGGTTCCTTGCTTCCTATGGAGTTTTCGCTGAACAAGAAGAGGCCGATCAGGCAGACGATGCAGACACCAAGAAAATAAAGTTCGGCTTGACGGGCATTTCGAAGCTGCTGGTGCATGGAGGAAATGAGCAATCATGTGGGCCTTTCCTGCTCCTCATAGCAAACAACGTCTACCTGGAAGCCTTTCAACATTTGCAGGAATCTGTCTTGGAGGGCTGCTACACATTTAACAAAGCTCATGGTATGGATCCCTGGGAATACCTGGGCAACAATCCCGAATTCAACAAGATTTTCAACGAGGCCATGGCCACTAACACTAGATCCGTCATGGCTTCCGTGGCGAAGATGTATGAAGATGGGTTTAAGAGTATGGCAACGCTAGTAGACGTTGGAGGAGGTATGGGCTCTGCCTTGTCCATCATTGTGAAGGAACATTCACACATTCGTGGGATTAATCTCGATCTGCCTCATGTCATTGCCACTGCGCCTCCCATAACTGGTAATTAGATTTGTAATGTTGGTCACCATTAATATAATAAATTTGTTGATATATATAACATGATAGCAAGTTGATGATGATTTATGACTGGGAACGAGGGAGTGTTGCAGGGGTGGAGCATATGGAGGGAAATATGTTCGAGCACATACCTTCTGCCGATGCAGTCATGATGAAGGTCACGATTTCATCTATGGTCTTCTGTTTGCATAAGAAATTTACTTGTGCCATTATTATTATTTCTACATGTTGAGGAGGACCAATACTTTTCTATTGTCATTTACTGCAGTGGATTTGTTGAGGGCTAATAATATTCTATTGTCATTTACTACAGTGGATCCTCCATGACTGGGCAGACGAGGAGTGTGTGAAATTGCTGAGAAGAAGCTACGACGCAACGCCAGCGAAGGGAAAGGTGTTAATTGTGGAAGCAGTTGTTGAGGGAGACAAAGAAGGTGAAAGCATGTCGAGGCGATTGGGATTGTTATATGATATATCGATGATGGTTTACAGAACTGGTGGGAAGGAGAGAACAGAGGAAGAATTCAAAGGGCTGTTCCAGCGCGCAGGGTTCAAGAGCCACACCATCATCAAGTTGCCTTTCCTTCAGTCGCTCATAGTGCTGTCCAAAGCCTAATAAGCTGTTGCGCTTCCGATTATCGTTACAATAACGTTGGTTTTGCTGGGGTTGTTATCATGCAGTATATGACCTATGTTTTATGTGGTAGGTCAATAGTTTGAATTTTTAAGGAGCTAAAGGATTTAGAGTGCGATTATTGCTACAATTAATGTTGGTTTTGCCTTGCAGTATAAGATCTATGTGATAGGCAAACAGTTTGAATTTTTAACGAGCGAAAGGATTTATAGTGGGAGTAATCGGGATGGCTTCCACGATACTCTTAACTCACAGATTTATAAGATTTCTTAATGGTAGACGTGGTTGAAATTATTGTAAGATTTTAAAGATATTTATCCATCATAAAAATAATTGAATATAATAATATTTTTATATCTGTGTTTATGTTGGTACTGTATTGTAATTAACGTTTACTTAAAGTAGTATGAATTTAACAAATTTCAAAAATTTCATGTAAAGTTTAATTCAAATTTAAATATTAAATTAAATAATTTAAATAATATTTTTACTCTGTATAAATGTTTACATACTCTGGAAAAGCCGTGGTTGCTTTCACAAAGATTCATACCAAAGGAAAGGGCAACATGACAATTATGATAACAAAAGGATGAGATCATGAGATTCGATCCCACTATGTCGGCTTCAGTTGTTGAATAACAAAATTTAACGTGTGTGGCCAATTTTAGCAGTAGTTGCGGCTACAAAAGTCGAGTTCAATGGTAATCCTTTTCTTTTTTTAATCCAAAGTTTGTGAACGTACGAAAGCCCCTACATGTCGTCGTACGTTGACACTGACATTTAACTATAACGAAAATTTGAATCTCGTTGAGTGTTTTGCGGAATCATTTCGTATGATGTAAAAGTTTGTTCGCCGAAGGCGTCTTTATATCAGCCCCGGGTGGATGTACCCGTGTTCACTTTTTAGTTTGAAGGAATATTCATCGTCTGAGTCTGGAGCATGGAGCGACGACAAAAAAAAAAAAATTAAACACAAGAGGTGAAGCGCGCGGTAATGTGAAGGGTTACAAATATTTCATAAAAAACTGCCGATCCATCCTCTTCCCGTCGCTCTGCCGATCCATCCTCTTCCTGCGTAATGATGAAGTAACGTGTGGATCGCTGCGCATTCCGTCGGTGCAGCCATAGGTAGGTATGCTCGTGGGAATAAGAGTTTGTGAAATGTAAGTTTATTTCTTCGATTTGTTGTGGAACATTCAGGGGACTTTAAATTCTCCAATTGGTTTACAGCTGAAATTGTGAAATCGTGAGACATATAACAGAAATCATGATACATATAACAGGGATCTTGTAAAGTTCAAGTTCAGTTTTTTTCCCTGTAGGAAAAAAGCTAGACTACTATTCATTCAATAAGAGATAACAGTACATTATGTGACGGTTATGATAACCTATAAGTGAAGCTGGATAAGGCAACCAAGCCAATGCAGTTGTAATACATAATCGAAGCCATTAACACAAAACCTCATCTAAAATATACAGGATAAAATGGAGGCCTTGCAAGGATCCACAAAAGCAAGCAAGATCAGAAAACTTTCGGTGCAAAACAGAATAGGAAAAAATGGGGTACTTGATACGTACCAGAATGGAAGAGAGATGAAAGAGGATGAAGTACCCGGCAGAATGAAATCCTGTATATGATGCAATTCATCCCCCACTGATATGCTCATCTTCCAGAATTCTGTTTGAGAAGAAAGTCTTTTTTTTATAGAGAATCAGCTTCTTTTTTTTTTGCTCTATCGATATGGCTAATAGAATAGTCCTTTCGAGATTTTCAAATTGTGTAAATTCTATTCAGCCACCCCCTAAGATTGTGGTTTTTTATGGAGTGAATAGACTTGACATGGTCAATAATGACCTTGGAATCACAAGATATTTGCAAATCTTGAATGTTGAGATAGTCACAAAACATTAGGAGACCAGCCAATGCTATTGCCTCTGCTTTGTTGTTTGACCCTTTCTCATGGTTCCAAAAAAAGTCGATATGTTGGTTCTCCATTGTGATAATAAAGACACCACATGCACAAATACCATTTTGAGCAGCCCCATCAAAATAAAAACTAGGAATGCCCCTGGGATCAAGATTATTTGCCTTTAAAGTTTCAAATATCTGTAGGGTAATGGAGAAATGGCCGGAGTAGTACTAGGTGAGAATAGATTTATAAACAATGTTATAATTTTCCTTGCTGTTTTGAAAAAAGGTCACGTTCCTCCATTTCCATATAGCCCATAAGCCCATAAGGTTAATAGCGAAATAGATCTCCAGTCTGATTTCAATTTGCTCCACCATTCAAATGCTCAAATGCTTCTTTAAGTGAGAGAAAAGAAATCCTACTAAATCCGAAATGGTCTGCGAGATTCTTCCATATCCCCTGCGATTGAAGACAGTTTAGGAAAATGTGTATGTTGTTTTCTTCATCAGATTTACCAATGGGACAGATAGCAATGGGACAGATAGCAGGCCCATAAGGTTATTTTTCTCTCTGTAACGCTTCGAATAAGTCCTCGAAATGAAAACTCCGTAGAGTAGAACAATACCAATGGCACTTATGAATTGTCTCCATCTCCTGGATGTTTATAAGTCTTCTACGTGGGGAATTCAAAGATCAATGATCTGCGCAGTATTTACCCACGGACCAATGATCTGTGCAGTATTTACCCATTCATTTTAATATTATAGCTGCCAATAATCATCTGTGACCTTTTTCCTATTAGAACCAGATTCTAATGGAAATTCCAAGAACGGTAACAAGTACATAAATTGTTCCTATAATTTGTTATATTACATCACGCAAAACACACAGTAAAAATTTAAAAACACACAAAATTGATAAGAAAATTATCATCTTTGAATGATTTATAAAGTACAAACCTGAAAGGTTTAATTGACATTTAGATAAACGCAATTTTTTTTGGAGAAATCCTTTAAAAGGATTTAGTTGGTCAAAATTAACCCTAGTTTCTCTTAAAAAATATTAAATGTTTCAGTTATAGTAATAATATATTACTATATCTTGTTTATAAAATTCAAATGCATTTTTAGCGACTTTATCAATATGTAACTTAATAATATTTTGATTTACGATATTTTAATTTAATTAGATTTCTTTACTGTTGTTTTCCAATGAAATAATAACTAGTTGATATTTTATTTACAAAAACCCAAATATATTTATTCATTGTTTACAAATTATCCAATTAAATATATATCGTTATTTAATAAAAAAAACCATGGTTTTAAATTACAAATTATAAATTAAACTGAATTGTTTTTAAACCCAAAAATTAAATTATTAAAAATCAAGAAAATGAAACATAATATCAACCTCAAACAACTATCTAGGCATTCATAGATATAACAAAATCATTGAAAATGAAAACTTGATTGTGCTCTTATATCTTTGTAATTGAGAACATAATAAAGCACCGAGAAATTAACTACCCTCCTCTTTGTAATTAGGTTGTATTATTAGCTCAGGAAAATTTAGAGTTTCATTATATATATATATATATTATATATTTTAAGGGCATTAACCAATAATGTGAAAAATTCAATATATAATGCACAAATGATATGTAAAATTTAATTCTATTTTGATTTATAATATATATATTATTTAAGATGTATGAGATTTTTTTATGTTTATAAAGTAAGAGATTTGCTAAAAAATATTATATACTCTATTTTCTTAATTTTTTTTTAAAGTTTGGCACGACTTTATCTTCAATATTTCCAATATATCACTCTGATGGGGCGGTGAAATGAACCGATGACTTCACATCAATTAGTGCCTTAACAGAGCACCCGATCACAATCTACCCAAGACCCCATGGACCTATTCTCTTAAATTTAAATTTATAATTTTTTGAAAAAATATTTACTTTTGATGATTAAATTCATTTTGAAATAATATAAATAAAAAATTATTAAATAATATTGACGATATAAAAAAAATATTAAATGATAACAATAGTTATAATGAGATTAATATTGGTTCCTAATATTTTAAGAAGACAATTAAACATGAAATATATTTATTTATTTTTTGTATTAACATTTTTTAAAAGATTGTCTCGATATGAAAGATTGAACCATGGTCAACCATGGTCACATTTTGACAAAGATTATATCATGGTCCAATTTCTCATTGTGACAACCATGATTAACCATGGTCCAAAGTTGCATTATGACAAAGATTGTCTCATTATGAAAATGAACCATGGTCAGTCATGGTCCAACATCACATTGTGACAAAGATTGTCTAGATATGAAAATCAATAATGGTCATCCATGGTCAACCATGGTCCAACATGACATTATGACAAAGATTGCCTCAATATGAAAATCAACCATGATCAACCATGTTTATTTTAGGGTTTATAATATTGATCTTAGGGTTTATATACCTTGGGTTTATAATATTAATCCCTTGGGTTTAATATTATTCTCTTGGTTTTATATACCTTGGGTTTTTAATATTAATCCCTTGGGTTTACTATTCGTTTAGGTTTATAATATCAATCCCTTGGGTTTATTAATCTAAGGGATCATATTCCTAGGCTATGATATTAACCATAGGGTTTATTAATCCTAAGGTCTAATATAAATCCCTTGATTTTATAACCATGGTCAACCATGGTCCAACGTTGCATTGAGACAAAGATTATCTTAATATGAAAATCAACCATCGACAACTAAGCTCAACCATGGTCAATTATGATTAATCATTGCCAACCATGGTCCAACGTCGCATTGTGACAAATATTGTCTCAATACAAAAATCAATCTTGGTCAACCATGGAGAATCATGGTTCAACGTTGTATTGTGAGAAATACTGTCTCATTATGTAAATCAACCATGGTCAACTATGTTTATTTTAGCGTTTATAATATTTGTCATAGGGTTTATATACCTTGGTTTATAATATTTATCATAGAAGTTTCTCAATATAAAAATCAATCATGGTCGACCATGGTCAGCCATGGTCCAATGTCACATTGTTACAAGGATTGTCAAAATATGAAAATCAACCATGGTCCAATGTCACATTGTTACAAGGATTGTCAAAATATGAAAATCAACCATGGTCCAATGTCACATTGTTACAAGGACTGTCAAAATATGAAAATCAACCATGGTCAATGGCATTCTAATGTCACATTGTGACAACCATGGTCATCCATGGTCAACCATGGTCCAACATCACATTATGACAACCATGGTCATCCTTGGTCAACCATGGTACAATGTCACATTGCGACAACCATGGTCATCCATGGTCCAACGTGACATTGTGACAAAGATTGTCTCAATATGGAAATCAACCATGGTTAACCATTGTCCAAGGTCACATTATGAGAAAGGTTGTCTCAATATGAAAATCAATCTTGGTCAACCATAGTCCAACGTCGCATTATGATAAACACTGTGTCAAAATGAAAATCAACTATGGTCAACCATGCATATGTTGTTGTTGTATCTCAACTATCTTGGTTACTTTAATGATATATGTATCTTTTTTCTTACACATGTATGTATGAAATTTTTCTGTATAAGTATGTATGATCTTACTGAGATGTTTTGTTGGTTTAACCATCACTTTGGATCGTTGTTTGACCTGCTTTCCAATTTGTGATGCATCTTTGCTCGTGTGTTCCCTTCTTAGCCGCGTGCTTTCATAGGTTTCCAAAGGGCGCACTCACCCCACTTTTCGTGTGTTCGAACCCTTCATTCACCTTCCTTGACTTGTTGTACTGGTCACACCCTTGCTACCAAAAAGGACATCCTACTTACCTGTGTGCGCAACCGCGGTCTAGGGGATACTGTACGACCCACTGTTGGGACTCCTACACCAAACGATCTGAGGTCTAGTTGTGATTTCTTACCGGGGAGAACCCCTGACATGTTGGCAGTTCAAGCACCGTCAACATTTCTCGCACTAGAAGGAGGGACAGATGACAACCTATGTCCTCTCATCCTATTTTGAATCTTCACACAATTTGTCATGGATACTATGAGACTCATCCCTCCATGATTTTTTTCGCATGCCGAACCTCTCAACATCAGAAGGGAGTTTTTTATCTCTTGTTTGAATTCATGTATGATGGTGAAGGTGAAGTAGCCTGACCTAAGTACTTAGAAGACTTCTATGCATTCCTTGAGGATGCAGATGAGTTCTATGAAGAAGTGGTCAATGTGATGCTTTCACGCACACTTCGCGAATCCCCAAAACAATGGTACAATAGTCTTCCCCCCAATGGTGTGCACTCACATTACTAGTTCTGTGATATTATTGAAGCTACTTTTCGTCATTTTGATCCAAAACCTCTTGACAAAAGATTGTTAAAACAATGGAAGACTCCGCAAGAATCACCTATGGATTTTTGGGACCGCTTCTGGATATTGCAATTTAAAGCTTCGAAAAGTCACATGAAATTCCAGTACCTCATGGATAGATTTGAATATTTCCTTACCAAATCTGTCAATCCCAAGATGAAGTTGAAGTGAAAACCCCGCTCAACATACTTCGGTGATGAAGTTGTGCAATCACAGATGGGCACAGTCACTGTCACAAGTGACCATCCGACATCCCCTCATCAAACATCTCCACCACTGTAGAGTGATGTTGGAGAACATGCACACACGTCCATTCAACTATCACATCCTCCCAACATCACTTCTCTCAATTTTCACGTAGATTTGGTTGCGAATTCCATGGGCTACCACATGCATGTCTTACCTTAACCTCCATCTCTGTGTTCTATTGATCCTCCAGATTGCATTGTCTTATGTTCTTCCATTCTGGACTCTACACCTATTGTGAATGAGGATCAAGCTATTGATGGAGTTGGTGTCGCACAACCAACCTGCGCTATCATTCATGAAGAGTATGACTGGGAGCCTGAACATCAACCCGTGGTGAAGGATGATTCCCTTTTGTCCGTGCCTCCTCCATTTTTCCCTGACATCTTTGGTGATTCTGCCATCCCTGATTTCGCATGTGTATCTCCGTCTACGGATGCACCCATTGTTGATCATTTGTAAAACACACTGGATGTCATTCCATCATTCGACAATGGAGAGGACAAATCATTCTTTGAAAATCCACTTTATTTTTCATCTACCTTTTCCAAAAATGTAGGGTGAATTTTTTTGCTTCTCATCTACCCCTCTGTTTGATTCATTAGATCATGAGGATGCTGAAGAAATCATTGATTTTGTTGATCGTAGCTATCATTATCTATTTACTCCCATACTCAATCATGATGATGGTTTTATCACAGTTGATTTTTCAAAGCCACCTATTTATGCTGATCCATCTATCGACAAAGTTGAATCCCCACAGACTGTCGAGGCACATTAGCTCAAGCTGATGGTTATGTTAGGCCCTCACTGTCCTGAGGTTGGCTTCACTTCCGATCAGGAAATTGTTGGAACACCCAAGGCTCCTCATCACTCATCTGTATGCATTGAAGATTAATCTCACACACAGATTATGCTTCCTCCACTCGAACTACACAATCCCATCGCTCATGCATTGGAAGAATCTTACACAACAAGCACACATATGAGACATAAGTTATCTTCTTTTCTTTAATTTGCTTGCATGTCACATTCAAGAGTATGTGTATGCTTAACATCTGGACATAGTGTCGCACAACACCATGGCAAGTCCACGGATTACATGTCATGCACTCACACTCATGTTTGTTCTGTGGACGCATTTAAACTCAGAGTGTGTTTGTCTTCATTGTTATATATTTCATGTTTACTCGTTCACACAGCTTAGATGTTCACGAACCATGCCTTCACCAACATGGGTTGACCAATGTGTAGGTGGCTGCATTGGAAGTATCATTTCACGTGAGCAGACCCATGCACCGTTAGCTTAGGAGTAGGAGTAGTGTTTTCTTTTGGTTTGTTTTCTTGCATGCATGTTTGCTTCTTACTTTGTTTGTTTGCTTGTTTATTTTCTTACTTACATTTCTTATGCATTTACTTCTACTTTTTCTTTGTTTTTAGGTTTGTTTGCTTGTTTACGTTCGTAGGATAGTTTCGCATGGATCGTGTGCGACTCTAGAAACAAGAAAGGTAAAGTACAAGAGGACATGTGCAATTATCAATACTTGGTTATTTGTCATCATGTCTTTATATGCAGAACTTGTTGTCTTGAGTCCATGATACCCCAAGGGAAAATACATGTTAGCAGTGAAGCTTGGTGAAAACACAATGCTTGCATGCTAACTAGTATCACTTACTCTAGTTAGTTGTTTCTGGGTTAATCGTTGTCAGCTCAGTCAAGTATAGTAAGGTGAGGGGCAAAGCCTTAACAAGCACGTCAAAGGTACATACAAACTACTTCTCTAAAGGGATAACCTCTTGTTGTCTTAATAAGTCGAGATCCCTCTTCCGCCTCTCAAATGAATAAGTGCTATGCACAGTTAAAAATGAAAGTGAAAAATTGAAAAATTTCGAAAAATGAGTAAGGCGAAAGAAGAGAAAGGCTTCCTGCGCAGAGAGGTGATGCAAGTAACTCCGCTGGGGCACTGACCAGGTTCGCTGGCAGCGGAGCAATGCTTGTGTTCCTGTGTGACTCTTTCGGGGTATTGTCAAAGCCTGCTGGTAGTGGAGTGACACCAAAGATGAAACTTAAACTTTGACAACCATAACGATTGTGCACCAATATACCCATCATCCCCAATCAAAACAACTATGTTGGCTTGGCTTGGAATGTGTGCCGACCGACCAAGAGCTTGGAAAACGTTACATATTACAATCAAACAAGTGTAGAAAGCAAGACAAACAGAGAATTGAACAATACTTCTGGAGGTGTTAGACTTGCTTTTCATGAACAAGGTCCATTCAGAGAGCTAAAGTTTTACTAGTGTGTCGCCAAGTGTTGTAGCGGCTACAAACACCCTCCAGAAAATTTTCCTTAGCTTTGTTTTGGAGCCTCCCTACCAATCATCCTTAGGAGCATGTCTTGCACTGTCAAGTACGTAGACTTCAACTGATTTTCAGTGATTGGTGAGCTTGTGCATGTTAGTTTGTTTCACTCCCTTCACAGGCTGCCATCCCAAACTTAGTTTATTTGCTAGCTGAGTAGTTTAGTTTATTTTCTAGCTTAGTAGTTCCCCCAGGAAATTGCGCAATTCTGGAGGGGAACTAGCCTTCCCTCTAGAAATTGCATAAATCTGTTGGGTTGTGTGCTAACCTCTAGAATTGCATAGAACAATCAGACAGGCCTCCCATAGAAAAATGCACAATATGGCCTGGCACTAGGCCTCAGCCTAGAAATTGTGCAATTTTGGGAGATAGTCACCTGGTGACCCTAGAAATTACGCAATCCCTTAGGGAAAACCAACCCAGCTCAGCCCAGAAACTACACAAATCCCTCTCCCAGGCTTGTAGGTTGTTGCATGTGCCTTCAGGTTGACCGGTTCCATCCAAGACCCAACAAACCTGATTTCCATGCATGGGATGCTTTTCCCAAAATAGAAAAAATCAACATTCAAAATTCATCCCTAAATTTTAGGGATCTATTTTAGTAGTTGGAGGTTACATGCAAAGATTGTTTTAGAAACTGACCTCCAACTGTCGTTTTTTCCTAGATTTGTGGCATGCAAGTCATGAGGCTCAAACTTATTTAGTCGAGGTTGCAGAGCGCATTCCTCACATCAATTTGGAGCTATGACATCCCACATCACATCTAGGAGTCGTCGGCACATTCAACTCATCTTTTTCTGGGTAAGTCTACTTTACAAGTCTTGTGTAGTTTTTCTATCGCTTTTTGTGTTTTGGCTTATGTGAGTGTTGTCTTCTTGATTTCAATGAACTATTGTTGTCATTCGCATGCATGTTAGTCTGTAATAGCAACGTTTCAATTTTCCTTTGTATCTCACTATTGTCACATGCATGACACTGTTTTTTCACCGATGGTCGTCGTTGCGGTGATCCGCTTCACACACATGCATGTCTTCCCGTTTTCTGAATCTTGCATTCATTGTTTGAATCCATGATCATTAAATCTCACTTACACTCAGTTTCGCCATGCATTCAAAACTACACATGTTTTCAGTCACTCGTTGGCGGGTCTGGGCAACCTTGACCTGCACCTCGCCTTGCCCGGACAATATTGTGCATTTCTGAGAGGGAGGGATCTGCCTTCCTCCCATAAAAATGAAAAAATCTGGCCAGGCATTGTCCTCGAGGCTTGCTTTGCGCATTTCTGAGAAGCATTGCTCTACTAGCCTAGAAAATTGTGCAATGCAATCCTTGGGCTTGCAGGCCTTACTAGATGAAAGTGCACAATCTCAACCCCAACAGTTCAGCTTGGTTTGTACACTGCCCAATTCCAATATCCAATCAGCCTCCCGATAGTTTGGATTGTGCTTTGCGCAAGTCCAGTAGTCAGTCTCCGAGCCTCCCGATGAAAATTACGTAATCCTTGTCATCAATCTCCCTGGTATGTTTCATGTCAATCCTCAAGTTTGCTTTGGTTTTCAATTGATAGATTTCTTGCCGTGAATGTCGCCATTTCTCCAGGTATTGCAAGTGTTTGCCTATCTCTCAGCAGTTTAGGTTCAATGGCCTCCAAGAGAGCAAGGTTAAAGGACACCGTCAGAAGCGCAACTGGAGATGCAGTTGAGAAAGTGTCTATGAGTTTTCCGATTTACGAAGACACCAAGCTACTCATAGAAAAAGACATCAAGTTGAAATGGTAGGATGTCAATGATACATTCTCAGGCACATTTGGGGAAGATCTGGAAGATCGCTGGGTCTATGTGAATATTCACAAGTCTGGCATGTACCAGATTGCATGCAGGTATCCCACGTTTCCATGCGCAGACATGATACATTGGATCGTCTCGCACATTGATCCCAAGACGATGGTGTTAAGCAGTGTCAGCGGGACAAAGCTTGCTACATTCAGGGCACAGGACTATCAACATATGTACCACTTGCCACAGCCGGTGATCATAAAGGATACACCCTTCAGCAGACCCAGCAGTAGTGCAAACTCTAGGGATATCTTGAAGAGCTAGGTGAAGGAGCCAGCCAAGTTAAGGATGACACCTGACCAAGTTTACGAGACGAAGATACTATGGAAGGCATATCAGTAGTTGGTCATCTTCGCATGCTGCTTATACAACCAAGAGAGAACAGAGACCTTCTCGCAGAGTTGGGTGATTGTGTTAGACCAACTGGCCAATGAAGGTAGACCATGCAACTCATCCAACATTTTGGCTCACAGGCTGAAGGAATAAGTAACAGAAGCCCAGCAGCCATCCAAAGGTTAGAAAGAAGAAATATACATGTCCACATACATTCTGGATGCAATCTGTGCCCTATTGGCATTATTATGCATGTGTTGTACTTCATGGCAACCCACTTGTAGCAGAACATCTCACTTATACATAACTAGATGAATCTATAGAAGAGAGATCAGATGTGACAGAACACATGGGATGCAGGGCAGCTCAAAGGAATCAGCTCAGATGTAATGTACAATGACAACTCATTAAGTTGACAGTTCTTAGTATGGCAAGTTAGCTTTGCCATCAAGTCCAAAGGGGGAGATTGTTGGCATTATGATACAAGTGTTGTCCTTGATGGAAACTCACACAGATGATAGATCATAGTGCAGTAGGTCAGTAGCAAAGAATTGATGATCAGACTACAAAGAATGAAGAAAGAAAAGTATATACGCAGGTTCACTATATACCAAGTCGTGTACACACGTAGGTTCACTATATACCAAGTCGTGTATATACGCAGGTTCGCTATATACCAAGTAGTGTATAGACGCAGGTTATACAAGCAGGTTCACTATATACGAAGGTGCGTATACACGCGGGATTGCTGATCAAAAGTCGCGTATGCGTATGCACGCACTTTCATGCACGAAAACGCGCATACATGTGGGAAAGATTATTTTTGGGTCTGTGGTATTTAGACCTATGGTTTTAGACCTTGGTATTGTGTCCGAAGTGTTGAACCCAGGTATTGGGTCCCTAGTATTGGTTCTAAATGGTTTTGGACCATGGTATTGAGTAAGGCCTAAGACTATAAAAGGAGAAGAAGATCCTTAGGCAAAGGCATTGAGAAAGTCTTGAATATCTGATGAAGTATGAGATCTAGTATCCAGGTTATGGGTTCATGATGCTTTGCTTGATCTAAGCTAAGGAGGAATCTCATCGGTTGATGGAGAACAAGATTTAAGGATAGATCAAGATCCAATGGTTTGGAGTGAATCATCTCTATATGGTTTGATTATGCTTGTTCTAGATCTGTATACTGATGCATGTAATGTTCTGATCTGGGTATAACTTAAGATTGAAATAGCTGCAAAACATGAATGAATATTTACAGATGTATACGCTGGTTGACTTTGATAAAAGTGCGTACATATGCAGGTTAGATACATCTAAGTAGCGTATACAATATGAACTATGATGTTTGAAGTTACAGGTGGTTCTGGTTGTTGATGCAGAGTCTGAGTTCTGGTGACTATTTACTGGTTTCAGTATTCTGCATATTCAGTTTGGTTGATTGTGTTTAGCTTTAGTGTTGATGGATGAGATCTATAATGGATGAGGATCATAATGACTTATCTTTATCTGATTTGATGGGCTAGATCTAGTTGCTAACATATGTATTATCCTTGTATATGTAATGATTAGGGTATGTCTGAAGTCAGGAAGTGTAGCGAAGTTATCAGTAAGTAATTGTTGACATATACATTGATTCACTTTGGTGAAGTTACGTATACACGCTGGTTCGGCTCTTCCAAGTAGCGTATGTATGATTTCTGATGATATAGTTGGTTCTGAATATTATTGTAGAGTTCTGTGTTCTGGTGATTGCAGTTTGTTGATTTGGTTTCAGTGATTCAGTATTGGGTGATTCAGAGATTGATGATGCTAGTGTTGATTGATTTTGTGCTTCAATGATATTGATGGGTCCAGTATGAAAATTGGATGAAACGTGGCCTTTCAGATTATGGTGTTGTGCTTCAGGAGTATCCAGTCTGAAAATTTATGAAACGTGGTACCTAGAGGAAGAAAGAGAAGGTTGTAGCCTTCTGTAGGTCGGAACCTACGTACTAGTACATCAGCTAGTACAAGTGCAAAGGGGGTGGTAGCTCCCATCCAGTAGTAGCTGGAAAACGAGTGAAGGTTGGAGCATTTAGTAGGCCGACACCTACGTACTAGTAAAAGGATAGGCTAGTACAAGAGCTAAGGGGGTTGCAGCTCCCTTCTAGGAGAAGCTAGAGAACGAGAGAAGGTTGTAGCCTTCTGCAGGTAGAAGCCTGTGTACTGGTATAAGACTGCACCAGTACAGAAATATTGTAAAAAGAAGTTTCTTATTAAAAGAAGATAGAGACAACTTGTAGCAGGTGGTTTTCACCCACATTGGGTTTCCACCTTATATCATGGTGTTCATGTGTGCTTCTTGTGTGTGATGATCTGTTCTGTTTTACTGCTCCTGTTTACTGTTCATATGGTTAATAATGTTCTGATGCACTCATTAAGGATCAACTAACTGAATCATAAGTTTACTGGATATACGCTTGTTGCATTAAACACAGTTGTGTATACACGCAGTTTTCCTTAACTGAAGTAGCGTATATGAATCTGAATATGGAAATGAAAAAGTTATATTGATTTGATAATACTGATTCACCCCCCCCTCTCAATATTATTTCCAACAATTGGTATCAGAGCAGGTCCTTTGGAAGAAGCTTGATTGCTTGAAGGAGATCCATAGATCAATGGGGAAGAAGCTTAAGAAGAAAGTGCCTAAGAAGAAGAAGACATCTCAGAAGATCTATGATAGTGTGAGAATCGATTGGGGAATATGTGGAAGAAGCAATTCAAATTCATAATCACTTCAGAATGAAGATGAACAAGCAAAAGAACTATGAGGCATGAATTTTTTATCCTCTTGTGATACATTTATCCATCCATTTGAAGATGATGAAAGTGATATCGAAACAATTGAATTTGCTCTTATGGGTGAGCAAGAAAGATATCAAATAGAGGCAGAATTTAAAAGGCTTACAAACAAAATTAAAGATCAACAAGATCTATTGAACAAAAGGGAATGTGCCTTCAAAGAAGAAGCTACCAAACTAAAGGCTCAACTAGAGGAAGGAAACAAGGTAAGGAAGTTATTCAAGGACAAGGAATATTAATGTCAAAAGTTGCAGGATGAAGTGACATCATTAAGAAATGAAGTCAATGAAAGGAGCACAACAATCAAGAAACTCAGAGATAGATCCAGTTACTATGAAAGTGTTGGCATTATGAGACAAGTGTTGTCCTTGATGGCAAATCACATTGATGACAAATCATAGTGCAGAAGGATAGCAGCAAGGAATTGATGATCAGACTACAAGTATGAAGAGAAAATATATACACGCTGGTTCACTATATACCAAGTCACGTATACAAGCAGGTTCACTATATACCAAGTCGCGTATACGCAGGTTCGCTATATACCAAGTCATGTGTACACGCAGGTTGGCTTCAGTAAAAGAGCGTGTATGTGGAAAACTTATCTTTGGTCCGTGACGGTTAGTCCTTGGAAGTTGTGCCTATGGTTTTGGACCATGGTGTCTCGACGGACGTGTTGATCCCTAGTTTTGAAGTTGATGGTATTGTGTTACTATGGTTTTGGCCCGTGGTATTGTGAAGGGCCTAAGGCTATATAAGTAGAAAATCATTAGGCAAAGGGTATGCATTGTGTGTCTAACGAAGTGAGAAGATCTGGTATTACTGTTTATCTGTTCGGGACGCTTGGCAAGGGTCGGATCTGACAGCGAAGGCATAAGTAATTATTTCTAGATCTGCACGCGGGTTGCCTTTGGAGAAAGCGCGTATACACGCGGTTTTGGTACAGTGAAGTAGCGTATGCATAATAAGATTTGATATTTCAGGTTGCTGTTGATTCTGGTGGTTGTTGTAGAGTTCTGGGCTCTGGTTTGGGTTCTGTGTTCTTGATGACAGGGTTTTAGTGATTCAGTATTGGGTTGTTTAATGAATTATGATGCAAGTATAAGTTGATGATTGTATTGCAGTAATGTTTGTTTTGTACTCTCGGATCCAGTCTGAAAATTGATGAAACGTGGTCCCTGAAGGAAAGAAGGTTGTAGGGTCAGCACCTACGTACTAGTAAATGGATCGGCTAGTACAAGAGCTGAGGGGGTTGTAGCTCCCTTCCAGAAGTAGTTGGAAAACGAGAGAGGGTTGTAGCCCTCTGCAGGTTGTAGCCTGCTTACTGGTAAAGGACTACACCAGTACATTGTAAAAGAAGTTTCTTATTAAAGAAGAAAGAGACGAATCGCAGCAGGTGGTTTTCACCCACATTGGGTTTCCACCTTATATCATGGTGTTCATGTGTGTGGCTCTTGTGTGATGTTCTGTTCTGTTATACTGCACCTGTTTACTGTTAATATGCTTAATAATGTTCTGATGCATTTACTGAAGATTAAGCTAACATAATTATAAGATCTCTAGATATACGCGAGTTGCATTAGACACAGTAGCGTGTACACGCGGTTTCACTTAATTGAAGTAGCGTATATGTTTCTGAGTGTGAAATTGGAAAGGTTTTACTGATCTGATAATACTGATTCACCCCCCCCCCCCCCCCCCTCTCAGTATTATTTCCAACAATTGGTATCGGAGCAGGTCCTTCAGAGGAAGCTTGATCGCTTGAAGGAAAAGATCCATCAGAATGGCTAATCCAGAAAGAGAGGCACACATCAGGCCACCAGTCTTTGACGGGAACAATTTTACTCACTGGAAGATAAGAACCACTGCATATCTACAATCACTTGGAGCAGAAATTTGGGGAATCGTAGAAGGAGGATACAAATTCCCATGAGCAACTCCTACAGATCCAGCAGAGAAAAAGCAATATGAGCTCAATGCCAAAGCTGTTACTGTCCTATTGAGTAGTTTGACACAATCAGAATTTATGAAGATCATGCATTTCAAATCAGCTAAGCAAATATGGGACAAAATCGTCACAAGCTACGAAGGAGATGATCAGGTAAAAAGAGCAAAGCTTCAAACTCTCAGAATCCGGTATGAAACTCTTAAGATGCATAGTAATGAAAGCATAGCTAATTATTTCCTGTGTATGGATGAGATTGTGAATTGTATGAGGGATCTGGGTGAAGAATTTGAGGAAGTTATCTTAGTTGAAAAGGTTTTGAGATCTCTGTCTACTAAATTTGATTCTAAAGTATCTGCCATAGAAGAAAAGGAGAATGTGCAGAAAATCACCATGTCACAGCTTCACGGGATCTTAAATGCTTTTGAAATGCGACAAGAGGTACCACCAGAAGCCGCATTCGAAGTGTCAGAGGAAGAACATGAGGTAAATTTTGTTAAGAATCTTGAACGGGGAACTGGACGGTTCAAAGGTAAGCTACCTTTCAAATGTTTTCTATGTGGTAGAGTTGGTCACTATGCTGCTAGATGCCCTCATAACAAAGGAAAGATATCTGAAGAAGATGGTAGAAGCTATTATACCCATATTACAAGTTCATTCAATGATAGTGAAGATATTAGAAGTCTCATGGCACATGAAAAGAAGAATGCTTCATCCAATAATAGCAAAGATATTAAAAGTCTCATGGCACATGAAAAGAAGAATGCAGAAACTGAAGAAGTTACCAAATTAAATGAAAAATTGGAGACAGTAACCAGGGTAAGGGAGCAATTGCAGGATGTAGTAAAGGATCAGAGCATAACTATTCAAAGGCTTGAATCAAAGATCCTCTCTCTAAAAGAAGATCTTCAAAAATCAAGAGAACAGAACAGAGAAGCTCTTGAAGATCAAGAACATGAAGTGATCAAACTAAAGCGACAAGTGGAAGAAGGAAGAAAAGCTGAAGAAGACCTAAGGAATCAGTATCTGAAAAAGGAAGAACAACATCAAGTTGAGGTAAATATCTTGAAAGGTAAACTAGAAGAAAAGGATAAGCTTTTACGATTTCAAGATAGTACTAAAGTCTTGGATGATATTCTTAATAGCCAAAGGTCTCCTGCTATCAAAACTGGTCTTGGTTTTCATGAATATGTTGAAGGTGAATCTAGTTCACAAGGTGAGGCAAGAAATTCTAAGGAGAAATCTGAAATGCTCAACAAGGAACAACTAAGGAAAGAAATTCCTCAAGGAAGATCCTTTAATCCTAACTATGGACGTGATAGACGATTATCTCCTCAACTGAATAATGTTGAATGTCATGTATGTCATAATCTTGGACATGTTGCAGCCAGATGTAGAAGTAGAATGGTTCAAGACCATTACAAAAGATCATTGCATCCCAGGTATTTCAGAGGATATTGCTTTGCCTGCAATGCATATGGACACAAAGCAATTGATTGTGATAAAAGGAACATGAAATATGTAAGATGTTATACATGCAACAAATATGGACATAAAGCAAGGGAATGCAGGAGCAGATTTCAAAATTCAAAACAAGAGGACCATACATCATCACAGTTCCAGGAATTGAAGAAGACAGAGACAGAAAAGTGTGGCATAACTCAGTCAGCTGACATAACAGACACAGGGGAATCTGAAAGTGATGAATTTTAGTATTCCTTGCATACACTGATATAATGAAGACAAGTCGCGTATATACGCGAGTTACAGGCTGCAAAGTCGCGTATATGAAGAAAGGGCAGCAGAACAGACCCAGGTTCAGTCATGGTTGGCTCAGGCTCAGGGGGAGCAGAACAGACTCAGGAAATGGTTGGCTCACACTCAGGGGGAGCATATACTTCAAATAATTCATTGTTGGCATTATGGTTAGAAGTTGTTGATGAAACTAAATGATACATCTTGTTGTTTGATCAAAGGAATAGTATTGCAGACTGATGCTTATGGTACAGATCTGAATGGCTGGTCTTAGAACCTGCATCTGCTCAGGGGGAGCATGGATAGATTGGTACACTTTGGCATAAACAAAGGGGGAGCCAAATCAGAAACTTCAGCTTGTACTCAGGGAGAGTATGGACAGCAGAAGGTATACCAAAGAAGAAAATATCTTGGTCCGCCCTTTGCCCTTGATGTCAAAGGGGGAGAGTGACTTGGTGTGGTGGTTGCCATCAAGTCCAAAGGGGGAGATTGTTGGCATTATGAGACAAGTGTTGTCCTTGATGGCAAATCACACTGATGACAAATCATAGTGCCGAAGGATAGCAGCAAGGAATTTATGATCAGAATACAAGTATGAAGAGAAAATATATACACGCTGGTTCACTATATACCAAGTCGCGTATACAAGCAGGTTCACTATATACCAAGTCGCGTATACGCAGGTTCGCTATATACCAAGTCGCGTGTACACGCAGGTTGGCTTCAGTAAAAGAGCGTGTATGTGGAAAACTTATCTTTGGTCCATGACGGTTAGTCCTTGGAAGTTGTGCCTATGGTTTTGGACCATGGTGTCTCGACGGACGTGTCGATCCCTAGTTTTGAAGTTGATGGTATTGTGTTACTATGGTTTTGGCCCGTGGTATTGTGAAGGGCCTAAGGCTATATAAGTAGAAGATCATTAGGCAAAGGGTATGCATTGTGTGTCTGACGAAGTGAGAAGATCTGGTATTACTGTTTATCTGTTCGGGACGCTTGGCAAGGGTCGGATCTGACAGCGAAGGCATAAGTAATTATTTCTAGATCTGCACGCGGGTTGCCTTTGGAGAAAGCACGTATACACGTGGTTTTGGTACAGTGAAGTAGCGTATGCATAATAAGATTTGATATTTCAGGAACCTGTTGATTCTGGTGGTTGTTGCAGAGTTCTGGGCTTTGCTTTGGGTTCTCTGTTCTTGATGACAGGGTTTCAGTGATTCAGTATTGGGTTGTTAAATGAATTATGATGCAAGTATAAGTTGACGATTGTATTGCAGTAATGTTTGTTTTGTACTCTTGGATCCAGTCTGAAAATTGATGAAACGTGGTCCCTGAAGGAAAGAAGGTTGTAGGGTCAGCACCTACGTACTAGTAAATGGATCAGCTAGTACAAGAGCTGAGGGGGTTGTAGCTCCCTTCCAGAAGTAGTTGGAAAACGAGAGAGGGTTGTAGCCCTCTGCAGGTTGTAGCCTGCTTACTGGTAAAGGACTGCACCAGTACATTGTAAAAGAAGTTTCTTATTAAAGAAGAAAGAGACGAATTGCAGCAGGTGGTTTTCACCCACATTGTGTTTCCACCTTATATCATGGTGTTCATGTGTGTGGCTCTTGTGTGATGTTCTGTTCTGTTATACTGCACCTGTTTACTGTTAATATGCTTAATAATGTTCTGATGCATTTACTGAAGATTAAGCTAACAGAATTATAAGATCTCTAGATATACGCGAGTTGCATTAGACACAGTAGCGTGTACACGCGGGTTCACTTAATTGAAGTAGCGTATATGTTTCTGAGTATGAAATTGGAAAGGTTTTACTGATCTGATAATACTGATTCACCCCCCCCCCCCCCCCCTCAGTATTATTTCCAACAGAAAGTCTTGAAGCTATGATCCTCTCGCTAAAAGAAGATCTTGAAGAATCAAATAAGTAGAATAAAGAACTACTCCAAGCTCTTGAAAAACAAGAAAACGAAGTTCTTGAACTAAGACATCAGTTGGAAGAAGGAAGAAAAGCTGAAGAAAACATGAAGAAGTAGTATCATGAAAAGGAGGAGCAACATCAGATTGAGGTAAATATTCTAAAAGATAACTTAGAAGAAGAGGATTAGCTCTTACGATTTCAATATAGTACTAATATCTTGGATGATATTCTTAGTAGTCAGAGGTTTCCTGCTATCAAAACTAGCCTTGGTTTTTATGAATCTGTTGAAGATGAATCTAGCTCACAAGGAGAAGCAAGGAATTCTAATGAGAAATCTAAAATAATCAACAAGGAGATGAGAGGACAACCCCATCAACACCCAAGGAACGAAATTCTTCGAAGAAAATCTTTTACTCCTCCGATGAATAATGTTGAATGTTATGTATGTCATAATCTTCGACATGTTGCAGCCAGATGCAGAATAAGAATGGTTCAAGACCATCACACAGAAATACCATCACGTTCCAAGTACTTTAAGGGATATTGCTTTGCTTGCAATATGTTTGGTCACAGAGCTGTTGATTGCTACAGAAGGAATATGAAACATGTGAGATGTTATGCATGTAATAAGCTTGGACATATAGCTAAGGATTGCAAGAACAAAGTACGGGCACCATACCAAAAGGAGAAAACATCATCACACTTGAAGATATGGAAGAAGAAGGAAGTACAGTCAGAAAGATGTGGCACAGCACAATATACAGACATAACAGACTCAGAGGGAGCTGAAAGTGTAAAACTTCAGTGTCCTAAATCTCATACGCAAGTTTCATAAAGGAAAGTCACATATATACACGAGTTAGTTACTGCACAATCGTGTATATGTTAGTTTGAGGAAAAGAAGTAGGGACAGACTCAAAAAAAGGGTCTGATATGATTCAGTCCATTATTTGCTCTGTTTGATAATGGTTACAATTTGCTGATGATGTGTGGAAATGTCTTGACACTTGTAAGATGTTTTAAAGTGTTTTGATCTTAAATTAATGATGATGATGCCTTGATACTTCTTTCTGATATATGCATGATCAGATTTGACAGTGAACAGATGGCATAGGTTCAGGGGGAGCATATGCTTTTTATAATGCATTGTTGGCATTATGGTTAGTAGTCCTTGGTAATGATGCTTATATGGCTAAATGATATATCTTGCTATGATATGGTTATGAGTTATCCATGACAAAATCTCATATGATTCTTGGGGTTACATAGTTGATGTTCAGATCAAATTTGTGGTTGATTATATGATGATGCATATATGGTGCTTACATGGTGATCTTCATAAGGATAAGGAGAAGTACAAAGTTTGAATACACATCTTCCTTACTTGATGATGAGTCACTCATATGCTATTGTCATCATATGCATAAAGATCATATAATACAGTTATGATGCAGAATTCCTATAGTTCTTGGTGCTCATGTGGATGAGGATTGTTGCTGTTGATGATATCAAGAAGTCTTGACAAATGATCTTGAGCTCAAGATACATAGTGTTGGATACATGAATGATTACTCAAAGTTTCATTGTTGGAGACATAATGATGATGAGTTCTTACCTATATGATGATAGGTTGATACTTACATATGTTGATTGATGCAGATGTTCCCAAAGTGATGATACTTGGATCATGCAGATCTTGATGAGACGGCTATGGTGTTTTTCACATATGATATAATGTGAATGATTTTGTATGTCATATGCAGAATTCTGTTCAAAAGGATGAGTTGATATCAATATGTAGACATACCTTGTTATAGATTGATGAATTATACACTAATGGACATATACAAGTTGCTGGTCTAGATGCTGTTGACAGATGCTTATGGAGCAGATCATACATTGTGTATGATAGTTGTTGATGACTATCATGGTCTTATTTAGATGGTTGGTCTCTGTTATAAATGTCATGTAAAGGTCATATCAAGACTCATGATGTAATAGTTTGTCTCTATCCATTGTAGTCATTGGATGAATCCCTTTTGATCATATGATGTAATTTGTACCCCCACCTTGCATGGGAAAGATGATGTAATATTTCAGTCATGTATAAACAATTGGCATCTGGTGCATCCCCACTTGGTTGGGTGGATGAGTCAATATTGGTATATCCCCACTTGGTTGGGAGATGGATGTATGTATGAGTCTTTGGTGATAGGAAGGTCATTTATGATAGAGTCATGTTCTTCTTGTGGAACATCTTTTGCAGACCTTGCTTACAGTTAGGGGGAGCATGAACAACACTCTTCAATAGAGCAGAGATTTCAGCATGTACTCAGAGGGAGCATGGAAAAATTGGTTCAACTTCGCATATACAAAGGGGAAGCTCAATCAGAGATTTCAGTAGGTACTCTGGGGAGTATGGACAATGGAATGTATATCAAGGAAGAGAATATCTTGGTTCGCCCTTTGCCCTTGATGTCAAAGGGGGAGAGTGACCTGGTATGGTTGTTGCCATCAAGTCCAATGGGGGAGATTGTTGGCATTATGTTGCATGTGTTGTACTTGATGGCAACCCACTTGTAGTAGAACATCTCACTTATACATAACTAGATGAATCTACAGAAGAGAGATCAGATGTGACAGAACAAATGGGATGCAGGGCAACTCAAATGTAATGTACAATGACAACTCATTAACTTGACAGTTCTTAGTATGGCAAGTTAGCTTTGCCATCAAGTCAAAAGGGGGAGATTGTTGGCATTATGATACAAGTGTTGTCCTTGATGGTAAATCACACAGATGACAGATCATAGTGTAGTAGGTTAGTAGCAAAGAATTGATGATCAGACTACAAAGAATGAAGAAAGAAAAGTATATACGCAGGTTCACTATATACCAAGTCGTGTACACACGTAGGTTAACTATATACCAAGTCGCGTATATACACAGGTTCGCTATATACCAAGTAGTGTATAGACGCAGGTTATACACACAGGTTCACTATATAGGAAGGCGCATATACACACGGGATTGCTGATAAAAAGTTGCGTATGCGTATGCACACACTTTCATGCACGGAAAAGCGCGTACATGTGGGAAAGCTTATTTTTGGGTCTGTGGTATTTAGACCTATGGTTTTGGACCTTGGTATTGTGTCTGAAGTGTTGAACCCAAGTATTGGGTCCCTAGTATTGGTTCTAAATGGTTTTGAACCATGGTCTTGAGTAAGGCCTAAGATTATAAAAGGAGAAGAAGATCATTAGGCAAAGGCATTGAGAAAGTATTGAATATCTGATGAAGTATGAGATCTAGTATGCAGGTTATGGGTTCATGATGCTTTGCTTGATCTGAGCTAAGGAGGAATCTCACCGATTGATGGAGAACAAGATCTAAGGATAGATTGGGATCCAATGGTTTGGAGTGAATCATCTCTATATGGTTTGATTATGCTTGTTCTAGATCTGTATATTGAAGCATGTAATGTTCTGATCTGGGTATAACTTAAGATTGAAATAGCTGCAAAACATGAATGAATATTTACAGATGTATATGCTGGTTGACTTTGATAAAAGCGCGTACGTATGCAGGTTAGATACATCTAAGTAGCATATACAATATGAACTATGATGTTTGAAGTTACAGGTGGTTCTGGTTGTTGATGCAAATTCTGAGTTCTGGTGACTGTTTACTGGTGTCAGTATTCTTCATATTCAGTTTGGTTGATTGTGTTTAGCTTTAGTGTTGATGGATGAGATCTATAATAGATCAGGATCATAATGAATTATATTTATGTGATATGATGGACTAGATCTGGTTGCTAACATATGTATTATCCTTGTATATGTAATGATCTGGGTATGTCTGAAGTCAGGAAGTGCAGCGAAGTTATCAGTAAGTAATTGTTGACATATACGGTGGTTCACTTTGGTGAAGTTACGTATACACGTTGGTTCAGCTCTTCCAAGTAGCATATGCATGATTTCTGATGATACAGTTGGTTCTGAATATTATTGTAGAGTTCTGTGTTCTGCTGATCACAGTTTGTTGACTAGGTTTCAGTGATTCAGTATTGGGTGATTCAGAGATTGATGATGCTAGTGTTGATTGATTTTGTGCTTCAATGATATTTATGGGTCTAGTATGAAAATTGGATGAAAAGTGGCCTTTCAGATTATGGTGTTGTGCTTCAGGAGTATCCAGTATGAAAATTTATGAAACGTGGTACTTGGAGGAAGAAAGAGAAAGTTGTAGCCTTCTGTAGGTCGGCACCTATGTACTAGTACATCAACTAGTACAAGAACTAAGGGGGTGGTAGCTCCCTTCCAGTAGCAACTGGAAAATGAGTGAAGGTTGGAGCATCCAACAGGCCGGCACCTACGTACTAGTAAAAGGATCGGCTAGTACAAGAGATAAGGGGGTTACAGCTCCCTTCTAGGAGAAGCTGGAGAATGAGAGAAGGTTGTAGCCTTCTGCAGGTAGAAGGTTGTGTACTAGTATAAGACTATACCAGTACAGAAATATTGTAAAAAGAAGTTTCTTATTAAAAGAAGATAGAGACGACTTACAGCAAGTGGTTTTCACCCACATTGGGTTTCCACCTTATATCATGGTGTTCATGTGTGCTTCTTGTGTGTGATGATCTATTCTGTTTTACTGCTCTTGTTTACTGTTCATATGGTTAATAATGTTCTGATGCACTCATTAAGGATCAACTAACTGAATCGTAAGTTTACTGGATGTACGCGTGTTGCATTAAACACATTTGCGTATACACGCAATTTGCCTTAACTAAAGTAGCATATAAGAATCTGAATATGGAAATGAGAAAGTTATATTGATTTGATAATATTGATTCACCCCCCCCCCCCCCCCCCCAGTATTATTTCCAACATGCCTGTCAGTAGTTCTCAAGTTTGTGTTGGGCATGGACATCAGCGGAAACCTATGTACACACTTACTGCAGATTGTTTTCCGAATGCAGCTTCCGCAGAGTCATCACATAGTTGTCAGACCATTTTGTCGCCCTAGTGTACAAGATGATATTTGAGCAGGATCCACCTTGAATATAGCAAGAAGTAATGGAGGCATTGATCGACATAGCCAATTGGTATGCTTCACCTCTTGACACCTTCATACGTATGTACAGTGCAAAGAAGACTCCACATGTTTTACTGAAGTTTTCCATGGACAAGCTTGTCATGCAAGAAGTATTGTACCACATCTCGACAGGACTCTCAGTTAGACTACATCGGAAGAAGAAGGCACCCTGGCCCTCTCTTCCATTGCAAATCGGGTTGTATGAGATACAAAAACTTAAGCATGCAACTGCCGAGACCGATGAGTTCAAAAGATTTACTTTCGGCACCAGGCATTTCAATTCGTATAACCTGCACTTCTTGGTGAAAGAACATTGTTTGAGTGTGGTTTCCGAGGATCCACGGGGCGTGTCATTGGCCTGAGGAAGGCCCATGGAGATATTGTCACAACTTATCCAGGCTCAATGAACTGGTCAACATAGTTTTGGAATGGTTAGAAAAGCAGAGAGAAGTAGCATCTTAGAGAGCAGCCTCATCTGCAATAGCAGAGGATAATGTACATGCGTGTGACAAAGGCAAGAGAAAGGTTGTCAACAACGCGAGGCAGAACAAAGCTGCAAGTTCAAAGTAGATCCACTTGTTCTGAAAGTAGCTTTGGAGATAGAGGTGAAGAGGCGATAGCGTGATAGGAGGAACACACAAAGGCAGAAAGAGAAATAGAGGATGGAGGAAATAGTGAAGGAGTTGCAAGAGTTGAAGCAACAACTCCGAGAAGAACAATAGCTGTGCAGACAGGAGAAGGAAGCGCAACAGGGACAAACATAGTAGGAGGTGCAACATGCACAGATTGATGAAACTACACCCATACAAGTTGTAGACTCATTCGAGCAGTTGTCACAAAGCAGACAGGGTCAACAGTCACAAGAGCAGGACTTCACTCAAGATATTGAACAAATACTTGAGCATATGGATATGGAGATGGAGCAGCCAGAGTCAGAACATGATATTGAACTCATGCCTTACAAACAAGAGGTCAACCCATCGGCTTCACCAGATCCGAAAGCAAAGCAAGTCCTAAGCGATCAAGGAGATACTGAGATCCTTGAAGAAAACCAAAAGTAGAGATTCACAACATATCATTCGACGAGTCACAGCATAGAGTTGTGCAATCATGCAGAGTGACTACTCCGGATGTCCACGCATCTCCTATGCAAATTGAAGAATGAGTGATCACATCTGACATGCACGAGCATCCAACAGAATTGGCTGATGCTACCAGAGCATATGCTGAAGCCACCAACTCGAGTGTTCACTTCTTGATAGCAGAGAATGTGCAAATGGCTAAGGAGTTATAGATGACCAAGCATGGAAGAGAACGGGTTACAACATATACCAGAGAAGAGTTGAAGAGAGAAATACTGAATGAGGTATCGTCTTTCGAGATAGTCATGCAAATGTTGTGTTCTATATTTGTCACCATGCATAAGTCAGTTGTCCATCTCAACGGTTGGCAGCAATGCTGCGCGAGGAGAGCATGCATCTTGTCAGATTTGTACACTATCGTCGATTGCATGAAAACATGGACAATGAGACACAAGGGAGCCCTGTTACAGTTTCCCAAGATGATGAAGCCCAAGGCAGTAGAGTTTAAGGTGCACACATCTAGAGTCAGATCTGTAACTATGAGGAACTCCTGTAACTCATCTCCAGTTTGCAGGCTTCACATGCACGGTGTTCAGAAGCATGGATGTTGTTGTGCACACGCATGCGATCCCATCCATTGGGACACTCACTGAGGCAAAGACTAAGAATCAAGTTCGACTGGAGCTGGACATTTACTTTGACAAGTTGATGCGCATAGCTACCAACGTAGAATTAGCGATCAACACAAACACTATGCATTAGTATGTCGTTGGTCTGCCTGCACTCAAGACGATTATGCTCATGTCAGATGAGTTGGATAGAGGAGACAAATCAATGTACCCGGATGCAATAGAGGCAAGAATTCATTTCTAGAAACATGTCACCACAGAGTACACGGACACCATCACGGACTACCAATCTTGGCATCAGTTCACCACCGTCAACCATTGCAAGGATGTTGAAGAGTTGGTCTTCCCACAGTTGTCTGAGTCTTAGTGATGTCTTCCATGGCTTGCTCAAGCCTGTTTTTTCTCACATGGGTACATGTGCAAATTGTATGTAACATCTTGTAAAGCTAAAGTCCAACTGTTGATAGTTGAATGTAATAGTCATAGAGTAGTTGAAGAGTCATGAGGGTAGATGAACAGTCACAAAGGGGAATGTCAAGGGTGGGGTTTTCTATTTATAGAACCTCATAACTCATTGTACAGGCTTTTGGGGAGCCAAGCTTCCTATAGGATTATATTGCAGAAAACTTGGAGTGTATTGTAACAAGCCTTGACTTCTCCACAGTGCAGAGCTAGTACATCTCTTTGGAGGAGCAGGTGGCAGTGACTAGAACATTCCGTTATCAGGACTAGTGGTTGGTCATGGTTGTATTGTATGATTGGAACTTTCACTTTTAATATATAGAGCCAACACGTTTCATGCATATGTTGTTGTTGTATCTCAACTATCTTGGTTACTTTAATGATATATGTATATGTTTGCTTACACATGTATGTATGGACTTTTTCTATATATGTATGTATGATCTTACTAAGATGTGTTGTTGGTTTAACCATCACTTTGGATCGTTGGCTAACCTACTTTCCAGTTTGTAATGCATCTTTTCTCATGTGTTCCCTTCTTAGCCGTGTGCTTTCATAGGTTTCCAAGGGGCGCACTCACCCCACTTTCCGTTTGTTACAACCCTTCATGCACCTTCCTTAACTTGTTGCACCGGTCACACCCTTGCTACCAAAAAGGACATCCTACTTACCTTCACGTGCAACCGCGATCGAGGCGATACCATACGACCCACTGCCGGGACTCCTACGCCAAACAGTCTGAGGTCTAGTTGGGACTTCTTACCAGGGAGATTGCATGACATGTTGAATGGTCCAACACCATCAACAAGAAGCCAAGGTGAAAAGTCCTTTACTTGAGCTATGAGGGTTTATTTATAACAAATGAGATGACTCTCCACCTCCCATGTGACTCTTTACCTCCCTCATGACTCTTGAGCTCCCATGTGACTTTTGAGCTTCTATGTGACCTTTGAGCTCCTACATGACTTTAGGAATTCCTAGTGACTTTCCAAATTCCATGTGTGGCCCTTGGACTACCACGCATTTTACATTTTCTTATTTTTGGAAATACAAAATTACATTCCACAAATTGTGGCAAAATACATGGACAACATAAGACTTTTATGACGATATTTGGAGAAGCCATAATTTGGTGAATGTGACATAAGACTTCATTGTAATGTATCAATGCCAAGTTATCTTCTTTGTTGCTATGTATTATTGTCCTTCACGATATATCTTGCTTATATGTCTTCATCTTCATCCTCCAAAAGCAGTTGGTTATAGCATTAGAGTCTTCCATGTCATCCCAATCTTCATCCATCTATCGTAGTTTACAGTTTGTTTATTTCCACATTTGATGATGCCTTTGTATTTCACTTCCACAAGTTTGTTCTTGCAGCTTCTCCTTGATGTCCTCCTTAAGCATCATCTTTCCATGTTAGGCACAATTCATGGGTTCAAGAGGCAAGGAGTGAGGGACTGAGCCCTAAGGGTGTGGAATGTATAGTGGCAAGGAAGGAAGAGACAAGCTTATGCGCATTATGTAGGTCCTGGAGGTAGAGAAGGCATGCTTTCTCACCGAGAATACACAGTGCACAGTGCTTGAGGAGATCAGTATATGGATTGCGATGTTAAGAACTGAAAGGGCTGAAGGGTGGCCCTACTTCTCAATGAAAGTGCGTAGTGCATAGTGAAGGCAATGTTAGTCTAGGCATTGTGTAGAGGGAAACTTTATGAGACAAGGGAGGCAAGTTTGGGCACTGTAATTGCAAAATGCACAGTGGCTGAGGAAGAGGATCAAGGGATTGCATAATTAAGTACTGCAAGGTTACAGAAATGGCACTACTGTCCACTAAGAATGCGTAGTGTGCAATTCAGGGTAGGATTAGTCCAGACTCATGCAATGGGATAGTGTAGGAAGTAAGGTTGATTGACTATGCTTCGAGGTTGCTTAATGCACAGTAAAGGGCAATGTCCGCTAGATGGGCGTAATGTGTAGGTCCAGGAGGTAAGGATTTCATTACTTAGGCTTAGGAATGCACATTACGCTCATCACTTAGGTAGAAGTTGAATGTGCTCATGAGTTGTGCAAGAGGTGAGGACAAAGAAGAACTCTAAAATTGACTAAGTGTGATATCAATGTGACAAGAGAGTAAGAGCATATAACAAGCCTTGAACATGATCTCAGACACATATACACCCATGCACATAGCAACAAGTTTTATTGTACCCAAAACAAACATGCATACAACAAAACGATAGTAAAACGACACTTATCTCCAAGTGCGGCAATTAAGATATATCATTACAACACAAGTGACGACTGCAACCAAAAGATGCGTTATGCCATGAGAATGTGTCCAACGCATGTTCTAATAACAAATAGGATCAACTAATGCAAGAGCGTGCACTTGAGTTGCCTCTTAAAGGTGCGCCAATGCCACCTTTAACAAAAGACAACAATTCAGGCTTCTTTAGAAAGGAACTTGAACACTTAGAAAATGTTAGAAAACATGCATGAAACAATTTCAATGACTCAAAATGATAGTTTTCACACTATCAACAAAAGACTCCAAAATTTGAATGTAGACAAAATTTAGAGAGCATTATAACAATGATAACAATACCCTCGTAAGCTTTGCTTGCCATTTAACTAGAATTACAATCCAAAAATATTTACATAATCAAAAAAACATAAAACACTATTTAGAAACATTAAAACTGCATTAGGTGTTATTTTTAAATATTTTATTTAATATAAACTATAATAATGTATTATGATTCATAGCAAATGTGTGGAAAATTACCATCCAAACACCATTTCCTTAGATATTATTTTGAAAACATTTATTGAATATAAAATATAATAATTTATCACGATTCATAGAAACTGTTTGAAAGAAAACATTTATTTAATATAAAATATAATAATTGATCATGATGCATAGAAATTGTGTGAGAAAGGAAATATTTATACTTATAAAAATGTTATTTTACATATAAAGTGTAATTGTGTGGGCTACTATTAACACATTATTTTATTTTATTTAATGATATTTGTCAAATAAAAGTTAGGAAGTACGAAGTTATTTGTGCGCAGTTCAGTGTTGGTGAAGATGACGAAAAATCCTTTGAATCTTATCCCTCCCACCACCAATGTTAATAGGATTAGCGTAAGACAACTGCTTCATCTATAAATGGATCACCAACTTCTGAAGAAACACGCAGCTTCATCCCATTCCATATGCAGTCCCCTTTCAATACCCATTCCTTTATTGGTCTATGCTCACCCTGGCACCTCCAATGTGTAAAAATAATTATTTCACAACTGCCACCGCCTTGGCTCTTCATTCTTCCAAAGGTCAGCACCGCCTCACCACCTCACCGCCTGCAGAATGAAAGGAAAACACCACTTGGGACATGAATATTTTAATTGTTGTAACCGACATTAATTTTGGTATAAATACATATGCTTAGCAGAGGAAGAAGATGCACTCTCATTTTTTTGGTTGTGTAATTTCTGGCAGCTGTAGCTGCTGTTATCTAAATTTTTGTATTCTTGTTTCTTTCATCTGGTATCAGAGCCAAGTTGGAATTTGTTTCAGAAGCCATTGCTGTGTACCTAAAATTTGTTGTCATGCGAGGTTGAACAGAACTATTGTGAGATTAAACAGAACTGTTATGCAATGTAGAGCGCTTGTGACTGAAATGGCTGGAGTTGTTTAATGTTGCACTGAATACGTAATTGTTGTGCAGCACTGGAATCTGAGAGTGAAGTAGTGTGCAGAGTCTTTCGCTGAGTGTGGTCGAATAGAGCTGCAATATTCTGCTAAAGATTTGTGAGGGTAGTGTGCAATGTCTGGATGGGGCAACTTGAAGTTTGAAGAAAAAAGAGATAAATCTACCATAAGTGGCAACTAACAATGTTGAAAGGTATTTTGTCATGATATTGCCAGTTTTTTATTCGGAGTGAATTATTTTTCAAATTCCATGTTTGAAGGCATTTTGAGAACATATCTACACAGTTGAAGGAAGAAATTTATATTAAAGCTCTACTTCCTTTGGGATTGGATATATTTATTTTTCCATCTCAGTATTTCTATCTCACTATGTGTGGCTCTACTTAGCTTATTAACATTAAGTGGTTAATGAGTTAAAGTTTTTTTTACCATTGTTGGATTGAGTAGAAAGGAGTTTTTTTTGAGAAATTAAAGTACTTGGTAAACCAAAATAAAATGGCTTCAAATACCAACACTACTCAGTCAATTCCTATTTTAGCTGAGAAAAATTATGATTCCTTGTTTATTCGAATGAGAGCATTGTTGCATTCTCATGATCTTTGGGGATTTTTTATTGATGGATATCCTGAGCCTGCTAATGAGGCAGCAATGATGGCTCTTAAAAATGTTGAACGAACATTGTTTAAAGAAAAGAGAAAGAAAGACAATAAATCTCTTAGCCTTATTCAACAAAGCTTAGATAACGTGATACTTTCAAAAGTATCAAATGCAAAATATTCGAAGGAGGCGTGGAACATCCTTGAATCATGTTATCAGGGTGTAGTGAAAGCAAAGAATGTCAAACTACATAATTTGAGAAGATATTTTGAGAATCTGAAGATGAAATATAGTGAAACTGTGGATGCTTTTATGACTCAAGTCATGAGTGTTGTTAATCAATTGCGACAATATGGAGAAGACCTCTAAAACAAGAGGGTGATCGAGAAAATCCTTCGAAGTTTGCCAAAGAAATTCGAAGCGATTGTTGTATCCATAGAAGAGTTCAAGGACACAAGTCAAATGCAAATTGAAGAGTTGACCGGTTCGTTGATTGCACATGAATCGAGGATGTCAAGATATGATGATAGCTCTTTGGAGAATGCCTTCCAAACTCAGCTTCAATTTCATAGAGGAAGAGGCAAAGGAATATCAAGTAATAGAGGACGAGGCAGCAGAGATTAAAGACGTTCGCGAGATAATTATGATCATGAAGAGAAATCTCAGCAACGTCCTCCTAATTTAAGGGGGAGTTACAATAGAACCTCGCACCGAGGAAGTTTCTAAAGTTCAATGTTATTATTGTAAAAGATATGGCCATTTTGCTACTAAGTGTTTGAAGAGGCAAGCGTATGTTGGTAAGCAATCTGCACACATCTCAGAGGAATTTGAAGATAGTCAGAAGCCAGTGTTTATGACTTGTAACGTGACTCAAGAATGTTTGAATGGTATTTGGTTTTTAGATAGCAGTTGTAGTAATCACATGACTGGAAACAAAGATTTGTTTTCCAATCTAGACACCAATATTTAGTCTGAAGTCAAGTTGGGTAATGATATTAAGGTATGTGTTAAAGGCAAAGGAATGATTGTTGTTTATACTAGAGATGGTGACAAAAGAACAATTGATGATGTTTACTGTGTGCCTACCTTGAAATGCAATTTATTGAGTATTGGTCAATTGATATAGAAAAATTATAGAGTGTTCTTCAAGAATAAGGAGTGTACTATCATTGACAAATATCCAAGTAAGCAGCTGATAGCAAGAGTAGAAATGACAAAGAATAGGATGTTTCCACTTATAATGAGAAATGAATTGACTCCATCCTTGAATGCTTACAAAACTAAGAATTTCGACGAGTCATGGTTATGGCATTTAAGATATGGTCATTTATATTTTGGTGGTCTAGATTTGCTACAGAGGAAACAGATGGTGAAAGGGTTACCTAGTATTCAAAAACCAATGAGCTCATGTGAAAGTTGTATACTTTCAAAACATCAGACATAAATTTGTTTCTGGAATTTCATACAGGGTGAGAGGTCCACTGGAGATTGTTCTCACAGATCTATGTGGACCAATGCAAACACCTTCTTTGGCTGGTAATGTTTACTTTTTGACTTTTATTGATGACTACAGTCGAAAAACATGGATTTATCTTCTAAAACAGAAATTTGAAGCATTTTCTGTATTTAAAAGATTTAAAGATATGGTTGAAAAGGAAAGTGGAAGCCATATTAAAATTTTGAGATCAGATAGAGGTGGTGAATATATGTTAACATATTTCATTGAGTTTTGTCAATCACATGGAATCAAGAGGCAGTTTACTGCACGTTATACTCCACAGTGAAATGGAATAGCTGAAAGGAAGAATCGAACTATTATGAATATGGCTCGAAGTATGTTGAAGGAGAAGCATCTACCAAATGAATATTGGGGAGAAGTAGTAGCTTGTGATGTTTATATTCTTAACAGAAGTCCGACTAAGAGCGTGAAGGATCGAGTTCCCGAGGAAGCATGGAATGGTAAGAGTTGTCATATATCTCATTTAAGAATTTTTGGTTGCGTTGCTTATGCACATGTTCCTAAAGAATTGAGAAAGAAGTTAGATGATAGAAGTGAGAAATGTATATTTATTGGATATAGTGACGAGTCTAAAGCATATAGGCTTTATAATCCCATCACCAAGCACCACTACATGTAGGGGGGTTTTAAGACAATATTTAAGACAATATTTGAGTCAATTGTCTTAACTTAAGACAAAAAGAAACTTGTGTATTGTCTTAAATACTGTCTCTAAGTGGGTGTCTCAAAATATGATGTCTCAAAAATTTGTCTCTATAAAGACAATATAGAACACATATTATTATTGTCTCTATAAAGACAAGAATTATTGCCTATTAAGAGACAATTTGATTTGTCTCTCTAGAGACAATTTCATTTGTCTCTCTAGAGACAACTTCATTTGTGTCTCTTTAGAGACAATTACATTTTTGTCTTTTTAGAGACAATAGCTGAGAGTAAAAACATATTGTCTCTATAGAGACTATATGTCCCTAATTCAAACTATTGTCTCTCTAGAGACAATATAAAAAATTATTTAAAAAAAAATAAAAAATCATTTTGAATGTTCTTTCAAAGTAGTTTCACATTCAAAGTTCACAAATAGTACTCGTGTATGAGGGAAACAACCACAGAAATTCCTGTCTAATAGAAACCAGTGCATATGGGTTATTAATATTACCTTTGTTTAGCAAGAGGGGATTCAATTCATTACTAAATTTACGCCCAAATTTTACTACTTCAAATGGGAGTTAGAAGTTTGGATTTAAGATGCTACCTTAGCTTTGATAAGCGTTCCATCTCCCAGTTTTACTATAGTTAAAGAAGAATCTATAGACTGTTGAATGGAAATGACTTTAGATTTAGACAATGTGAATCTTTATGCAGAAATCAATTGAGATCCCAATTAATGAAATGGCGATACCTTTATGTGTTCAACAGACAACATACCCACAAGAATACCCAGGTAGGCTTGATAGCCATAGTTATCAACTGTACAAGATTGTAGGAATTTCGTTGGTGGCAGGTATGGGTTAGTTTTATGCTTCAATCATGTTATCAAAAATATAGCTTCATCGCTCAATTAGATTACGCAGTATTATAGAGTGAGTATGATATCTAGAACTGGATTACACAGTATTATAGAGTGAGTATTCTTTCGCTTGAACGGTCTGTAATGGAACGTTTTTATGCCCGCCCAGTTATTTTAACTTCTTTTTCAAAATATTTTTGATCATTGTTGAAAATTAATACTTTGAACAGACTCATCACAAATATTCTTTAACTGATCACTTATCAAAAGCTTGTGAGGTTGCTTATGTATCCCATGAATTATTTTTATTTTAACCAAGGAAGACTCTCTTATTATGTTTGATAACAAAGGCATTAGCAATGGGTTCTACAACAACCCACTTCCCTTTTCTAAGTACTTGCAAACTGTTGACATCGCCTTGCATTAGAATAGTGATGCCACCTACGTCTAAATGGATTCTTAAAGTAAGGGTAACATCTGGGTTTGGGCATGATGGATAGTAATTTACAAGTAACAGCTGTTTGTGTTCCCCAAAAATATTATTCAAGTAATCAGAGTGGAGTCCTAGATCTTCAGAAATTACAGCCAGCAGCCTTAAATACAGTGCCCTCACCTCCACAACATACTTGCCTGCAATTTCCCTCTAACAAAAGCTTCAATATTATATTAAGCCAAACGAGTTATGATTGTTGCTTTAATGGTTGACATAAGGTTTAATGGCTACCTATAGGTTGCAGGTTTTTTAGGCTAGGAGTTGATGACTTCGTGTAATGGAAAACAAGGGTGCCTCAGTTAGTCTCTCCAGTTAAGGACTTCATCTTTGTGAATATTGAAGCTTGTAGCAAGTTGAGCCAGTTGCTTTGGATCCTTTGAATAGAGGCATGCACGATCTTCCATCGGCATTTCGAATAATTCTTTGGAAATTCCCATCATGTTTTTCATCACCCTCTCTGGTACCTCGTGGTTCACTATCTGATCATATCATGCAGCATCAAACATATTAATACTGAATTTGAACAGAATTTTTTTTAAGAATTAATGTTCATAATTGAGATTTTGGAAGTTTATTAAGAGATATTATGAGATTCAAAATTCAAATCTTAAAATTCAAAATTCAAATCTTCAAAACAGTTTATATCGCAATATCATGAGATTCAAAATTCAAAGCCTCATGAATCCAATCCCTTCCGCAAAAAAAATAATAACTTGGGACATTGGAGATTGAATGTTGTACTTGGAAAAAGCCATCCTCGTGACATGCACATTGGATTTGTTGTATGACAGTGGTTCTGCTAGGGCCATCTAGGTGTTTCAGATCCACCACTAGAATGCTCTCACAGAAAGATACCTGAGACATGTTCGGTTGCTCCTGGGGAGGCAAAATATATTTGTTCTGGACCTCAACATTGTTTATTCCATTGCACAGTAGTTTCTCAACACCATTAGCATTGGTCTTAGTGTGAAGATCCATTCTAGAGGACATGCATCTTTCTTTCCTCTTGATGTTATTGTGAATACAATCTATTTTCCATACGGATGTTGCACGACTTCTAATCGAAGTTAGAAATTGCAAGTTCGCATTGCAGAAATTGCAATCTATAGAGCCCTGAATGGAAACAGAGGTTATACGTAGGGTCAACCAATAGTTTTTACCATGGAAACATTGACAGTTGCAACAGAAAGTGTCCTGGATGAAAACAATATTGCAAAGGGAGGATTTGGCCCGTATACAAGGTATTAGTGCTTACTTTAGAATATCATTTATTCTGATAGTCTAGTAGGTAAACTGTTCATTTTACAAGCTTTATGTAAACCAATTTCAGAGTTAAAATAAACCCTCAGACATAGCTAGAATTTTCAGAGAAAGTTTTAACAAGCCATAATATATTACAAGCAACAATCATCGCAACTAGCATTTCCCCCAATAGTACACAACGAAAGCCACTTGAGAATTCTTGAAATATTTGAAGAGTACAAAAAGTTCTTGTGCAAAATGTGCAAGAGTATATAATGGAAAAAACTATCTTAGCATACAAAAATAGCTCTGTAATGGAGTTGAACTAAGATAGCTTAGCCAAATCCACCGATGAAAACATCTGCACAGTACCCAAATCACATATAGAGAGATGCGATAATGCTATTCTAAGCCCCAAATACAAATCAGAATTAAATGTCAGAACTCAAGAGCAAACTCCAATGATACAAAACTAATTGAATCCACCAATCCCTAAATATGCAAAAGCATCTTAACAAAGCTATTCAAAAGCATCATCATCATCATCTGGAAGGGGTTAGGCCACAGCTGCTACAAGTTCTGCCTCGTACTTGACAACATAAAAGATTGTAAGCCAAATTTTCAATCTTTTAGAAATGGAACAAATTATTTCAATAAAAGTTAACAAAAAATAATAAGAAAATAGCATTCTACTTACTACTGCTGGGTTGCAAGGTCTATCTGAACCTTAGGAGGAGCAAGAGCAGGTGAATCCACAAAATGAAGGTTTGGATCCCTATAAAAGTAACCCATTATAGAATCAATGCAAATTTTTTAATATAACATTCATATTAGGGAGCATCAAGAACTAGATTAAAGGCTCACCCTGAGAGCTTCTGTGCCAAGTGTTATCACCAAAATCCAACCTTGATAGGCTGTTGATCAGGTAGACCTTGTGTAAATTTTTCAAACCAACTTTTGGCTGAGGCTTAGCCTCCTCAACCTAAGAGGGCTCTCTCACTAGATTAAAGATTTTGATAAAGATTAAGATTAGATGGCTAACTCTATGGAAAATTCGAACAACAATGTATAAATGGTTGAAATACCGTTAACAAACTTCCATTGGGCTATGGAGTCAAAGTGTGTTTCAATACAACAACAAGATCAATTGCACATGGAAGTCAGGGCATAGAGGGTTTTAACATAAAGGCAAAACAGAGATATAATATAGAGAACACATCTTACAAACACATGAATGAAGTTAGAGCATCATCAAATGAATTCTAAGTAACATGTGTCTATACCAATGCAAGTAAGTATATGAAGGAAGCCATGAAGAAAATCAAACATTGAAACCCTTTCTGAATCCTGAGTAGTGAAAGCAATTCTTTGTATTAACCTGAAAACATACAGTCACATACAATAGTACAATGTGCTTGCTTCTTTGAAAATTGCCAACCTCTGGTGTATTACATCTTCTCCAATATATAGATTTCATTACATGACTTAGATTCCTCCTCCAGCATGAGGGGAATTCGAATTCATCCTACTATGACACCTATTGATACTTAAAACTAACTATTAAATTCAAATGAAAGCTAACTAGTAGTCCTAGAGACCTAATACAACTAGGAGTGTAACTCCTTATTATGATTAAACCACCTCAACTAAACATTAAATGCATTCTTTGACAATTGTAACCTCATGAAGTCGAATTTGATGAAGCCTCCCACGTTATCACCTGACTGTTGATGATGAGTGTAACTCCTCATTATGATTAAAACAACCTTCTCTAGGAATTAAACACTCCTTTTGACACCTATAACTCCATGAATTCGAATTTGATGGTGCTCATAACCCTCCAGCTGGCCCTTGATGACTCATCCTTTTACTGTTCCTAGAAACTACGAGACTGTTCCTTGCTCTGTTCTGGCTGAAAAATAGGTCTTGGGAGAGAGCTCATATCTTCTCATAAAAAATGTATTTTGAAAAACGGAAGGAGGCTTTTGTGAACCAATCCCTACGGAACAAAAACTTCTCTTGGTTTTTTGAAACACCTTTCCTACTGCCCAGAATTTGTCTTTGACAAATAGGTGTAAAACAGGGGAAATATGCTTGTGAAAAACTGCACCTACAGCAGTTTCGTAGCGCAAGTTTGGTCATTCCTTTTTCCCAAATCATAACAGATTTGAAGAAAGTGGAAAAATTTTTTGTATTTCAGTATCTTAGGAATGAAAACCTCTTTCACTTTTCAGAGGTGAGTTTTCCATTGCTTGGTAAGTGCCTTGGAAGTTGACTGCTGTTTTCATAACATAAAATTTTGGAATTCATAAATGTCCTTCTTTACTTGTTTTTCCCTTCCTTGATGTTTATACATTTTAAGTAATCCCTTTCAGCTGCCAATCTTCAAAAATATTCCCCCTTGTCTCTCAAAATTGGTACACTAAATGATAATATGTAGCTACAGCAGTTTTGTAGCGCGCTACGAAACTGCTGTGCATTAGGCACCACCTACAGTAGTTTCGTAGCGCGCTACGAAACTGTTGTGTAATTACAAAAACACAGTTTAAGACCAAACTTTAACTTTCTTGAGTCTTTATTTTTCTTTGAAATGACTCTTCCATATAAGGCTGTTCAAAACTAAATAACTTGACACCATTCTTCAAGGAAAACTTCAAAAGGTAGTCTATATCAAAATTTAGGATTGCCTTACTTGCTGTGTGATTTTCCTTAACTAAGGAAGTCCTTCTCACTGGCTTAGTTGTATCTTCAAATCCTCAATTTGCCTCTTCATGATTTTGCTTCCAACTCTCAGTCTTGTATTGACTTTTCTGATGTATTTGGCTTCCTTTATTGCAGGGACTGACCAGGTGTAGTATTGAGCATGACATTCAACCACCTCAGGTATTGAAATAGTTTTGTCTTCCCACAGAGCCTCCATTTTATTAAAATGACCTTCCTTGATTGCATGTTTCCTTGAGGCTCTCTTCAGTTTGGCAATTTCAAGATTTGCTAATTCTAATTTCTTTTTTAACTCTTCAACACTACATTCCTTTTGAGAGATAGTTGCCTTACCTCCATCGTTTCTATGCAACTGAGATGACGTTTCTGATGAAGTCCCCGATCCTTCATGAGATTTTACTACCTCCTCTGTTTCACTTGCATTTGGAACTTGTACCTCCTTTGAATGCCTCGTCACAGATCTTCTTGGCTTAAAGACAAACTTAGAAACTTGATCATCAAATTTGAGCTTTTTCGAGGCTTTGATCTTTTTGGTTTTGTCTTTACCTAATTCTATCAAGTCTGCTCGAACCAAAGGAGATTCTTCAATATCAATAGCTTGAAGCAAGTCATTCAGACTTCCCTTTGAAACTGGACTTTCCTCAGTAACCACTGTCTTGCCTTTTTCACTAGCTAACTGGCTCCTGGTTATTCCTCTCTGGACTGCTTCACCTGTAGATGGTTCATGTACACCCTCTTTGATCTGAGTTTTTTCTTTCTATGACTATTGGGGTGTGTCTTGGATTACCAGTGGTCTGGTGGGTTCCTTTACCTGTTTCCTAGCCTTCGATTTTACAAATCTCCTGGATCTTGTTTTTGCACGATGACTAATTGCTGATGGAGAACTCTTCGTAGCTCGAGGGCTGAGACTAGTTTGATTCTTGAAGCAAGACATGAACATGAACACGGACCATTCCCTATCTAATTTTTGGAGCTCATGTAAAATGATCAATTTGACTAAGCCGTGATGAAACAACGAGGTCTCATAGGCTTCCTTCTTTAACTGAACCTCGTCACACATTTTGCCTAGGCTACGAAACAAGTAGAAAGGAAAATCAAGCGATATCTTCCTAGTGAAATGGAGCAGAAGCTTGAAGTGATAATAATATACCTTATGATACCTCCCTTCACAGGTGAAGTACCTTTGTATGCAGGTAAGTATGTTAGCGTATGAATATTTGACAAAACTTCTTGGTACTGACTTGTTTAAGTCTGAATCAATGAACTCCGGTTTCAGAAATTCCTTGCAGGGGGTCATATCAAACTTAAAATTTTTAAACGATCATTCCTATCCTCTTGGAACCTCAATGACTGTGGATATAATCTCTGGAGAGATTTGCAATTCAAGTACCCCAACTTTCGAATTCAGTCCTGTGAAATTTAAGGCAAATTCCATGGTGACTTGCATATGACCTCCTTGAAGTTTTTCACAAAACCTCCAACAGCCAACCTGTTTGAAAACTTTGTTCAACCTCACCGTTCTTCAGGATGACATCTAAACCCTCAGGTTCATTCCTCACGCATCTGCCTGACCTATGCTCTTTTCTTTATGCAAAACCCTCCATGAAATTCCAGTGGAATGAGAATTTGAAAGACGGGTACTGTCTCAATCTTCGATCACTGCCTCGCTTGATCACCGAATTCAAATTGAACGCTTGCCAATTTGCTCCTCATGCATGAACCCAAACATAGTTATGATTATCTTTTTGAAACTTTCAATCTGAGCGTACCAAGACATTTAACGACCCTAATGATGAGGATAAGCGGTTGAATGTGATAGGCAAAGTTCATGGACTGACCACTAATGATGTAAGGATAACTGATTTCTGACAGATTTGACATCTGGATTTGATTTGCCACAGATCTGCACGAATCCCCGATTTCGTAGCACAACCAGTGTAAATTCTGGGTTTTGTGCTATGAAAACACCTAGACAGGGTTTTGCGCTACGAAAACTCCTAGACAGTTTCGTAGCGCATAAGAACCTTGAAAAAAGCTTCGACATGTGGAGTTAATGTGAGATATGAGACCAATAATATACAAGAACAGAGAATTGACCCCTTTTGACATACCAACAAGACTCTTGACAAGACTCTTATTCAAAATATTAGACTTTAAAACATCACTCTAAAACATCTCGGAAAAACCAGACCAAGGCTGACATCACTCTTTTGGAAAAAAATGATGCTCAGAATTTGAAATTCTTCTTAAGTGATAACACCAAGTACAGGAATGGCTTCTCAAAGTTGTAGTTACTTTTTGCAGATATCTCATAGTATTGAAGATTCTTCTTTCTATGAAAAGTAACTTGCTTAGCTTTCACTTGCCTATTCTTCACATCAACCTTGTTTCCACAAAGAACAATAGGAATGTTCTCACACACCCTGAAATTCACAAAGATATTTAGCTAATCGGTTTAGGCAGTTGTGCCACCACACAATTAAGGAACCTTCATTTCTACTTAGAGATCCAACCCCTCTGCAAAACAGATACCTATAAAGATCTCTGTGCCACGTTGGGACATTCTTGTAAGTCAATCGTGCAGTAACATCAAACATGATAACTTCACATTGCCCATGAATACTGCAACAAACAAAATCCCAATCAGTAAATAAGAAGGAAACAAATAAATAGAAGTGGAAAAACATGGAACCCTCGCCAATTCAATCAGGAAAATGCCAACAGAAACAGGAAAAGAAAACCAATATTGATCAAAACAACCAATAACAGAGTCTGTCTATAAATTCAAATTCAAATAAATATAAGTGGAAAAATATAGAACCCTCACCAATTCAACGAGGAAAATGCCAATAGAAGCAGGAAAAGCAAACCAGTATTGATCAAAACAACCAATAACACAGTCTGTCTATAAATTCAAAATTAAATTAAATTAAAATTCAAAATAAAGAGACATAAACAAGTAAAACAGAGTGCTGATAAAAAGGAACCAAAAAAGGGCTCATAGTTGCTCCATTTTCATTGATATTGAGGTTAAAAGATGTTGCTACTGAGCCCACACTACATACATATCAACACGGGAAAATAGAATTGATAAGTCAAAATTTCTATTGGGATCGATCCAAGTTTAAATCCATGTAGGAAATTTTTAAACAAAAAGTTGAAAAGGCACCCCAAAATCTCAAATGTACAGTGCTCCAATCAACAGGTGTCTACTACACCTGTAGAGGATGACAAAAAACACTACTTTCGTAAAGTCCCAAGAGACCTGATTTCAAGTGGAAATCAAAATTAGTCTGGCAAAATACAGAAATGGGAAAATAATCAAACTAATTATTGACGTACCTTAACCACATTTTGTCATTAAACCTTACCTGACTGAGCTATGAAGTTGGGTTAGCATTTCTTCCTTGGCTTTCTCAACTTGACAAAGCACCACAACTTGCAAATCATCAATTCAAGTATCATGGACTGAATAAACACTGAGATTCTGTATGGTTGTATTGTGTGCTCATCCACATGGATGTCTTACTTTGGGAACATTTGCAGCAAGACTATTCATAAAAGCTTCCACATAACCACGAACTTCTTGAGCCATCATTCTGAGCTCCTCCTCCGGATCTACAGGCCTTCTTACCATGGTCTCCTGGATTATAAACAAGAAAATCAAACTGAGGTTGAATATTAAGTTGGGAAATAATTTTTCTATTCTCATCGTTATATATGGTCATGGTCTCCTAGGCTAAAATGTGTATTGATTATTAAATTATTTAATAGCAAACATTTTGATTATGTACATGTGCAACTTACGATGGAACTTTATGTGCTTCATTGCCTATATGCAAGTGTTGCAATACAAGCTATAGTTGTTCACGATTATACTTTTGGTTACATAAAGTAGTCTTGGCCTTTAGCCAGCTAAATATTGCCTACCCTCTACCTTATATCTATTTAAGTTTTAACAGTGGAAATAGTTTGTCTTGAAGATCGAAGAAAGCTCAAAGGATGTTAGTCCTAGCTGAAAGCAAAGACTAGCAATCTATTTTCATTTTCTGCTAAATAGTTCTCTACCAGAGAAACCAAATTTTTTGGTTACCTGTAATTATTCATAAGTTGAATAATTTTCCAGCAGTGCAATGCCTACTTATTTGCAACATAATTTTCTAGCAGAAAATAATGTGACTAGCATGCATTTGAATGCAGTTTACTAAGTTTTTAACCTTAAATAGACATGTGAGTACTCGATAGTAAATCAAGAAATTCCATATAACATAATGTAATTCATTTAATGAAGACTTCTCACCAGATCATGCCATCATTATGTCAGTGGTTATAATATATTGTTATGAAACCAGCTCAAGAAAAGATAGATCAACGCCTTAAAATTTAGCCTCTTCAAGGGGACAACCTCCTTTACATTACATAAATGAACAATTCTTGGATGATTCAAATGACAAAACCTCCTTTCTATATGTAGGAGTCTAAGGGGTCACAATATAACCTAGCCGACCTAACAATAATAATTTAAGGCCACAAAAATAACAATAGAGGGATTCTATGGGGCACAGTAATAACAATATGGGGACAATAGGGGCACAACAATATTAACAAGGGGTACAACTACAATAGTAATGGGGTAATCACTAGTATTATGGGGACCCAACATGCCCCTCTCCTTCAAAAAAGAGTTGTCCTCAACGCTTGAGTAGTTCTGGATGCTTTTGTATAAAATTCTCATCCTCCCATGTGGAATATTCAGCAGATAAGTTCTTCCACTTGATAAGATACTCTGAAATTGTTCGATTTTGCAGCTGTCGAGTTCTTGTTTCTCTGACTGCTTCTGGTTCCAATATAATTTTTCCTTCCTCGTCAAGTTCTGGCAATATTGTTTGAATTGGAAGCTTATCGCCTATAACCTTGTTTAAACATGAAACATGGAAAACTGGGTGCAATCGAGAAGCTGCAGGAAGCTCCAATTTGTATGCCATAGTACCAATCTTTTGCAACACATTGTACGGACCATAATATGTTGGTGATAATTTATTATCCTTTTTAGCTTGCTTGAGGGACATTTGCTTATATGGTTGTAGCCGTAGGAATACCCAATCACCTACATCAAAACTTCTTTCACTGCGATGTTGATCTGCCTGTTGTTTCATTCTATTCTATGCCAACACGAGGTTATCCTTTAAGAGTTGGAGGAATTGTTGTTGATGTTCGATGTGATGTTCCACTACTTGAAACTTAGAATTTTCTCTTAAATATGATGTGATGGATGGTGGCTGATACCCATAAAGTGCCATAAATGGGGTCATTTTTGTTGCTGTATGGAAGGAAGTGTTATACCACCATTCAGCCAGAGGCAACCATTTGACCCATTGTGTTTGTTTATCAGATACAAAGCAATGAAGATATCCTTCCAAACATTTGTTTACTGTCTCAGTTTGCCCATCAGATTGAGGATGATAAGATCAGCTATGAGCTAACTGAGTACCAAGACAAGAAAATAATTCTGTCCAAAAATTTCCAGTGAAAATGGGATCTCTGTCACTTACAATAATCTTTGGGTTTCCATGTAGCTTTTGAATTGTTTCCATAAATGCAGTAGAAACTGTACTGGCTTTAAATGGATTTGATAATGAACAAAGGTGTGCATACTTGGTAAGTCTGTCAACTACCACCATGATGACACTCTTTCCCTCAGACTTGGGTAAACCTGTGATAAAATCCATTGAAACCTCCTCCCAATGTTGGCTTGGAATGGATAAAGGTTGTAATAGACCCGGTGTCTTAATTGTTTCAACTTTATTTTGTTGGCAAACCAAACATTCCGCCACAAACTTTTGAATATCTGATTTAAGGCCATCCCAAAAAAATTCCTTCTTAACCCTGTGGTAAGTTTTTAAAAATCCTGAGTGTCCTCCTAAGGGAGAAGTGTGCAATTCCATAAGAATATTTTGTTTTAGCTGGGAATTCTTACAGAGGTATAAGCGATCTTTGTACCATAACGAATCATTTTTCCAACTAAATGTATCCGACGTACTTGAATGTTGTTGTAACTTTTCAATAAGTGCCCACACTTCTTCATCATTCTTCCATTCCTCCCTTGCTTCATTTATCCAATCTGGTTGGATAATAGAAATGGCGCACAACAATGCTTCCACATCCTCATCCTTTCTTGAGAGTGCATCTGCCACCACATTTTTCTTCCCTTTTTTGTAGATGATTTCAAAGTCATAACCCAACATCTTTGTGACCCACTTTTGTTGCTCTTCAGAGGATAATCTTTGTTCTAAAATGTATTTAAGGCTATCATGATCCATTTTTACCTTGAAGTGTCTTCCCATTAGGTAGGGTCTCCATTTCTTAAGTGCATGGAGTATTGCCAACATTTCCTTCTCATAAATAGTGTTGTGTAAAAACTTTCCCTTGATTGGACAACTTTCAAAAGCAATGGGTCTTTCATATTGCATTAAAACAACACCAATTCCATTTCCTGAAGCATCACATTCCACAATAAAGGTTTTTGTGAAGTCTGGTGTAGCTAAGACAGGTGCTTGGCACATTGCCTGTTTAAGATGTTCAAAGGCCTTTGTTGCTTCTGGAGTCCATGAAAATGCATCTTTCTTCGATAGTGTTGTTAGAGGTGCTACTATTCTCCCATAATTCTTAACAAACTTGTGATAATACCCTGTCAACCCGAGAAATCCTCGCAGATGCTTTATGGATGTGGGGATTTTCCATTCCTTAATGGCTTTAATTTTGCTAGGGTCTACCTTAACTCCTTCATGAGATACAATATGATCCAGATATTCTACCTCTTGTACTCCAAAGAAACATTTGGATCTTTTTGCATATAATTGTTTCTCCTCTAATAGTTGTAGCACCCTGTCAACATGTTCAACATGATCCTTCCAAGACTTGTTGTAGATTAGTATATCATCAAAAAATACTAACACAAATTTTCTAAGGAATGGTTTGAAAATTGGATTCCTACAAACCTTGAAATGTTGAGGGTGCATTGGTAAGGCCAAAATGCATGACCAAAAATTCATAATGACCCTCATGAGTTCTAAATGTTGTTTTCAGAATGTCTTCAGTCTTCATTCTGATTTGATGATATCCTGAATGAAGATCCAACTTGGTGAAGTAAATTGATCCATGCAATTCATCCAGTAATTCATCAATTACAGGAATGGGAAACTTATCCTTAATAGTGAGCTTGTTGAGCTCCCTATAATCTAGACACATGCGCCATGATCCATCCTTCTTGTGCACCAGTACTACTGGAGCAGAGAGAGAACTTTGACTCGGTTGAATTATACCAGCCTCTAGCATTTCTGCAACCATACGTTCAATTTCACTCTTTTGGGAATAGGGATATCTGTATGGCCTGATGTTTGGAGGAACACTTCCTAGAATCAGATGAATAGCATGATCATTGATCACGAATAGGTGGGAGACCTTTGGGAGTCTCAAATCCCTTGGAATGATTGTCCAAGACTTTTTGGAGATCTAGAGAAATAGATGATTCCAATGTGGAAACACCTAAAGAACATAATTGTGCAATTACACCTTTTCGTTCCTTTTTTAGAAGCTTTGTCATACTGTTAGAGCTGATTATCTTTCCCGGTTTCCCTGCAATACCCCTTAATTCAACTTCCTTTCCTTCCACAGAAAATTTCATGAAAAGTTCTTGAAAATTAAAAGCTATTGTACCCAAGGATTGTGGCCATTGGACTCCTAATACAACATCAGCACCTCCCATTGGAATTGAAAGCATTGGGCTAGTCAATACATATTCTCCCATGGATAGATTTATATTATGGCACTTTCCAGAGCAATTTATTGTTCCTCCATTTGCAACCATCACTTGACACTCTGGTGCTGGATATAAGAAGCAATTCAATTCTTTTGCTACCTTACAATGAATAAAATTGTGGGTACTTCCTGAATCATTCAACACTATTACCTTTTTCTTCTTGATTTGTCCTTCTATCTTGATGGTTTGAGGAGTGGTAATTCCCGCCAATGCATTACAAGATATGGTCGGATTCATTTGTTCTTCATCTAGGCTTTGTTCCTGGAGTATATCCTCTTCTTTTGACCTTTCTTGCTTCTTTTCTTCTTCCTCTTCACAATATATGTAGAATAATTTCTTCTCAGCACACTTATGACCTTTAGTGTATTTGCTATCACAACTGTAACAAAGCCCTTTTGCTCTTTTTTCTTCCAATTGTTGTGGTGTCAACCTTATAGGTTGTGGAAGACTAGCGGCAACAACACTTCCGTCTTTATAGTTGTGAGTGGTATGCTTCCTGGTTGCCATAATTTTGCTTTCCATTTTTCTTGCTAACCTGAATGCCTTCTCTAATGAATCAGGTTCCCAAAGGTGAACATCATGTTGGATATTATCCTTTAAAGACCCTATGAACACATCAATCCTATGCTCCTATGGAATATTTATTACCCTTATGTTCAATTTTTGGAACTCCTCAATGTGCTCCATTATTGAACCCTTTTGTTTGAGACTTATCATTTGGCTAAAAAATGTGTTGCTTTTTGTATCCTCATAATGTGCTATCAATTCTTCTGTAAAAATTGCCCAAGTGATAAATTGTTTACGAGAGAAAACCCATTGATACCATGCAAACTGATTTGGTTCCAAATATAAAGTTGCAATACGTACCTTTTGTGTGTTTTGCACATTATTGAGACCGAAAAATTGCTCCATTTATAATATCCATGTTGTGGGATCCTTGCCATCAAAATTCCTCATATCGATTTTTGGAATATGGTGTGTCTTCGATCCAACATTAGAGTCTATGAAACCATGATTAACATTTCCTTTGTTTGCATCATGAGTTTCCTTTCCTCCCCTTTCACCATTAGTAAGTATTTCTTGTAGAAAATTTGTCAAATCTGCCTTCAAATCTATCTTCAAATCGTCAATCTTGGCTTCCACGCCCTTTATCTTAGATTCCACTCCATTTATCTTAGCTTCTGTTAGCTTTTGTGAGAGTGAAATTTGTTGCACTTGGTCTTGTAATTTTGATATATCATGTAGCATTTCTTCCTCTTCTTCATGAGTCATGCTAGATCTTTCAGATTGCTTACTAGTTGTTTGCATTTTCTTTCCTCGGGGCATCAGTTACCGATACTAATGCTCTACTATGCCCTTTGAATTCCTTCAAAATAATTTCTCAAACCAAGATTAAGGAAAAATTTAAAAAATCTACACACCTTTTTTCACTTTGTAGGAGCTCGATATTGCCTCTGATGTATCTCTGTAATTTCGGATCATCGAATTCTGAAATTGTGACCTGTGGTAACCCTCTGTGTCCTCTTTCCAATGCCACCAGTCTGACCCCAATTGGATTCTCCAATGAAGAGTTATGCCAAATCTCCCACAGTGACCTGATTATAGACTAATTCAGTAGAGCAAACTTGTACGACGTGCCACGTGTCCCTGTTTTGACCTTTGGATCTGAAAAATATATACAAGAAACTAAATTCCGTCCTCTTTTTGTACCTTCTTACAAAATTTCAATCCGATGCTCAGAGAGAAAGTTATGATGATTTTCCCCAGGTCACCTGTTTGGAATGTAATTCAGGAGTCTACAAAAAGACCATCTTCCTTAGATCATATCTCTGCAAATATAGCACGAAAAACTCTGAAATTTGGACCCGAGCTTCAGTGCGATGTCTTCTCAAATGGATTTTTTTTTAGCTTCTCAAACGTTGCAGAAAAAAAGTTATATAGAAAATTCCACAATGACCTGTTTGGAGCAGCGAAACCCTAGAATCCAAAGCTCTGATACCAAATGTTATGAAACCAGCTCAAGAAAAGATAGAAAAGATAGATCAACGCGTTAAAATTCAGCCTCTTCGAGGGGGCAACCTCCTTTACATTACATAAATGAACAATTCTTAGATGATTCAAATGACAAAACCTCCTTTCTATATATAGGAGTCTAAGGAGTCACAATATAACCCAGCCAACCTAACAATAATAATATAAGGCCACAAAAGTAACAATAGAGGAATTCTATGGGGCACAGTAATAACAATATGGGGACAATAGGGCACAACAATATTAATAAGGGGTACAACTACAATAGTAATGGGGTAATCACTAGTATTATAGGGACCCAACATATATACAATGTATAGTTGAGGAGGAACTTCTATTTATGGATATATAACAGTGAACTCAACTCAGCTTGCATTTTATTTGTCTCAAACAACCTATGAAAGGTTTTTTGTAGTATAAAGGGTGCATCTTTATCCAATGCTTTAATTGTCTTTGCAGGTTGACATTGTAATGGGCCAAAGGTTAATGACTCTATCTTCCAGCAAGAATTGGCAAGCAAATGAATTTCACCAATGGCTTCAACGTAGAACCAAATTTCAGGAATGGTAGACTAGTGCCTTTCTTGCTAGGAATATCCTAAGAATGGTCCCTTCATGTAGGGGATGTCCCAGCGACATCCAATGAGCCGTTCCCACAAAACTGGAGATGCATAAAATGATATTTGTGGCACTCCTGTTCTCATCCCCATTCCATAGAAAACAGGTAAAAAACATAAGAGAACATGGATGCCTCAAATATCATTTGAGAATCAAAGTCTATAGAAGGATGTCTCTAGAGGGGCTCAGCACTCTGTTACATTGTTACATTCCAAGGATATGTAATTATTTTGCTTCAGCTTCAGAAGGCTTATTGTAGCGTAACTACCAGGTAATTTATCAGAATTATGCCCAAGTTTTACTACTTCAAATGGGAGTTATAAGTTTGGATTTAAGATGCTACCTTAGCTTTGATAAGCATTCCATCTGCCAGTTTTACTATAGTTAAAGAATAATCTGTAGACTGTTGAATGGAAACAACTTTAGCATTGAATCTGATCATTCCTGGAGCCAATTCTTTTGCAAGCGTATCCAGGAGCATACTCCTTTGCACACATCGAACTTCATGATTTCCGCTGATAGACAGGAAAAGTACTTAGTATTACAAAGCATGTGAAAAAATAGATGACCAAAATAGTTAATGGGATAGAAAGTACATCATGTCACAAATCATAGCATATCTATTTCATGCCTTGCAAAAACTTGTAAACTCAACCACTGAGATAAAATAATGAAATTAAACAGCATTTTGAACTGTTAAAAATAGAAGGAACGAATGCCAAGTACTATGTAATCCACACAGTCCACCAAGTGAAAAGGCTAGCTGGCCTTGAGCTGCATCTGTGGCTGCAGGAATATCGGTCACTATCCCGACTGAGATCACCAATACAAAAACAAAAATTATTATTTATTCAACTTATTGACCATTATCTTAAAACATCTGTAAATAACCTAGTAGAATCCAACATAGTTCCATTTAATCTAACATAAGAATGTACAAATCTATCTAATCGGTAAGAATATCAGTTCCATTTAATCTAACCTAAAGATAGTATAAATCTATCTAAACCTTGAAAATATCACACTTCAATGCTTAAAAGTCAGTATTTAAAAAAACTGACAAAAAAATCTCGGTTCAAGAGTTTATCACCTTAGGTAAAAACAACTAAAAAAGTAAAACAATTAAAAAAACTAAAAAAGTAAAACAAAACAAATTAACCTCACAAGCTAGAAGAGACTAATCTTAACTAAACCTAAAACCAAAAATGTTTAGACCTAAAATTATTCATCTTAACTTCATGTTATCTTTAAGATGATGAGAACAAAAAAATTACTAAAACAAAAAATATTAACCTAGTAAACTAGAATACATTAATCTTCATCAAACCTATTAAAAAAGCATCTTAATCTCAAAGAATATATCAACTTAAGCAAAAGACAAGAGAAAATAAATAAATAAACCATCTTAACCTAATACACTATGATAGAATTTTCTTAACCATTAAAGTCCACAAAAATCCATGCCAGATGAAAATTAGAGTAGATCCAACTGAACTACGATCTATCCATCAACCAGCTGCAAACCTCAAAGAGATACCAAATTATAAGAAAAACTATGAATAAACTCCCATTACCAATACCAACCAGCATTATATCCATCTTTATCAATCTATTTTTAAGCAAGGTGCAAAGTTCACTGAGATACCAAATTTAAAGAACTACCATAAATAATAGATCCATTTTCACCAGATCTATTTTGGTTAACCAGAATAAAATAATAACTATGTGCAAACCTCATATTCAAAAATTTGAATCTACTATTCTCTAGTACCAATTATATGGTATTTTGACAAGACAAAAAATGTTATTTTAATGTTTTAAAAGTGAATATATGATCGCTAGGCTTTTGAAAACACTCAAAATATTTATTAAATAATACTTGATTGTCCAAAGACTATTATATCGAACTAATTATTTATTAGATAGTGCTTCCCAGGCCAAAAAAAAAAAGATGTCTTAACCTTGAAGATGGATCTATTAAGTTACTAACTCTAGTTGCAGACCTGAATGTTTTAACCTTGAATCTATTAGCTCTTGCTGAAATGAAATTCTTTATTATATAATATTGATTTTAACTTTGAATCAACAGACTCAATGAGCAAACAAAATGTTTCTTAGATAGTGTTACAGTCCAGAAGCAAACAACCTTGAATCTATTATGGCTGGCCACATATCTCAATGTTTTACCCTTGAACCTATGAACTCAATGTGCAAACTTGAATATTTATTACATAGTGTTTGACATGCAAAGACATTAAGGTCTTAGCATCCTACTTTACTTTTAATCCTTTCTAGTAGCATAGCTTTTGGTGCCTAAGTTAGTGTTACAATGGTACAACTGTGCATTATACAGCTGGGATGACTAGGATAGTGTATTGGCCCATATAAAAATAATAGTATGGTGTGGAAAATATGCAATGAAGTGGTGATAGTACAAATGCAAGAGGAAGAGGAAGTGCTGGTAACTCTATGTGAGGATGGGAATGACTCAGCTTCTATGTATGTGCCATTTTGTGGCAGCACTGAGCACATTGAATATGGACAAAGGCAGTGAGTTCATTGAATATGCACAATGGCACAACACGATCTAAACCGGTGCCATTGTTTAGAAACCATCAAGTTATAATTTAATGTGAGCACTACTAAATAAAATCAGACCTATCTAGTCTAATATGCACTAGAAACTTTGATAAGATTGCAGAGGCTGTGAAGCTCAAGCATGCATATTAGGATACTAAAACTGGAGATATGAACTCTGCAACCTCGATGTGCATATCAGTCCTGGTAATAATAACCAAATATTATTACCATTAGAGTGTCTCTCTTTCAATTTTTTGCAGTGTATTGTCTTTTTAGTGTATTGTCTGTATAAATTGAAGAGAGAAGAAGGGTAGGAATTTATTATACCAGTGAAGCCATTCCTGCATGTTTGTATAAATTGAAGAAAGGAGAAGGGAAGGAATTTATTATACCAGTGAACCCATTCCTGCATGTTGGGTTCACTTGGACTAGGAGCATCTGGGTCTGTCATTACCTGATCAAATGTAAATGCATGCATTCATAGAAGACCCATAACCAATTCATATGTAAATATTCATTCCATGAAACCAGAGGTGCCAGTTTCTTATTGCACCATGGGATAGAGTTTTTTAAACTAACTATTAGGACTAGGTCATCTACATACAACACAAATATAAGCATATCAAATTTATCATAATCAAACAAATAATAAAATTTAGGACCTGCAACGGTCTTAGTGATGCCCATAATCTGTAAGTACTCATAAATCCATGAGTACCAAGCACAGGAGTCTACTTTAGCCCAGAAAGGGACTTCTTCAACTTGCACACATGGGTATCCCATCCTAACAAAGATATTATATTTGAACCCAAGCTGAAACAAAACCATGAATCACTCTTCCTGCCACCTGCATCTCTGGCCCTGTCAAAATCCACTAAAGCATGCAGCAGCTCAAAGCACTATGCCAGTGTGCCCTTTAAGTACCTCGCATACCTCAGACCATGGAGCATATTTGCAGCAACCTCAGCTCAACCATATATTAGCAGCCAAGCTGGACACTAAATTGGTGTCTGAGCCCCCCTTGTTTGCAAGACAAGGGATCTCATGCACACAACAATTTGACTGCTAAATTCTACCAGATATGTTAGGGAACCTATATACTTTTTGTACACTGACGAATCAACCAACTTTGAATCTTAATCTACTCATAACTTCAAAATATGTATCATAAAAGTAGCCTATGGTTTATTGTCCATTATCTGAAACTTCTTTAGAATCTCAATTGCTTACTTACCCCTATTCGAGGACCACCTCACCTCAACTTAGCCAAACCTCCAAGACCAAGAAATAACACATGATGTGTATGTCCTTCATGTCAACTTCACTTGCCAATTTCTTCTTGCACCATGGGATAGAGTTTTTTTAACTAGCTTTTAGGACCACGTCATCTTGTTATCACTCAGGTTGTTCCCTTTGACTCCCAAGGGAATACGGCCGAGGTAACCACAAACCAACTTTGGGCTGCAGGTCCTAGCCTACCTGCAGTCAGAGAGGGCTCTCTCTTTCGGATTTAGCTTTGTTGAAAATGATTTTAGGCTAGCTATTGAGTTCAGGGGTTTTTGTTTTGATTTTGGTGGGAAGGAAGATGCTTCAAGTAGAGAGGCAAAACATAGTCTGGTAAGTTTCAAACCATTGGGCATGGAGTCAAGGAGTAGGACTGCTGGTGCGTTTTCTTGGTCAGAAGAGAAATAAGGAGCAAGGTAGCTGCTCATGAAACAACACTTAAGCTTAAAAGAATGGAATGAGGGCTAAGGAATGAGAGGCAACAAAGAATCTCTCACTCAGCTTAACAGAGGGAAAGGTGAATGAGCTCTATCTAGGAGCAATTAAGAATTCCTAGACAACTGTCAAAGATGATTGGATTAGGGGAAATATGAGCCATAGGGAATTCATATTCATGGCTGATCCAGAGGAAAACATAAAGAAACAACAAAAAATGAGCATAGAGGGCATTTAAACCAGGTCTAAACTATTCTTTCTTTCTGCTATTTTAGATGGTATATCAAATGGAAAAACAAAGGTAGAAAAACTTATTGAGTCATTTGCAGCACAAGAATTCCAAATTCACTTCCTCAAACCATTAGACACAGAGCAGACAGGCTTTCCTCCAAGATTTTCAGCAGTATTTGATTATAGAAAACATGTCAGGTATACAGTGCGAGTCTCTACTGAAAACTATCAACCGACCAACCCTTTAAACAATACAGAGGGTGGTATATATAGGAAAGATTATCCAGCATTATCTATTACAACTGACCTAACAGGTTTGAAAGAAAACTAACTACTTTAACCTAATCTTATCCAGAAATAAATGCAAGAAAATATCTTTGAGCTGTGCTGGGGGCAGCTGTATTAAAATGAGTTAATGTCTGTCCTGGTGGCTCTGTGCTTTTCATCTGTCATAACTACGCATTGGACTTTGCACCCTTGCTGTTCGGCGGTTTTAAATGCTTTTGACTGTGATTTGAGAGCTCTGATGGGCTTACGCCTCCTGACTTGACCTTTCTGAGGGACTCATTAATGTACAGGTGCTTCGAGCCCTTAAAAAATCTTTGCTGATACTCTTTGGCTCTTCTTCTTCCTCTGATACTCTTTGGCAATAAATCGGGATTCTGCTCTAACGTGCTGTGTGTCTAATCACAAATTAATGGCCACTGTTCGGCTCTCTGCTTCCTTCAAAACTGCTTTCTGCTCCTTCCTGAGTGCCTTGCAAAGAAAAACGGCTCATTCGGCGCCTTTCGGGCTTCCTGGGGGCTGCATAATGAAAAGATTCCCTAAAGATTCCCCATTTTGGCCTAAAAAATCTAGCGATGAGCGATTTGTGCATCAAAAACTGCCTCAGAAACTGATTCTGGGGCTCTGGAGTGCGATTTTCGCCTCTGCGCCAAAAAACTGATGATGACGTCAGCGGATGTGACTTCGTATGGCGGGTGACGTCAGCGATGACGTGGTGGGATGACGTCAACATGATGACATCATCCTGTATGGACGGTGACATGGCATGTATGGTGGCAGGGACACAATGGCAGGACACGTGGCAGGTGACTCGGCGGTACGGTGGCAGGAGGCCATGCAGGTAGATGATGTGTCGCGGTGACTGGGCAGGGGAGGTGACTAGGCAGGTGGGTGACGTAGGTAGGTGACGTCACCGGGGGGAGGGCGGTAAGCGGTTTTTTGGCGCACCGCCTTCGGGGAAGGGTGGTTTCGGGCGAGGGGCCTCTGCCACAACCCAAAAGGTGACGCGTGGCGGGAGGTACGGCGGGAATACCGCCCATCTCCCGGACACTAACCTTCGGGCGGTTCAGAGATGGGACGGCCCACCAACCGTCGATCTGGGCACAGGACGATCGGACGGCTGGCAGCGAATGTGAAGCGGCAAGAAGTTAGGGCGGGGAATATTCAAGGAATATTATGAATTTAATATGCGCGCGGTGGGGTTTAGACTTAGGGAATGGGGGTTTTTGGGTTAAAAATGCGCGGGGTTAATGTATTTATGCAAAAACTTTGGGTTAGGGGCGGAAAAGGGGGTTTTTGAGGGTTTTTAGGGCTAGGGAAGAGGTTATTAATCCGGCCAGGTGTCAGATTAATCCCTGTTAAGACACGGATGGGCTAAAAATAGCCCCAAATGGACCATTTTTTCTCAGACTTGGAAAAAACTATGGCTATATTGCCAGGGAGGGGATATTTACATAGGGGAGTTTTATATACATAGTTTTAGTAGGGGAAGGGAAAAACTGATAGGGAGCTATATGATAAATTTAGGAGTTAATATGGGGGTGATAAGCAGGCGCCAAGGTCAAGGACCTTAGGCTAATTTTGGGGAAAAAAGGATTTGTACAGAAATGAAATCCTTGATTGAAGGAGATCTTCACCAAGGCAACTGATATGGATGATGATGAAACTAAGAGGAATCAAGTAGATCTTGACCTCTTTGGGAAGTTAGTAAGTGACTTGGGGAATTAGAAGAAGGGGGAGTTAGTAATGTTCACCTCTGCGCTCTTTTGAATAAAACTGCCTGCACTGTGACCTGTAAAGATAAAGCACTTTGAAACACAAAATTGATCATCAACCGTCATTGTGAAACCACAAAGCTACCTACCCAGCCTACTTTTCTAACATTTTTTCTTCTTTTTTGGTTCGGGTGCACTTAGACTTGCAACCCAGATTTACAATTTTATTTTGAATATTTCCTATCTAAATCTACACTTATTTCTGCCAGGGCCCAAATTAAGCAGTTGGGTCCCTTTGATTCTCTACCTATCTACAAATCTGCCAAGATTAAACTGTTTGGACAGATACATTCTCTATATTTTAAAACAGGAAATTGAAACCTAGGGAGACCAAGATTAGACTGTTTGGACCTCCCTCTAGAAACTCTCCAAAACTGGAGCAACTCATCAAAATTGGAATACAACAGTGGCACTTGAACCAGCATACTTCATGGCTTTCTTCTTTGGTCTCTTCTGGAAATATGGAACACTGCAACTTGCAAAGTATGACATATTTGGCATGTAAAAATGTCAATCATGAAAGATGAATACCTGCTGCAGCAGGAGGCTAACAGTGGCTCCACTTGGGGATGGCTTTTCCTTGTGAAAAGCCAAGAACAGCAGGTCAGACTGCATTGTATTCAATTGTTGTTGTATTCTGCAAAATTTGCTTGGCTGGCTGCCTTATTAATCCTACCTACCTACCCTAACCAGCATTTACTTTGCTGTTAGGTGTAATGAAACAGTCAATGCAGCCATTTAAGCATTACAAACATGAATGGTTTTTGCTGCTTGTGCTTGCTATTACCTGAAATGGAGATCTTGCAATCTGATATGGCTTTGTTAATCTTTGAGAAGATCAAGAAACTACTGACCTTCTTTGCTGAAACAAGAAACTGTACAAAAGGGTCCTGTAGCATATATACATTACTGCTGGACTGAATTGAAGAACTGTACAAAAGTTTGGGATAGCTATCATGCTTTGGAATTGGGGGATTATCAACATCTTGATATTGTACCTCGCAGCCTGCTAGCAGAGAAGAGCAGTGATTTACCTCATCACACAGCTTGCCATCAGATGAACCATACAAAACAGGGGATGATACCTATAATTCTTTGAAAGCTAGCTCAGATGGTACTTGACAAGTTTTCACTGACTGTTCTTCCTCTTTTTCAAATATCCGAGATAGCTGAAACCCACAAGGCAGGGAATCTAGTTGGATTATCTGGTCACATGCTGCTGCTTCTGAGTCTTTCTCAATTTGACATTCACTGGCACTTTGGGGCTGCAAATCTAGTGTTAATGCATTAAGAGCGGGGCCTGGACTTTCCTCTATCCGGTCAATATCAAAACATGGTGACACTTGATTGTTAATGGCATGATAATTTTCCCTAATAAACCGAAAAGACTTGAAACAAAATGGTAAAGCTCCTTCTCTGAAATCAACACACTCTGCGTTTTCCTCCTTTTCTTCACAGCTAAACTGGGCACGCTGATCATTGGTTTCAGGCAACTGAGCCTGAACTGTGCTTTCTGCAAAAATAAGGTGTAACTCCTCTGCAAGGCTGATTTGGTCGTTAGGCTCACAATCATCATCATACTGATCATATTTGGGCAGACAGTTGAAAGAAGAGAAGCTATTATATTCATATATTATATCAGGAGACTGCTCCATCATGTATGGCGGTATGAATATGTCATCTGTTTTGTAGCAGGTTTGTTCATGAATATCATTACTTTCCTTTTGCAAAACAGATTTGTTCTGGAGCACTAAACATTCAACTTCTATTGTGAACATCTGCTTTAATTCCTCTGCTTTCTTTACAAAGATATCAGGTTCATCCTCTTTTTCTGCTTTCAACTTCCTCTCCCTAATTTTCAGATTAACCTCTACATCTACTGCCATGTTCTGCATCTGTTGCATAGTAGAGGGGCTCCTCTCTCTCAGATGAAATTCTATTTCTAGATCAAATGCTGTTGGATAATGTAGCAGAGCCAAATCAGGGGGAGGTCTTATATTCAATGGTATAGAATGATAAACTTGATTGAATCGGTCAGAAAATTGCTGAACAGATTCATTTGGAATCCTTTTTAACTGATTATATTCTTCTATGAGCATGAGGAAATTGACTTTGATCATCCATCTATCAAGGAAGAGTTTGAATAACTGCTGGAGATTTGAGATGCTTGCCTCAGGCAATGCTTTAAACCAAGTCCTAACTTCACTTTGCAAAGAAAGGGAAAACAGCCTAACACTAACATCCTCATCTTCTACTTCAAAAATGTTTAAATAATCTTCAAAAGCCTCGATATGCTTTTGGGCAGTAACTCCATTCTCTCCATCAAATCTTGGAAGATACATGGGATGATTTTTGGGCAAAGGATTGGGCATGGGAGGCAGAATGAGTGGCTTATATCTATCAGGAACCTTACGAGGTACGAGACTGTGTATAGGGACTAAATGAGTGGGTTTGGTATGAACAGGGATAGGATGATTTGTTCTGACAATAGTGTCCTCCTTGACTATAAGGTGAGCATTAGCAGCATTTAAAGGCTACTGTTCTAACATGCAAGGAGGGCTTTCTTCAGTATTTTCAAAGGGAAAATCATAAAAGCCAAATTTAAGCAATATGCACAGCAAAATTTTATGGAGGAGAAAGAACATGACCTCTTGGATAATAATCCAGGTCAAAAGCCTGATCTGCTCATAAATTTCTTTCGGGTTCATTTCTCCAGTGGAGTCGTTATTATGAGGATGATGTGGATTCGCCAGGTGGATAAATCAACTTTGTGGGGTCTGATCTCTGTCCACCAACACAGACCAGATCTAAGCATGAAATAATCCTGAAGAAAGGGAGATTTTTTCCAAAAAACGAGATTTTTTGAGATTTTTATGATTATTTCATTTCTTGTTTTTTTGTTTTTTTTTTTATTTTTTCAAAAAAGTTTTAAGTGAAAGGCAAACTGGTCAAAATAGGGGATTTATGGAAATAAACAAATGATCGTTCCCCAGCGGAGTCGCCATTATGTTATCACTCAGGTTGTTCCCTTTGAATCCCAAGGGAATACGGCCGAGGTAACCACAAACCAACTTTGGGCTGCAGGTCCTAGCCTACTTGCAGTCAGAGAGGGCTCTCTCTTTCGGATTTAGCTTTGTTGAAAATGATTTTAGGCTAGCTATTGAGTTCAGAGGTTTTGTTTTGATTTTGGCGGGAAGGAAGATGCTTCAAGTAGAGAGGCAAAACATAGTCTGGTAAGTTTCAAACCATTGGGCATGGAGTCAAGGAGTAGGACTGCTGGTGCATTTTATTGGTCACAAGAGAAATAAGGAGCAAGGTACCTGCTCATGAAACAACACTTAAGCTTAAAAGAATGGAATGAGGGCTAAGGAATGAGAGGCAACAAAGAATCTCTCACTCAGCTTAACAGAGGGAAAGGTGAATGAGCTCTATCTAGGAGCAATTAAGAATTCCTAGACAACTGTCAAAGATGATTGGATTAGGGGAAATATGAGCCACAGGGAATTCATATTCATGGCTGATCTAGAGGAAAACATAAAGAAACAACAGAAAATGAGCATAGAGGGCATTTAAACCAGGTCTAAACTATTCTTTCTTTCTTCTATTTTAGATGGTATATCAAATGGAAAAACAGAGGTAGAAAAACTTATTGAGTCATGTTGTAGCACAAGAATTCCAAATTCACTTCCTCAAACCATTAGACACAAAGCAGACAGTCTTTCCTCCAAGATTTTCAGCAGTCTTTGATTACAGAAAACATGTCAGGTATACAGTGCGAGTCTCTACTGAAAACTATCAACCGACCAACCCTTTAAACAATACAGAGGGTGGTATATATAGGAAAGATTATCCAAAATTATCTATTACAAATGACCTAATAGGTCTGAAAGAAAACTAACTACTTTAACCTAATCTTATCCAGAAATAAATGCAAGAAAATATCTTTGAGTTGTGCTGGGGGCAGCTGTATTAAAATGAGTTAATGTCTGTCCTGGTGGCTCTGTGCTTTTCATCTGTCATAACTGCGCATTGGACTTTGCACCCTTGCTGTTCAGCGGTTTTAAATGCTTTTGACTGTGATTTGAGAGCTTTGATGGGATTACGCCTCCTGACTTGACCTTTCTGAGGGACTCATTAATGTACAGGTGCTTCGAGCCCCTAAAAAATCTTTGCTGATACTCTTTGGCTCTTCTTCTTCCTCTGATACTCTTTGGCAATAAATCGGGATGCTGCTCTGACGTGCTGTGTGTCTAATCACAAATTAATGGCTGCAAAGAAAAACGGCTCATTCGGCGCCTTTCGGGCTTCCTGGGGGCTGCATAATGAAAAGATTCCCTAAAGATTCCCCATTTCGGCCTAAAAAATCCAGCGATGAGCGATTTGCACTAGCCGCAAATTGCTCATCAAAAACTGCCTCAGAAACTGATTCCGGGGCTCCAGAGTGCGATTTTCGCCTTTGCGCCAAAAAACTGATGATGACGTCAGCGGATGTGACTTCGTACGGCGGGTGACGTCAACGATGACATCAACATGATGATGTGGCGGGATGACGTTAGCATGATGACGTCATCCTGTACGGACGATGACGTGGCATGTACGGTGGTAGGGACACAGTGGCAGGACACGTGGCAGGTGACTCGGCGGTACGGTGGCAGGAGGCGACGCAGGCGGATGATGTGTTGTGGTGACTGGGCAGGGGAGGTGACGTAGGCAGGTGGGTGACGTAGGCAGGTGACGTCACCGGGGGGAGGGCGGTAAGCGGTTTTGTGGTGCACCGCCTTCGGGGAAGGGTGGTTTCGGGCGAGGGGCCTCCGCCACAGCCCAAAAGGTGACGCGTGTCGGGAGGTACGGCGGGAATACCGCCCATCTCTCGGACGCTAACCTTCGGGTGGTTCGGAGATGGGACGGCCCGCCAACCGTCGATCTGGGCGCAGGACGATCGGACGGCTGGCGGCAAATGTGAAGCGGTGGGAAGTTAGGTCGGGGAATATTCTGAATTTAATATGCGCGCGGTGGGGTTTAGGCTTAGGGAATGGGGGTTTTTGGGTTAAAAATGCGCGGGGTTAAAGTATTTATGCAAAAATTTTGGGTTAGGGGCGGAAAAGGGGGTTTTTGAGGGTTTTTAGGGCTAGGGAAGAGGTTATTAATCTGGCCAGGTGTCAGATTAATCCCTGTTAAGACACGGATGGGCTAAAAATAGCCCCAAATGGACCATTTTTCCCCGGACTTGGAAAAAACTATGGCTATATTGCCAGGGAGGGGATATTTACTTAGCGGAGTTTTATATACATAGTTTTAGTAGGGGAAGGGAAAAACTGATAGGGAGCTATATGATAAATTTAGGAGTTAATATGGGGGTGATAAGCAGGCGCTAAGGTCAGGGACCTTAGGCTAATTTTGGGGAAAAAAGGATTTGTATAGAAATGAAATCCTTGAGTGAAGCAGATGTTCACCAAGGAAACTGATATGGATGATGATGAAACTAAGAGGAATCAAGGAGATCTTGACCTCTTTGGGAAGTTAGTAAGTGACTTGGGGAATTAGAAGAAGGGGGAGTTAGTAATGTTCACCTCTGTGCTCTTTTGAATAAAACTGCCTGCACTGTGACCTGTAAAGATAAAGCACTTTGAAACACAAAATTGATCATCAACCCTCATTCTGCAACCACACAGCTACCTACCCAGCCTACTTTTCTAACATTTTTTCTTCTTTTTTGGTTCGGGTGCACTTAGAATTGCAACCCAGATTTACAATTTTCTTTTGAATATTTCCTATCTAAATCTACACTTATTTCTACCAGGGCCCAGATTAAGCAGTTGGGTCCCTTTGATTCTCTACCTATCTACAAATCTGCCAAGATTAAACTGTTTGGACAGATACATTCTCTATATTTTAAAACATGAAATTGAAACCTAGGGAGACCAAGATTAGACTGTTTGGACCTCCCTCTAGGAACTCTTCAAAACTGGAGCAACTCATCAAAATTGGAATACAGCAGTGGCACTTGAACCAGCATACTTCATGGCTTTCTTCTTTGGTCTCTTCTGGAAATATGGAACACTGCAACTTGCAAAGTATGACATATTTGGCATGTAAAAATGTCAATCATGAAAGATGAATACCTGCTGCAGCAGGAGGCTAACACATATACATACAACACAAATATAAGCATATCAAATTGATCATAATCAAACAAATAATACAAGTTAGGACCAGCAACAGTCTTAGTGATGCCCATAATATGTAAGTACTCATCAAAAAAACCAAGTATCTTCAAAATTTGTTTTGTTGCACACATAATTAGTTTATGTTTGGACCCTCACAACCTAGTGCACTCCTTAGAAGCTAGAGCAATGCACGTTCAAGTTATTAAAATTTAACACATATCAATCCTTTTTGTCCTCTTTTTGGGAGGCACTACATTAATTGTGGGTGTGGAATGCTCATCACATTGAACACCCTCCTCATTATTTTTGTCTCCCATTCGCTGAAATTCAACAATGGTTTCCTGCCAAGGTTCAGGAATGACAATTGGATGATTTTGTGCAACAAGCAAATCATCATGTGCTTGTATCTCCTCCCCATGCTCACTCCCAGGCGTTTCACCTGATTCCTATACACAACACACTTTAACTTGTTATAATAACATTAAAACCTCCAATTGATTTATTGCATTATTCATATAATATTATAAACAACTAACCTCGGATCAATAACCAGTAATTAATTTTTCCCCTCGATTTATCATGTGTTGGCGAAGTCCTTGGGAACCATGTAATAAAACATATTTTAGGTCTTCCTCTAAAGCTTCGTTTTGAAACTGGTGAACCTACATTAACAAAGATAATCATATCTATAAGGTAAAATAGCTAATAAGATACAATTAACTCAACGTGACCATGGTTACTTTGCCTAAAATAGAAAATATAATAGATGGAAATATCACTTACCATACCACCACGAATACTATTATATCCACCAGAGCCTAATTTGTGAGATCCAATTTTTGACACCCTAGCTTGGGTTGCTTTTCTTGTATCTCGTAGGCGTCTCTTAGCTCCTCCTTGTGCAGATGGCGTATAGTTTGGATTTCTGAGGACTTTCCTCTTAAACATGGCATCTTTCATAAGTTCATCCCATGTCACTTGGTCTGTGATCCAAGCTGGATGTGGATACATCAAGTTTTTTGTTAACTTTTTCCTTAAATTGGACCTCTTTGAGTGCATGTATTTACTTGCAATCTGTAAAATAAGTTCCTTATCAAATCCAGGATTACCAAATGCTATTACTACATCTTTAAATAGTTCCTCTTTTTTGGCATTGGCTTGTTTCCTCCAATCCATTTGGATGGTATTTCCAAATAATTGTTCTGCACGACGAAAAATAAAGTGATGAAATTTCAGCCTTGTTTCATCCTTCAAGACATTTCCTTCCGAAGTGACCAAGATTGTAACTTCTTGCATTCCTTTTGTGGTCACCAATGATATTGTTGTAGTCTTGGGGATTGAGGAAGGTTCCCTTATAGATACATTAGGCACTGTGTCACTTAGTTCCTGCATTTACAATGAAATTGTGGAACTATTAAGAACCCAACCAAAATATGAACTATTTTTCATTTCTAAAATAATGATCCTACACATAACAAATGAAATTATAAAAAAAATAAAATAATTTTACCCATTGATCTCTCGTAGGAGCTACACTCTCCAATAATGACATTTCCAATAACTTAATTTGTTCAGTTATTTCTTGTCTGATTTTAACATTTGTAGGAATATCTGGTAGGAGCCTTAACATTCTTGTTTGTGAGTCTATAAGACTCCTCAAAGAAACTTGTTCTGGTCCTGGTGGGAGAATGCTGACTAGACCCACATTTGATGTAGAGGGCATGTTATGGGTTTCTGGTCTAGGTGTAGATGGCATAACATGACCCTCTATACCAACATATTGTATACTTGTTGGAGTCACCCTAGAAACATCCTGCAAGGCACAAATATAAATAATAATATGGAATAACAGATGAATAATGTTGAAATATGTAACTAGATTTGGTCTTCATAATGACATATCTAATCACAATTCTATGTAATTTATGTAAAAAAAGGAAAAAGAAGATTATTTTTGTTATGATTGAGGCATGGGTTTCATGAACACATGAAGAAGCAAGTCCCATTATAGAATGACAATATCTCGGAAGACTCATTAAAAGAAGGTCATGAAGGTGGCAAATGATCAATGAAATGTATAGTAAAGTTGCAAATAATCATGGCAACCAAAATACTAATCAGTACAGATAGGTGTCCATGAGGTATGTATAATAATTTTCTTTTAAAGGGTCCATCATAAGATGTAGTAGGGTTGAATTTATGGGTTTATATTTTAAGAAATACCCTAGTATTTAGAAACCTTAATCTTAAGGTATTTGTTCCCTATGATTTGATTTCTAGGGCATGGGATAAACTCTAGAATGACATAAAGGGAAAAGAGGATGATCTAAGGTTTGGATTTAAGAAACCCTAAAAAGGCCTCTTGATTACATAAAAACCCTAAAAAAGTAACTTGTTTTGGAATAATATATTGCTTGGGTTACTTGTTAAAATAGTATTGTATGTACAAGAAGAAAAAAATGAATGGGGTGATCCATTTGAAGGCATGATGTAGCTCTTCGTAACACCTCATAAATCATGGAGTCGTTGTGAAAAAACTTTATTAAATATATGCCCTAGATTTCTCAACAAATAACATAATCAAACTCACATAAATAAATGGTTGAATCTTACATCTTGCATAACATTAGATGTATATGAGGGCATTAATGATCCCTGCATGCCAACATTGGTTGTATTGAGGGACATAAATGAATCCTGCATGCCAACAAAATGAACTCTTAGTAAAAACACAAATATTAATAAATATATATAGTGAAATAAGTTAACTAAATGCACAAAAATATTGATCAAGTTTTACCACTTTCATTACCTTAGATGTTTTATAAGGTGTTATAGGGGTTGGAATGACTTTAGCGATTGCCTGCATTCCACAAACATAAATTAGCATAATATAATAAGGAATATAGGATAATTGAACATATAAAAGACAATATTCAAGCTTACCTCATGCATCATCATAGCAGCATCTTTCCCTCGTGCATTTGTTAACATTTCCATAAAAGTAGTGAATATCATTCAATCCCCCATAGTAGCATCGGTAACATCCATGGGTACATTCTTAAAAAAACACATAATAACATAAAAATAAGAAAACCTTGATCAAAAAACCAATAAGAAAATAGAATCGGTAACACCAAATATGTGTTGAGTGAGCATTGAAGATCTGTCCAACACTTTGAGGCAATCTTATCAGAGTGTTCCAACAAGCATTTAACTAGTCACGAACAAACTTTTGAAGTATCATTTTAAAGTTATTTATAAAAACAAATCCAACATCTAACTAAATCAACAACATAAATAATACAAATACCAAAAGCAACATAAATACCTAGTCTGCCATTTTGTATAGAATAATGTAATAGAAATCTACGAAGAAAAGTTTGTGGACACTAGTTAGGATCATTACATAAATAAATGTTGAAATATATGACAACGTGTAAAACCATAAAATTATTCTAAAATATGTTGGTTTAAACTTCTATGCATGTAAGACTAATTTCATTGAGGAGTTCTCTAGATTATATTACAAAGGGTAATGCACTGTCTTAAATTGTTGTGGCATAATGCAAAGTAATCTCTGTAGAATATCTCCTTGCTACCTATAAACATTACTTCACTATCTCATTGTAGCCACAATCAACTCCAAACCAGACCTTGCTTGCCTCAAAACCCCAGACCATACCTCAAGATGATTTGCTGCCACATAAAAACATTAGGGGTGATTCGTTTCCACAAACAATCCCTTATAGGTGGTTCGCTGCCACAATTGATACCTCAGGTATGATCTGTTGTCATCAACAGTGCCTCAGAGGTATCTTTCTATCTCAGAATTGCTTCATAGACATATTGCTGCCACAGTGAAACCTCAGATTTAATGTGCTGCTATAGATAATGCCTTAGAGATAGGTCAATGCCTCAGCTAATGTCTTAGGGATGATTCGCTGCCCAGATAATGCCTCAAGATAGTTTGCTGCCACAGTTAGTGTCTGTTCGATCATTTATGTAACAACATTCAGAAGTTGGATTAGAGTGAGAGATTTTAGAAAATTAAATGAAAGTCTTGTTGGTTGACTCTTTGCAATTATGGATTGAAACCAACGAGGTTCCATATATGGTGCTCAAAAAATAAATAGTGTTCCTAACAAACAAGCATCATTGTGTATATCAAATACTTAAATAGATTATCACCAGTTTATATTAAACTGTGAAATCAACATTTGAAAAGAAATGCATATGAAGCATATTAAGCATGCATGGAAACTACTAATCGGAGTCCAAATAATTATTATTGTAGATGAAGCGATATGGTGTGCTACCTTAGAAGAGCACCAATATGCAATAAAGAACCCTGAAATATGCTTGGAAAATGAAAAGACATAAAATAATGTAGAACACTGGTGGCAGAGAGGGTATAAAAACTCAAAATTATGTTTAACCCTCCAATATAGTTAACCACACATGGAATAAGTGAATTCAAATGAATGACAATGCAGTGAATGCCCATGAGCTCTGGTTTCATCAATTCATGAGTAAATGTTGGTGTGGGATTAAACTAAATAATGCCAATTTCATGCCTCATACTTCTCAAAGACCCAAGCTACAAATATCATGGCTTGGTATTATACCTATGCGCAGATTTGTGGAGATTTGAGATGTTCAGAGGAGAATCAATCATATTTCCATAACACCCCTCTATAACCTATTTCATGCTAACGAATTAGAGTCTAGTGCCAAACACATGATCACATATCCAAGCAAAAGATCATCCCAATGCATCTCCTCGAATGGTGGATATCAAGTGACTCAATGTGGCCATTTATTGCACAGAAGTTGAAATATATAACAATGAGCCAATGGGGCATGCATTTTCATAAAAGGATGACCTCATTTCTCAAAACACACCCAAAGGAACTAGGATTGTTACAATGTTGTATGTTGGGTTAGGGTGCAACACTATCATGTTATAAGACACAATTTCATATAAAAGGTTATACTCCATGGGATACATAAAGAAAATACCTTTTTTTGTCTTAATTAGAAAGGAGACATTTTTTCATTGACAAGAAAGAATTGTTATTTATAAAGGAGGCATCATCCAATGAAGTTCAAGATGGTGAAGAATGCACCATACAGTACATTTCAGCTACTTCTGTTAAGGAAAATCCCATCTCACTTGTTAATAATGAAACTCACGAGTATGGGTTTAAGAATTCAGATGCAATTGAAAGATATCAAGATCATGTAGTTGCAAAAGAAGAGAAAATTGAATAGGTTTACAAAAGTGAAACTCACGATGATGAAGAACGAAAATCACATAAGATTTATAACAGTAGCCAAAATGATGGTTGTCCCATGCTGTCTAATGCAGTTTCTTTGAAATTTGGAGATCATCAACTGATTCATTCATCATACGATGAACCTCAAGAAGCTTATGAGAATATTTGAGTTTCAGATGTTGGTATGCAACCTCATAACTCGGCTATTGAGGATGAAGTTCATGAAGACAAATTTCATTATTCAGAGTCCAGACAAAGACAAACAGTGTTATGGCCTTGATGAATTATATGGTTCGAAAGTGGACAATGTCTCTAGTATGTATGAGCCAATGCCTAATGTTTCCCAGCATGCAGGTGAGTCATCTCATTACAAGGTTGATTGGATTCATGTCTACACACAAATAGAGAGCGATACTTCAAAGCAGAAATTAAGTTGTTCATGTAATTATAAAGAAACAGAACCAGACACGGCTCAGGAAATTGTTGATAATAATCCCCAATGCCTACATCTATACCATGAAAATAATCCCAATTCCTACAACTATACCAATGAATACAGCTACGCAAGGAAAATAATACCAATGCCAACATCTTTGCAAGGGAAATACATCAAATTGAAAGGAAAATACCTGTGGAAAATAAACCCTTTGATGTCTTCCTTGAAACTTCTAGCTTAGCTTCGAGTTCCTTTGCAAAATAACAGTGAAAGCCCCATCATATAAAAACTAAAACAATTTAGCACCAAAAGGATTTTCGGCCTCTACACCAAAAAAGTTTCGGTGGTTTCAACTGTCTTGTTTCCATTTTAGGATGGCCTAGCTCGTTGTTTCCTGTTGTTTCCCGCCCATGTCTCCCACTTTTCATAAGAATGAAGGTCTTAATATCTATCTCCCGCCACCCACGAATAAATGAGTATGTACTCTGTTGTTGTTGGGCCTCATGCCTTTAATGCCCATCACAGAAACCCTAGTCTCCTGGCTCTCAAACATTGGTGTTTGTTTGTCTCTCCATTTTCTCGACAAAACCTCCATTGCAATGGGGCAAATGAGGAGGAAGGTTTGGTTTTAGAAGCAAAGGTGTTGGTTCATTGCAGTGTGGAGGAAGGTTTGGTTGATGAAGATGCAACACCATTTTCCAGTGGATTCGTAATGGAAAGTCGTTGCAGGAATCAGGAAGGGAATAGAGTAGTTCCGCCAGGCCCACCGCTGGATTGCGTTCCATCAATTCCTCCCAAAAGCCCAATTTCTCGTGCCGTCTGGAGAATCCCTCTGGAACAAATCGAGGCGATTCTCTAGCCATCTCTTAGCACAACAGAAACAAAGTGACATTGGTGTGGCACTATCACCATCTTTGTGAATTTGCAAACATTTCTCAATCTTTTTTCTTCCTCTGTTCCTTGCAAAAACCCTCTCTCTTCCTTACAGAAACCCTCTCTGTTTCTTGAAACCCTCTATCTTTTTTGTTCCTCTATTCCTTGCAGAAACCCTCTCTGTTTCTTGAAACCCTCTATCTTTTTCATTCCTCTGTTCCTTGCAGAAACCCTCTATGTTCCTGCAATTGTCAGGCCATAACTAGTATGTGAGGCGCCAAAAAAGATCTAACCAATTTAGAATCATATCACGCGCCAGGAAGAATAGAAAGGGAAAGGCCATACGCCAGACTAAAGATGGCCACGCGCAGCTACAAGGATAAATACTGAGATCCACTTGTCTAGACAGGAAACATTAATCGTAGACTAAGACCAAAATGATGTTATGAATCATGAAGACATCTTACCTGAAAAACAAAAGACACGCGTAGGGTAGCTAGATATAGGGAATGCCACGCGTAGAGACATGGGTCGTAGCCATAAATCAAATGCAGAGAGATATTCCGCATTCAAAGCCACATGCCGAGAGATGGTTCAAGGCATAAGGCCTCGCACAGAGCAGCAGAGTTCTCATGTTGTGCTTCAACTTCCATTTTCACTCAAACAACTTTATCCATCACTGTGAGCCACTGAAATCCTACAATTTGGCTGTGTACACATGTTCTCTAAGATAGCATTAACCGAGTTAATAATTTAACTAGCATTGGAAAACTAAGTCAATACTACCTAATTTAACTAGCATTTATTTTCAAATAATCAAGTATCAAAACCAACGAGTTATGATGATATCTATGTGAATTGTAAAAGTAAGTCAATACTACCCAATTTAGCTAGCACTATAAATATTATTCAAAGACACAATGATAAGCATTAAAATTTTGTTGAATACATCTAGTTACTTGTCATGTCTTCACTGCTAATTTTTGGTACAATTATAGAGTATCACATTGTGATGTAAATGTAGTCTAAATTAAAATTTTTAAATTACACCATTTATTACTATATCTACTAAACATAATACAATGACCACAAGGTACCAATACTCATACTGACATGACAAATAATTGAGCTACCACTATAAAAAATAGATTTTCACTAACATGGGAATAAGTAAATTAGGATTTACTTTTTCACATGTATAAAAAATATATATAGATATAGTTTCCCATTGTTACTTCTATCACACTACTTATGACAACACTTACTTTAAGACAATATCCCCTTAACAATAAGGACATGATTATTGAAGCAACCTAATTTAATAATATAAAAGAGAAACACATTTATTATATTGGGACAAATATACTAACCTTGGATCTATCAAGCGAGGAATGGGGTCATATTACTATAAGTGAAAACCTCTTTTACAATGTGAACTTTTGAGTAAATTTTTGCATCATATTTATCATCTCAGCACTTATAGATCTATGTGAGTTCTCTTAAACAATTTTATCTTAATTGTTTTAAAACTAACATCGGACATTAAGTCAAGCTCACTATTCACTTTCCAAGGCATAGAATATGTCAACTTGGCAATTACCTGCATTATAACTTAATATTAAATACTATTCTTATTTTTTATATTAATATGAATGCTTCTAATATTTAATATATTGTTAAGTAGATTACCCATTGAATAATTAGTGAAGTATCTAATATTGGATGAGAGAGTTGCAAGGCTAAAATTTTGGCTACCACGGGTTAAATTTGGTGTTTGTATCATGTCATGCAAAATTAGATTTCACACCTCTCCAGGGATCAATCAAAATAATTTACACATACCAATCAAAGGCATTCAATAGATGGTTAAAGTAGTAGTTGGGAGGAGTTCATTGTCAAAAACATCCAAGGGTTTCCAAACTAGAGAAACAAGGGCATGTGTTTGATTTATGGGTTAACGTTTGAAAATTTTCTACGAGAAGAGGATTTGGTAGGAGTCCTTATGGCAAGGGCTTGCACCTCTTCCTTTATTTCTTAAAGTAGGCTTGAAATAAGTTATTATAGATATATGATACATATAATATGCAAAGCTCTCACAACATAATAATATTGAGCATTTGCATGAGACATAACTTAATTTATTTTCAATATATTTTTGCTTTAAAAAAGGCAATATATGCTACCATGATGCAATACAATGATTCACCAACATTGGGCACCAAACAAATGAATTGGACCATGGATGTTACGTACAATCACAATCATCCACGATAAACTATGATTATTAACCACTCTCCAATCAAAGGCACAATGCAGGGACAACATGTATCCATCTTGGAGGAGAGTGGGGAACCCAAAATTTTATTGATGCACAGTTGGTGGAGTGTAGAGGCATTCAAAGATTGATATATATGCTAAACAACGTGGGCGAGAGAGGATGCCCATGCTTCACCTCAATTGTCTTCTTGATTGTTGGTTAGATATGTTGAGGATATGGTTGATCGGACAAATGTTGAGGATATGGTTGATGGGTCGATATTGAAGTCAAAATCCTCCCTTAACACTTTAGCCAAAAAGATGTCTCCTCAAGTATCTCCAATAATATCATATGAAGAGTCATAATATTTAACTTGGAATTATGGCCCACCAGGATCATCTAATAATTAATTGAAATAGCAATAGACCCCAATTTAGGGATTGGGTGGATCATATGGTGGGACTATGCTAGTGGGAACCCTAAATAAATGACTTGAAACCCCCTTGATTTTCTACCTTGATGGCATTCATCTCCCAAATTTCTTGTTGGATACACAAGTCCTGAAAACATGACAAGGAAGATGAGAGGAAGTTGACAAGGACATTAGGTTGTCATAGGACATCATAAAGTGCATCCACATGGATGAACATGAAATGGGAATTAAGGTCATAAAGTCATAAAGGTCACAAAGGTGTTGAGAATGCAACAAGATGATGGAGCTTAGTGGAAAGAAGTCGCCTTCACTAAGTGGGCCCGCAGGCTATTTTTGGCGCAAAGTCTATTTTTAGACTATGTCTATTTTTAGACATATGGATCATGGTCTATGAGTTGCAGGATGCTATTTGTGGATGATTGGTCATGTTGGTAAAAATAGATGGACTTCTATTTTTAGACATAATGGCGGTTTCTATTTTTAGACTGCCAGGCTAAAAATAGAGCAGTTGAATATTACTGTCTCATAATAATATTTGGACTATAAACATTATCTTATCCTCTTTGAGCACTTCAGTTTGAGCTACAGATGTGGCACATGCAGCTGTCAGAAGGAAATACGATTTTCTTGTGGGTCAGTTGAGATATTGCATGCAGGACTTCAGTTAGAACTCATATGGTTGAGTTTGGTGGAGTTGATGGAGTTGTGTTCAGTTTGACTTGGTTAAACTAGTTGTATTTAGTCTAACTGCAAATAGACTAGCGATGAGTGATGTGAATTAATTGTTAAATTAATTCACTAATTATTAACTCATAAAGCAACTAAAGAATACATCAGTTAACTCAGTGCATGTACAGTTCAGTGGAGACAGGTGTTAGAGGTTGAGATTGCTATCAGTTGTGACTATAGTTGTGCATGATATTTGCACATGCATGGATGGAGATTGCCCATGAGTCCTGCGTAGTATAACCAAAAGGAATTCGATTTCACAGAGTGATTGATTCTCTTGCAGGATTGCGCAGTAGAGGCAGGCAAAGCAGTGGAGGAGATTTGAGCTGTGATTGATCAGATTTGAGCTATTTTTGTGTGTAATAGGTGGAGATAGTACTGAGTACTTGTGAGGAGTATTGTACTATGTATTGTTACATGTTCTCTATCATTATAATATACAGATAGTGTGGGGTTTTCAGCTGTATGCTTTCCCCGGGTTACATACTGTGTTAATGTGTGCATGCGATTGATGTTTCATTGTTTTTAATGTTGCTAAATTGATGATCAACATAGAGGAGGTTATGTATTGTGCATGTATTCCACAATAGTGTATAATAGGGATAATCTCTATGAATAAGTGTCATTTTATTCAAAATTTCTACATGGTATTAGAGCTATTGATCATCAGATCTATTATTCAGAAAGTGTTTACATTTTATTTCTTCAGGCAAAGTCTGTAATCGGGCTAGGTAGCCTCTGGATTCGTCCTTCCTTTGGAAGGTGAGATATCCGGTAAAAGCCCATACAGTCAATCTCTGTACGAGAAATGCTTTGTTCTCACGAATTCTAGATCAAAGGCGGTTGAGTTTTGAGCTGGTGGAATTCGAATTTGCAGCAGTGTTTTCTTGGTGTCAATGTGGCAATGTCTTTCAACGGATTGCGATTGGAGTATGCTCTTGAGGGCAGCTCAAACTATATTGCATGGAAGGATAGGATGGAGTCGGTGTTAGATGATAATGGGCTGAAGGAGTTCATAGAGGTTGATGTCCCAAAGCCTACTGATACTGCGCAAGTTGATGCTTGGCAAAAGAAGACAGCAAAGTGTCGAAGGATTCTGTTGCAGGGCGTGAAGGATCACATTGTGTCCAGCCTGCATGTAAAGGCTTCTCCATACTTGATGTGGAAAGAATTGATAGATCTATTCCAAAGAAAGAGCGATCAGAGGAAGCTGGCGCTCAAGGATAAACTCAGAAACATTATATGCGAGAAGGGAGACAGTATGCCCAAGTATCTCACGAAGTTTACTCAGTGCAGGGATGAGCTGGGAAGTGTGGGGGTGACTGTCGATGATGAGGACTTGGTGTTTAGTCAATTTAGTGTTCCTAAATTGATGTCATTAATTGTCAACCCGGGGCTCGTAAGCTGATGAAGTGAAGGTGTACTATATGTACTTAAGCAACCTCTTAGAGTCTTTTTGTCGTTTGGGGTGTTGTTTTTGGTTAATTTATCTTCCTAAGATGGAGTGATGATTTTATAAACAGATGCGTGATGGTGTGTGTAAGGTGAATTCTAGATGAGTGAGGGTGTGTGATTGGTGGTTTCTAACTACCTGCTGAATTTGCAAAGGAGAAACTTTAAAGGAAATAAATAACTTGAAATGAACTGAAAGCAAAGAACCACTTTCTAATGGCATTAGTCACTACTCATGTTGCTGCAAATAAAAAGATAAGAAAATCACTTCAAAGACCAATGATAATGTTTATCTCTTCCTAACTCTCTGCTTCTAACACATAGTACTGTGTAAAACACGATTAGGAAGTAGCTAAAGATAAGTCTAAGAAATGATAAAGCTCTAAATGACAAATTATAACACCACTGTGCCTTTCTCCATCATTCTGCTTCCAACATACATTGTTATGTGTAACAAGTGGAAAAAGAGTTAGTGATATAAGCCAAGACTACTTCAAAACAAGTTGTAATTCATTAGTATTCTGCTCTCTTAAAGATAAACAGTTTATGATAAAGAGACCATTAATCAGTTAGCATACAACTTGAGAAACTAAACTAAAAGCTAAACTAGAAAACAGAGTAAAAGGCAGCACTATGAATATGACAACTGAAACTACCACTAGATATAAAGCAAATACACAAACACACACACAATCCCGGGTTAAAAACCTGCAGAAAAACAAATATGATCAGTCAAAGTAAAGGCTGCAAATGAAATGATAATGAAGGTAAATCAAGCTGTACATGTTTCAAATAAAAGGAAAGTTCTGAATGGAAAATAAGGAAATAGCAAGATTATGAACATAAAATACTATACAAGGGCTGTCATGAACGGGGGCCCTCCATCCATAAAACCCAAAGAAGACTCAAGTGTTTGAAAACTTCAGAACAACACTGTCTTCTATTACTCCATATGCAGAAAAGTACAGTCAAGAGTGCTAGAACAGCACTATTAAAACAGAGTTTTGAAATGCACTAAAATTATAACGAGTACATAAAACACAGCAACTAAAAAGTAACATTAAGCGTACGCAGACGCTAGTTTTTATAGGCATCTGAAAGATTACCTAATGCGTAAAGCTAAAAACAGAAATTTAACTAATCTATCATGCGTATTAAAGGTTCAGCAACACGTAATGAGCCTCGTGGATGAGCTGGAGGTTTTGGTTGTCATGGGAATTGAATCCAGAGTTGGATTATGTCTCCCACAACCTGCGTAACACGGACAAATCACCATTTGCATTGACGTGACCCAACAGCTTACGCAACACCGTTTAAGCTGCCTTTGTTGACCGTGGCTTGACCCTCGTTGACCGGAGGTGTAGATGATGTGGCTGACCGAACCAATAGCACAGGAACCTTGAGCACCTTTATTCCCATGTGCCCATGTGGTTCGTTTTGCAAAATGACACGTGGAACCTTGAGATTAACAAAAAGGCTGCGGGATCACGAGATGGCTGCGGAATCGCTGAATGGCTGCGGAATTGCCAGACAGCTGCGGAATCTCTGTAAATATGTCAAAATCTAAACAAAACAGTCACACATTAGCAAAGTTCACTTGATCATGCTTAAAGACATCTAATGTAATGATCTGGGTAGGTTTACAAGGAAAATGAGGCAAAAGAGAGAGATAAGTGAGGAAAAACTGTAGGTAATAATGGATAATGAGGTGCAAGTTAGAGGCTCTACATACCCCCACTACGAGGGCATTGCATGTCCTCATGCAATCAAAAACACTATTTAATCCACCTGCTGAGATGCCTCTGCTAAGACATCTAGTCTTCTCTTCTTCCTCTGTGTGGCCACATTGACTCTTGGTTTCCTCAACAAGCATCTGAACTTTAGATTGATCAAGGCTCTATTTAGCTTTCTGCATTTCTTCTTTAGCTTTTTATTATTCCTTTGCCATAGGCCCAAATGTAACATGGTATTATCGTGAACCATCTTATCCACTTTAGCTTGCTCTTTAAATTTTTCATTTTGTTGTATGATATGGCGATTTAGAACTTCAATATCAAAAATTTCCTGTTTGAGTGAGTGAACTTGCTGCTCCAAAGGTAGAACAGTGCTTGGACCAGCAGTAGCTTGTTCTAACGTCTCCAGGTAATTATAAAATTTTTGTTGATCTGGGTCAATCTCTGGTGACTTCTTTGGACTAGGCTCATGCTCAAATTCGGATCCATGTTCAGATTCAGGTTCATGCTCAAAAGGACTTTCCTCACGTGGAGGACTAGTCTCAACATACTCAGCGTGTGGAGGGCTTTTCTCAAAGTCAAGTCTTGTAGCAACCTTTTCAGGTGTGCTCAAGTCAATGATGAGTGACTTTTTACCCTTTGTGGCCCCCACTTTATCTTGTATCCTTTTGCTCCTTCTCACGGTGGTGATACTCTGTTTTTCTTTTTGTGCCTTTTGCTTTTGTTTTTCCACCTTCTTGGAAAGGGCAGTCTCATGGAGTTTGGCCATTCTTTGTGCTAAGGGCTGAGTGTATTCTTCGCTGGAATTTTCAGGAGTAAGGTAAGTTTCTTGGACTACAGCTTTGCCTTTATCTTTCTTTTGTCTCTTCCTACTCTCCTTTTTATTTTGAGCAGCTTCTTGTACAATCTCTTGCAGGGTTTCTGTAATGATTCCTTGGGCTGTTTGATCAATGTCTATAGCAGGTTCAGGGGCAATTTCATGTTCAGAATGATGGGCAACATTTTCTTCTTCAACAAGGTCCTGGACAGTTTCTTCTTGGACAGCAGTTTCTGGGGCAACCTCTTCTCTTTTTCTTCTACTCTTTCTAGGCACAGAGGTTTCTCCTGCCTCTTCGAAGTGGTTTCTCACAAGAAATCTTTCCCAGGTGTCTCTTTTTGATTTCAACTGTTCTTCAACTAGCATCTTAACAAGACCATGATGATACAGATGTGGCTCAATGTTTCTTGGGTTCCTTTGGACAATTGAACACATTTTTCTAAGACTTGAGAGTAGAAAATATGGAAGGTTAATATCATCTCCTAAGAAATGCATCATGACTTTGGCATGGTAAACATATAAAACTCCAAACCTTCCCTCACAAGTAAAGAATTTTTGCACTAATAAAAGTAAAGTTGTCCATTCTTCCTTGACATAAGTAACAGGAATCCCTTTTGTAAAAATGCTGGTATCCATACCTGGATTCTTTAAAATTTGCTTCCACTGTTGATCTTGTACTGACCGATTTTTAAACCATCTTTCTCCAGTTTGTGGGAGTGAAGTGGCTTGTGCTATGCTGCTCTCAGTGACTGTAAACTTTAGATCCCCTACCTCCACTTGATTGTCTTTGTCTCTAAAAGACCGTGCAAAGGCCTTCGTAACCTCTTTGTGGTAACCTCTGAATTTCTGGATGCATTGGAGCCAGTTTGCTTTCTGTAATGCTTCTTTAACTTGAGGATATCCCTCCAAAAATTTTGAACCCTCTGGTTCTGCCCTTAAGAGTTTACCCATTGGCTCTACGGCTCTGTTCTAGAACTTTTGGAAAAGAAGGTTACACGGCTTCAACAGTGGCCTTAACACAGTAGATTTACGGCTCTAATGTAACAGTCGTAACATACTTTCACTGGTAATCAAAATTAGCAGAGAGGAAGGAGTAAAACAGAGTATGGCTAAGGTAGCAGCGTAGTGAGCACAGCGGAATAAGGGAACTGTGGAAATGAAACAGCGTGAATGGAATAATACGAGCGTAGGAGGGTTATGAAATGATGGGTAGAAACGGTTAGGTCCTTAGTCGGTCATGAATTTACACTTGGCTGCGGGATTATGACGTAGAGAGACGTAGTACAGTAGTCTACGTCACTTAGGTACAAAAACCTTAATGGAGGAGCAGCCGTAATGGAGTTTCAAAATCGTGATGAACAGGACCGATAAGTTTGGGGAATACGTGGATTTTTGGTCGCATGATGGGAAAGACTGGTAATCATTGCATTAAATGGCAAAAAACATATCCCAGAAACTTTGCAAAATGAGATAACCGTAGGTTTAAGATTTAGATCATACCTCATATCCGCGCTTGGATTGCTTTTGATCATTTTCCACTAACCCTTCATTGGTTTATTGCTGTTGCATGACTCTTTTCCACTTATTGTTGATGACTTCTGAACTGTAAATTTTTCAAACAGACTGTGTTTTTTTTTTTTTTTTATGCAAGTGCAGAGAGCTGCGGAATTGCTGAATGGCTGCAGAATTGCCAGACAGCTGCGGAAACTGTGGTGGTACTCTCCGGCTGCACAAAAAAACTTTAGCTACCTAAAAAAAATGACTTTATTGGTGGAATGAAATGTAATGAATGGATGGATGGAAAGAAATGAGGTGGAGTGAGAGTGATTAAATGAATGAGATGGTGGATGAGGTGGTTGTAATGATGAAATGAGATGGAATAAGGAGGGAAAAGAGAGATTTTTTTTTATAGAAAATATGGGGTGTCAGGTGGCCCTGATTTTCACCTCAGATTTTCTGTATAGGACTGCCAATCAGAGACTAGTTTTCAGGCCTATACATTTATTTATTTTATTTTATTTTATTTTTATTTTATTTTATTTTTTTTTCTCTTTTTTTTTTTTTTCAAAAACCAAAGCTTAGGCTGATGGAGGAGAAGAATCCTTCTCCACCAACCTGATTGCAGAATCTTCTTTAAACAACTTGACAAACTCTTCTTTTGAGAATGGCTTTTGGTAGATCTTCAAGCGATGGCCATTCACAATAAGAGGAGTATGAAATTCATCAATAGTTTTCACTCGAATTGCTCCATTGCTAAAGACTTCATCAATCTCATATGGCCCAAGCCAATGAGTTTGAAACTTTCCTTTGAAGTCTTCGAACTTTGAATCAAACAATAGAGCCCAATCTCCTTTCTGAAACTTTCTTTCTTTGATATGACGATCATGCCATTTAGATCTTTGGTGCTGAACTAGATCGGTCCTTAGAATTGCATCTTGTCTTATTTCATCTAGCTCATTTAGTTGGTCCATTCTGTGTTTTTGGGCTTCTGAGAGGCTCATTCCCAATTGGACTGCCATCTTGAAGGTCTTGATTTGGAACTCAATGGGAAGCAGGACTTCCTTCCCATAAACAAGTTCATACGGAGAATGTCCTGTTGTGTTCTTCCATGTAGTTCTATAGGCCCATAAGGCTTCAGGAAGCCTTTCCGCCCAATCTCTTCTATGAAGATGAACAGTCTTGGTGATAATGCCTTCAAGAAATTTATTGGTAGATTCCACTTGGCCATTTGATTGTGGATGGTATGGAGTAGATGTTGTGTGCTTGATCTTATATTCCTCCATCAGCTTCTCCATCAATTTAGATGTAAATTGGCTGCCCTGATCTGTCACAATTTCCTTGGGACACCAAAACGAGTGAAAATATCCTCAAAAAGAAATTGAACAACTGAATTTTCAGTGGCAGAAGGCAATGCTTTTGCTTCTACCCACTTAGTAACATAATCAGTACAAACCAGTATATACTTCTTTTGCTTTGATGGAGGATTAATTGGTCCAACGAAATCTAGAGCCCATTTCTCAAAGGGTTCGATGCATACCTGAGGCTGTAGTGGCATTTCATTTGAAGGAGTTGGTTTCCCAACTCTTTGGCAGTTGTCACACCTTCTAACATATTGTTTTGCATCTTTAAAGAGAGAAGGCCAATAATATCCTAGAGAAAGGATTTTATAGGCTGTCCTCTTGTCAGCAAAGTGCCCGCCGCATGGTTCATCATGACATGCCTTAAGAATGTCAGGCATTTCATCTTCCCGAACACACCTTCTGATTATACAATCTGGCCCTGTTTTGAACAATTCATTAGAAATCCAAGAAAAATGTGAACTCTCCTGAATGATTTTCCTTTTCTCATTAGGAAATAAGTGTAGAGGTAGCTTCCCTGTAACTAGATAATTAGCCATATCTGCATACCAAGGAGTTTTGGTAGTCACTGCAAACAAGTATTCATCTGGAAACTTATCTTCTACTGGAGAATCTTCATTAGTGTTTTGGATTCTAGACAAGAAATCAGCTACTGTGTTTTGCTTTCCAGGTCTATCTAACACAGTAATGTTGAATTCTTGTAAGAGTAAAAGCCATCTTGTAACTCTACCATTAGTAACAGGTTTGTTCATTAAATATCTTATGGCAGAGTGATCAGTATGGACAAAGGTTTCATAGCCGGTTATGTAGTGTCTAAACTTATTGATCGCATGTACCACAGCTAAGAACTCTTTTTCTGTAACAGTATAATTTAACTCAGTGGGAGTCAAATTTTTACTGGTGTAATAAATGGCATAAGGGATCAAATCCTTTTGTCCCAAAACAGCTCCTAGAGCTGTATCTGAAGCATCAGTAGAAATGTGGAAAGGGAGTTTCCAATTTGGCCCCCTTAAGATGGGTGCTTCAGATATTCTAGTTTTTAAAGCTTCAAAAGCAGATTGACACTCAGGATCCCACTTGAACTCACAGTCTTTGGTAAGCAATTTGAAAAGAGGAGATGCTATCTTAGTGAAGTTTTCAATAAATCTTCTGTAATATCCAGTAAACCCAAGAAAACTTCTAACATCTTTCTGGCAATTTGGAACAGGTAACTTAGAGATGACTTCAACTTTGGATCTATCAACCTTAATCCCATCTCCTGAAATATGATGTCCTAAAACAATCCCTTCAGTAAACATCATAAAACACTTTTCATGACTTAAAGAAAGATTTGTTTCCTTACATCTTACCAGTACTTTTTCCAAATTTTCCAAAGCTTCTTCAAATGTATTACCATAAACTGTGAAATCGTCCATGTAGACCTCTACACAATCATGAATCAGATCTGAAAAGATTCCTAGTACAGCCCTTTGAAATGTAGCGGGTGCATTGCACAATCCAAAAGGGAGTACTCGGTAGGCAAAAGTTCCCCAAGGACAAGTAAATGTGGTTTTGTCTTGATCTTCAGGTGCTACCTGAATCTGATTATACCCACTAAAACCATCCAAGAATGAGAAATACTTTTTACCTGCTAAAGTGTCTAGTACCTGATCAATAAAAGGTAGAGGGAAATGATCCTTTAAGGTTGCCTTGTTCAATTCTCGATAATCAATGCAAACTCTCCATTTACCATTCTTTTTGGGCACTATAACCAAGGGAGAGACCCATTGGCTATCTGAAATGGGGTAAATGAAGTTTACCTTGAGCAATTTCTGAAGTTCTTCTTTCACGATTTCCCTAAGGTTTGGATTCATCCTTCTTTGTGGTTGCCTAATAGGTCTGCTGTTTTCTTCAATATAGATGTGATGAATACAAGTCTTAGGATCGATTCCTTTCATGTCAGTGTATTCCCATGCAAATGCAGTGGAATGTTTTTGCAAAATTTTGGTTAATTCTTCTTGTTGTGATCTTTCCAAGTTTCTGTTAATGTTCAATGTTTTTCCTGGAAGGATTTCAACTGTAGAACTACCAAACTCTTCCATTGAGAAGAGAGACATCTGTCTAGAGGAGAGATATTCAATGTCTGCATCTAACTGAAACTGTGTAGAGTCATATTCTAAAGGTATTTCAAAATTTTCTAATGTATTTAGAATTTGATTGTCTTCACTAATCTCAGAGATGGTTAGAACAGGTTGAATAGTATCCTCATCATCGACCCACTCATCTTCTCCTATTTCTGTTATTTCCTTTGCTGAAGGATACAAGTTGAATTTCTTGGTAGAATTACCATCTGATATATACATGTCCCCAGACCTACAACTGATGAAGGCATCAGCTGTTGCTAGCCAAGGTCTTCCTAAGATAAGAGGATGTCCTCCTAGATTGTTCTTGGGAGTTAGAATCATAAAATCAACTGGATATTCCCAAGAGTCTAGGGAGACTGGAATGTCTTCCAATACACCATCAGGTTTAATGATTGATCTATCTGCAAGTTGCAGCAAAGTAGGTGTCCATGGTCTGTCTACTCATGATGTTGATAGCGGCTCCTAAGTCAATCAAAGTATTTGGGATTCCAACCCCATTAATATGAGTCTTGACAATAGGACTACCGGGATCCACGTACTTTTGCATGGTAATCTTACCCATCATAATGTCTGCAATTTTTCCAACTAGATGTATCCTTTTGGTATCTCTGGTTCTTTTTACTGTTTTCTTCAAACTCAACTCCTTTATTGTCTTTGCTAGAATGGGAATTTCCTTAATGGCTTGTAACAAGGGAATCTTGATACAGACATTCTTCAATTCATTTAGAAAACTATAGTCAGGCAACCAAATTTGCTTCTCCACTCCTTTGTCAATTTGTAATCTTTCAGGAAAAGGAGGTGTAGCTAAAGATGTAGGTTGCTCAACTATGGGAGTTGTAGAGGTTGATTCTTTTTCTTTTTCATTTTGGATATTTTGGTTTTGAAGTGATACTTCAGAACCCTTATTGACTTTGAGAGATTCTTCCTCATAAATGCTTGGTTGTTGAACACTTGTAGAAGGTTGGTCTAGGATTCTACCTGATCTGAGTTGTACTTCATTGAGAGGAACAACCATATAGGTAGGGAATGGTTGACCTTCCATCATGTAAGCATTTTGAGGGTTCCTATTATTTGGATTTGGTAATGGCTGAGAGGGAAGTTGGTTTGACTTCTGCTGGGATTGAAGCGAGAGTTGAGAATTTTGATTTTGTGGAGGAGGTTGTTGTTGTTGAGGGTATGGCAATGATAGTTGTTGACCTTGATTTGGAAGTTGTGGAGCTTGCTGATTCTGAAATGATGGAGGATATTGATAGAATTGAGCAAGTCTCCCATAAGGATTTTGCATGCTTTGTATCCATGCTTGAAAAGCATTTTGAGGTTGAGGCCAAGGTTGTTGCCAAGGATTCCAATTTGGTTGGGGTTGAAAATTCATAGAGTTGTTAAACCCTTGATTTTGTTGCCCTTGCCAAGGTCTCCTTGCAACAAAACAAAGAGATTCAAGTGTGTTTGGATCCTCTTGAAAGACTGCTTTGAGGCCAGGTATTGAAGGACAATCCTTGGTCTCATGAGTTTCTGAGCAAATTACGCATGTTTCTACAACGTGTGTGTCCAAGGGACATTCCCTTAAAGCATGTTTCTTTCTACATTTCGGGCAAAAGATGGCCAAAGCCTCAGCTTCTGCTTTTTGTTTATTGTGAATCTTAAGGGTATCTAGTTGTTCACTAAGACTCCCTAAGATGTCAGTTTTGAATTCATCAAGCATATTGCCGATTTCAGCCCTACTTACTGATCCTGTTGCAGACTTATTTGCTCTAAGGAGAGAAGGATCTCTAGGCCCTTTTTGAGTTTTCGATTTGCCCCTTGAGAGATGGATACAGAGTTCTGCTATATCATTGAGTGAAAGTTGAGAAATATCCCCTTTCCCCATCATGTTTAAGATATCTATCCATTCATCCCTAATGGCTTTTAATAAGAGGGCTTTTAAGGTCTCTTCATCCAAGCTACTCATTTTTGCTCTTTTCAAGTTATATTGAAATCTTTCAAGTAAATCTTCTAAGCTCTCATCTTCTCTTTGCATCATTTTAAATACCTCGTCCTTGTGATTAGTAGGCATACAATAGTCCAAATACCTATCCAAAAATGTCTGTTTCATTTCATCCCAAGACCTAATGGATTGAGTGAGTAACCCCATGAACCATTTCAAAGCTTGATCTTTTAATGTTGAGGGGAACAATTTGAGTTTCTGGGTATCATCCAGATAGTCATAAGTTCGACACACAACTTCAAATTCAAATAAAAATGTTTCAGGGTCCTCAGTTCTTAACCCATGGAAGTTTGGGAGGACAGATGGTGATATGTTTTTCATAGTGGCTCGGGAATCCTCATTAACAATGGGAAACCCAAATGAATTATCCCCATCTCTATTTCCTCCTCCAAGGGGACCTCTACCTCCTCCATTATTATTGTTATTTCCTCCTCCTCCTCTACCTCTACCTCTACCACCTCCTTCTTCCTCTGCCATGATGGTTCTCCTAGGGATTTCAAAATCTTCTGGTTCCTCTACAAAGGGTGAATGAGAAGAGATTTCTCCTTCTTCTTCAGGTGATTCTACTTCCTCAATTACAATTGGTCTTTCTGAAGGAGAAAAAGAAGAGTCTCTTCTTGGTTCAAATTCAATAGAAGGTGTGGGAGAGTCAACTCTTGGCTCTTGAATTCCAGGAATTCTAGGACTAGGAGTGTCGGTTGGAGATAAGGGAGGTGTCTCTTGTCTATCCCTTGAAGCAGATGGACTTGTAAAAATTGAATTTCGAGCTCTAGCTAAAAACCTTCCCCTAGAATCTCTAGCTCTATGCATGTCATTTTTTTTTTATTTTTCTTCAAGTCAAGTTAATAGTTCTTTTTCTGATCTTCCAGGTCACTCTAGGTGCAAGAAGAGAGCATACTCAAGAAACTACTAAATCAATAACTTTCTCTTTTCTGATCCTCCAGATCACTTTGAAGTGCAAGAGGAGAGCATACTTTGATAGGTTATCAACTTCTTTCCTTGAAATTTTATGTTTTTTTTTTCTAAGAATATGGCTACTTAATTTCACTTCCCCGGCAACGGCGCCAAAATGTTTAGTCAATTTAGTGTTCCTAAATTGATGTCATTAATTGTCAACCCGGGGCTCGTAAGCTGATGAAGTGAAGGTGTACTATATGTACTTAAGCAACCTCTTAGAGTCTTTTTGTCGTTTGGGGTGTTGTTTGTGGTTAATTTATCTTCCTAAGATGGAGTGATGATTTTATAAACAGATGAGTGATGGTGTGTGTAAGGTGAATTCTAGATGAGTGAGGGTGTGTGATTGGTGGTTTCTAACTACCTGCTGAATTTGCAAAGGAGAAACTTTAAAGGAAATAAATAACTTGAAATGAACTGAAAGCAAAGAACCACTTTCTAATGGCATTAGTCACTACTCATGTTGCTGCAAATAAAAAGATAAGAAAATCACTTCAAAGACCAATGATAATGTTTATCTCTTCCTAACTCTCTGCTTCTAACACATAGTACTGTGTAAAACACGATTAGGAAGTAGCTAAAGATAAGTCTAAGAAATGATAAAGCTCTAAATGACAAATTATAACACCACTGTGCCTTTCTCCATCATTCTGCTTCCAACATACATTGTTATGTGTAACAAGTGGAAAAAGAGTTAGTGATATAAGCCAAGACTACTTCAAAACAAGCTGTAATTCATTAGTATTCTGCTCTCTTAAAGATAAACATTTTATGATAAAGAGACCATTAATCAGTTAGCATACAACTTGAGAAACTAAACTAAAAGCTAAACTTGAAAACAGAGTAAAAGGCAGCACTATGAATATGACAACTGAAACTACCACTAGATATAAAGCAAATACACAAACACACACACAGTCCTGGGTTAAAAACCTGCAGAAAAACAAATCTGATCAGTCAAAGTAAAGGCTGCAAATGAAATGATAATGAAGGTAAATCAAGCTGTACATGTTTCAAATAAAAGGAAAGTGCTGAATGGAAAATAAGGAAATAACAAGATTATGAACATAAAATACTATACAAGGGCTGTCATGAACGGGGGCCCTCCATCCATAAAACCCAAAGAAGACTCAAGTGTTTGAAAACTTCAGAACAGCACTGTCTTCTATTACTCCATATGCAGAAAAGTACAGTCAAGAGTGCTAGAACAGCACTATTAAAACAGAGTTTTGAAATGCACTAAAATTATAACGAGTACATAAAACACAGCAACTAAAAAGTAACATTAATCGTACGCAGACGCTAGTTTTTATAGGCATCTGAAAGATTACCTAATGCGTAAAGCTAAAAACAGAAATTTAACTAATCTGTCATGCGTATTAAAGGTTCAGCAACACGTAATGAGCCTTGTGGATGAGCTGGAGGTTTTGGTCGTCATGGGAATTGAATCCAGAGTTGGATTATGTCTCCCACAACCTGCGTAACACGGACAAATCACCATTTTCATTGACGTGACCCAACAGCTTACGCAACACCGTTTAAGCTGCCTTTGTTGACCGTGGCTTGACCCTCGTTGACCGGAGGTGTAGATGATGTGGCTGACCGAACCAATAGCACAGGAACCTTGAGCACCTTTATTCCCACGTGCCCATGTGGTTCGTTTTGCAAAATGACACGTGGAACCTTGAGATTAACAAAAAGGCTGCGGGATCACCAGATGGCTGCGGAATCGCTGAATGGCTGCGGAATTGCCAGACAGCTGCGGAATCTCTGTAAATATGTCAAAATCTAAACAAAACAGTCACACATTAGCAAAGTTCACTTGATCATGCTTAAAGACATCTAATGTAATGATCTGGGTAGGTTTACAAGGAAAATGAGGCAAAAGAGAGAGATAAGTGAGGAAAAACTGTAGGTAATAATGGATAATGAGGTGCAAGTTAGAGGCTCTACACTTGGTGAGCTTGGCTCTCCTTGGTCTTCCGAAGAGTTGGCATTCCTATCAGGACTCTGTCAATGGTCGGGAGAAATTGCCAGGATGGGAGAGACTTTGGTCAGATCTTGTGCAGGAGGAGATCAGGCGGAATACCAGGGACAGATCTTCATCAAAGGCACCTGATGAAGAAAATTGCGCTTTGGCTGCCAAAGCAAAGAAGGGGAAGAACAATAAAGCTTCTCATTCCGGTGTGAAATGCAAGAAACAGGATATGTCCAAGGTGAAGTGCTTTCACTATCACCAGCACGGACACTATGCCAAAAATTGTCCGCAGAGGAAGAAAAATAAGCAAGCTGCTAGATCTGTAGTGGGAGAGGCCTTAGCCTCGCAGTTTGAGCTTGATTTTTCATTGATCGCATGCTTGGTATCAAGTGTGATGGGATCTGTATGGTTCTTTGACAGTGGTGCGTCTTTTCACATGACAGGAGATCGAGATTTTTTTCTGATCTGGAGGAGAAGGATCTTGGAGTGCACATCGAGATGGGCGATGATGGTAGATACAATGCGACCAGTATCGGTACCATTTCCTTTCAGAGGGAGTCTGGTAAGCCCTTTGTATTGAAGGAAGTGATGCATGTTCCAGGATTGAAGAAGAATCTTATCTCTGTGGCGATGTTAGAAGACAAGGGATATGATTTTGTTTTCAGTGAGGGAAAGGCATTCCTGCACAGCAAGACAACTGGAGAAACCCGAAAGATAGGGGTTCGAGTGAGGAACCTTTATCAGTTGCATGTAGATGGCTATGCAGCAATGGCATGCAAGGCAGAAGGATTGGTAAACTGGGATGATGGCGAGCTGTGGCACAGGAGATTGGGTCACCTTCACCATGGAGCCTTGAAGATACTACAACAGATCACTACTGGGCTTCCTAGAGGCACTCTTGCACAGTCAGATCAGTGCAAGGGGTGTACATTGGGAATGTTTGTGAAAGACACCTTTCACGAGAAGGATAGTCGCGCCACAACGATCCTTGAGAGAATTCACACAGACGTGTGTGGACCTTTCTCAGTTGCTTCGACAGCAAAGCACAGGTATTATGTGATCTTTGTTGATGATTTCTTTCGAAAGTGGTGGATATTCTTCATGCAGAAGAAGAGCGAGACATACTCAAAGTTCTGTAAGTTCAAAGCACTGGTCGAGAAGGAGTCGGGGAAGAAGGTGAAGGCTCTTAGGAGCGACAATGGTGGTGAATACATCTTTGGTGAGTTCAAGGACTTTTGCAGCGTAGAAGGGATTCGAAGAGAGCTCATAGCTCCCCATAACCCACAGCAGAACGGGGTTGTTGAGCGGAAGAATAGAACGATCGCGGGTGCTGCATGGGAGATGTTGCATGATCACGGCCTACCCCTTCACCTGTGGGTGGAAGCATGCAATACTACAGTATATGTGCAGAACCGTTGTCCTCACAGGATACTTGGCATGAGTACACTCGAGGAGGCTTATTCTGGTAAGAAGCCTGATCTTTCTCATTTGAGGATTTTTGGTGCTAAAGTTTACATGCATGTGATGAAGGATGCCAGGAAGAACCTGGAGCCAACCGCAGAGGTTGGTATATTTTTGGGGTACACTGATACACCCCACAACTATCGTGTGTATTTTCCAGACAGTGGCAAGACTGTTGTGCGACGAGATATAAAATTTCAGGAGGAGAAAGCCATGAAGTGTTTGCTTGAGAGGGAGCCACACTTGCATGCAGATGAGGAGCTATTAGTTTCTAAGGATGAGCTTCAGGACGTGGATCAGCCACAGGACAAAGTTCATGGAGTGGAAGAGACCACTCATGCAGCGCCAACCATCAGAGGGCGAAAGCGCTTGACAGAAGTTGAGCGACTGGCTCAAGATGCAGAGAAGGTTGTAGGACCACCTACAGCTCAACGTAGACAGAGACAGTCACCTGATCAGTACACTGGATACATGGCTCTTGTGAGCAAATGTGTTGTGACTGAGCCATCCTCTTTCGAGGAAGTTGTGGAGAATCCCGCATGGGTAGATTCCATGGTGGAAGAGTATGATTCGATTGTCAGAAATAGTGCATGGGAGATTGTCCCAAGACCGGAAGGGAAATTAGTGGTGGGTTCAAGATGGATCTACAAAGTTAAGCAGATAGCTGACGGGAGTGTGGAGAAGTACAAGAAAAGATTTGTTGCCCGAGGCTTTTCATAGATAGAGGGGATCGATTATGAGGAGACCTTTGCACGTGTCGCAAAGTATTCTTCCATATGGACGATTCTTGCTCTCTCAGCGCAGATGGGGTGGCACATTCATTAGATGGATGTGAAGACTGTGTTCCTCAATGGAGTCATTGAGGAGGAGGTGTACATAGAGCAGCCCGAAGGTTTTGAGGTCTTCAGCAGTGAGTCGCATGTGTGCAGGCTCAAGAGAGCACTGTATGGGTTGAAACAAGCACCACGTGCTTGGTACACACGGATAGAGAGTTATTTCACCGGACTTGGATTCTCCAAGAGTGAGGCGGATCGTAACCTATACCAGATTGTGGTGGAGGGTAAGTTGCTTATCATTGTACTTTATGTAGATGACTTGATTCTAACAGGTGATGAGCTATTGATACTTTCATGCGAGGATGATCTTGCTAAGGAGTTTGAGATGAAGGACTTGGGCCTCCTTCATTATTTCTTGGGATTGGAAATTTGGCAGCACAGTGATGGGCTATTTGTTTCCCAGGGTAAGTATGCTCGGGAGATACTGGAGAAGTTCAACATACATGGCTGCAAGCTTGTTGATACTCCTGTTCCTGGAGGATGGAGGAAGGAGGATGCTACTTCGGCAGAAGTAGTGGATGCCACTGTTTATCGACAGTTGGTCGGGTCGCTTATGTATTTGGTCAATACACGACCCGATATATGCTATGCTGTTAACCAGCTTTCACAAGCTATGGTTAAGCCAACCAAGTTCTTCTGGAAGTCAGGCAAGCATGTATTGCGTTATCTCATAGGCATATCGGGATATGGATTATGGTACAGACAGGAGGATGAGGTGAAGCTATGTGGCTTCACGGATGCAGATTGGGCAGGGAGCCCAACGGACAGAAAGAGCACATCTGGAGGGGTCTTCAGTATCGGGTCGACAGCAGTTTCTTGGTACAGCAGGAAGCAGAGATCCGTGGCACTCAGTTCAGTAGAGGCTGAGTATATGGCAGCAAGTTTGGCTACATGCGAGGCTATATGGATGAGGAAGATCCTGGTCGGGTTGTTCGGTTCATACTTGGAGCCTACTGTGATTTACTGTGATAACCAGAGTTGCATTAAACTCTCGGCTAATCCAGTATTTCATGATAGATCCAAGCACATTGACATCAGGTACCATCATATCAGAGATTGTGTGCAGCGGAGAGTCATGTTACTTTCATACATTCCAACGGAGGATCAGGATGTTGATATCTTGATGAAGGCGCTCACCAGGAGCAAATTCGAATACCACCGTGACAGGATAGGGGTTTCTGATAATCCATATTTTGTTGAGACGGAGTGTTGAGAATGCAACAAGATGATGGAGCTCAGTGGAAAGAAGTCGCCTTCACTAAGTGGGCCCGCAGGCTATTTTTGGCGCAAAGTCTATTTTTAGACTATGTCTATTTTTAGACATATGGATCATGGTCTATGAGTTGCAGGATGCTATTTGTGGATGATTGGTCATGTTGGTAAAAATAGATGGACTTCTATTTTTAGACATATGGGCGGTTTCTATTTTTAGACTGTCAGGCTAAAAATAGAACAGTCGAATATTATTGTCTCATAATAATATTTTGACTATAAACATTATCTTATCCTCTTGGAGCACTTCGGTTTCAGCTACAGATGTGGCACATGCAGCTGTCAGAAGGAAATACACTTTTCTTGTGGGTCAGTTGAGCTATTGCATGCAGGACTTCAGTTAGAACTCATGTGGTTGAGTTTGGTGGAGTTGATGGAGTTGTGTTTAGTTTGACTTGGTTAAACTAGTTGTATTTAGTCTAACTGCAAATAGACTAGTGATGAGTGATGTGAATTAATTGTTAAATTAATTCACTAATTATTAACTCATAAAGCAACTAAAGAATACATCAGTTAACTCAGTGCATGTACAGTTCAGTTGAGACAGGTGTTAGAGGTTGAGATTTCTATCAGTTGTGACTATAGTTGTGCATGATATTTGCACAAGCATGGATGGAGATTTCCCATGAGGCTTGCGTAGTATAACCAAAAGGAATTCGATTTCACAGAGTGATTGATCAGATCTGAGCTGTTTTTGTGTGTAACAGGTGGAGATAGTACTGAGTACTTGTGAGGATTATTGTACTATGTATTGTTACATGTTCTCTATCATCATAATATACAGATAGTGTGGGGTTTTCAGCTGTATGCTTTCCCCGGGTTACATACTGTGTTAATGTGTGCATGCGATTGATGTTTCATTGTTTTTAATGCTACTAAATTGATGATCAACATAGAGGAGGTTATGTATTGTGCATGTATTCTGCAATAGTGTATAATCGGGATAATCTCTGTGAATAAGTGTCATTTTATTCAAAATTTCTACAAAAGGTGCATCAAAATATTTTTGGAGTGTCCCAAAGGTAAATATACAATTCTTGTCTCGTATAAAATAAAATATACATTTATTGTGGTGATAGTATCCACAAGATTCTTAGAACTAGTGGTATAGTGTTTGGCAATGAATGAAAAAGCAAGAAAAGGGGGAAAGTATCTAACACCTGTACACTCAAGGCTAGTCTGAGATAGTGCTTATTCTTGGGGCTTGGTTTTCAAGCCAAAGTCCAACGTTCACTCTAGACTAACTATGATCATCAATAAACACTTGGTGAATGCTAATAGTCAACCAGTAAACCAATCACACAACAATTTGAAACCGAATAGGTCAAAATGAAAATTAAGTATGTTAACGCAAGAGTTCAATAGGAACTTGAATTTAGTTACTCGTGCCTACTAGGGAGATATTTCCATTAAAGGAAATCATAACACAAGAAACAACAAAACAAAGTGTAAGTGATCTGAATGATGATGTTACCAAAAATGTAAGTGAAGGACTCGGAAATTTATAGTGATCATGGGAATGATAGATGTCGAACAGAGCATGATGATGTTGTTGGAGAGGGATATATCATTATGGAGGGATGGATTTAGTTTCTAAAAGGGTCTCAACTCAATCTACCCAGTTGGATGGATTGTTTATCTCAGATACATTGATATTGGTTAAATTCAGCTTATCGGGTTCATGAGGGTAGGAGAGGGAGGCGAAATAGAGATGGGAAGCTTAATAGTGATCCAGAAGGAAAATATATGCCTACATTTAGAGGTAAAGGGAATGATAGGGGGGTAATTTGATTCAAACAAAGGGTGAATTATGCTTCCCTAAATGGACATCATGAGGCTGTGTTTAAGATTCACCATTCTGAAGTTGCGATAAGACTAGAGTGTAAGCACAAGAGAGAAGCTAAACATATTGTGGGTTGTGAAGAGGGCCAAGAAGTCCCTTTCTAGTTCTTCCTCTTTTATATTGGAGACACAAGATTTAAGAGTGTTTATAAGGTAGCAGTAAAGATGAGATGGATTGTCAAGCATATGCTGGCAGGGGTGTTGTTGGACTGTCACAGTGGAAGAAATGATCTAATGGATAAAATGAATGTCTACTGAAAAAGAAAATTTCAATGTTGAGGTGAAACTTGGGAGGGGTAGCTGATGGTTCCCTATGCTAGGTCAAGTGCTTGCAATGGATTAAAGATCAACTTCTGCTACAAAGTCTCACGAGGAATATGATTATGCAATAAATGCACCTGAAGAATTGGAAGTCAAAGTCTAGGACTCATTATAAAGAAGCGGTTCAAACAATAACCACTAAGTTTTGAATGGGATCTAATATTTGACTTTCTCAAAATTGAATGAAGTTGGAACCACTCTGAAACAACTCGAAACAATTAATGTTAATATTAAAAATTTCAGTAAAAGTTGACATTATCCTTATCTTTCCTTTTCAAAAAGGAAAGATAAGGAGAATTTCAACTTTTACTTTAACTTTAAAAATTAATATTACCATTAATTACTAGGGTTAGGTTTTGTAGGGACCTCGAGTTAATAATTTTTTTTTTCCTTTTCAGTATTTTTTATTAAAAAATTATTATTTGGTGGTCATTAGCTATGTTGCATTACATTCTTCAGAATTGGTCAGTTTATTAGAGAACTAGTGAATTTGGTGTTTTAAGGTCAGTTCAATACAAGACTGACCTTAGCCAATCTGAACCACCAAACTAGACTAGTACAACTCTAAAACCATTGGGACCAACCAATTCCACTAGTTCTAGGCTAGTTCCAATAAGATTTTTCCCTTCTCATCTTCCTCTGAAGTCATTTTGTTGGATCCTTTCAGGAATGGTGATTTGGAAAGTTCCATAAACTGTCGAATTGTTGTGAGCACCTAAGATCATAAGTAGTTAAGCCTTGGCAAACAGAAATTTACAAGGACCTAGTACAGGCATCCAAAAAGATATTTAGTGAGGATGTGCATGCAAGGAACTATTATAGACCTCCCCAGATACTTAGTGAGGACGCGCATGACCAAAAAGCATAAAAAAAAATATCCACCCTCTCAAACCATGCCCAAAACATTGAAGTGTGATGCAAAACAAACTGCTGGTAGGCTATTAATGCTACCAACAATCATTCGCTCTCTAATTTCACAAGAAGCTCCTAATCAAGCTACCTCCTCCACTATGGTTATAGCAAGTTGTTGCAACTGTGTGAGCTTCAAGAAATTAAAACTACGTTCGAATCTCCACCAATTTTAGGCGACTTGACTTCTCTTCATGCCCCAACTATTTTGGGTTGATTGATTAGTTAACTAGATGATCACCAAGTTTGACTGAAGTCCCACTGCTTAAATGACCTTCCACTAGTTCCTCCAAAAGTTAGAACTAGTTTAACTGACAACAACTTGAGATAATTGACCTTTATTGCCACAAGTTAGCAATCGCATATGCATAACTGAACTCTAACTCCTCCAACTAGAATTTATTGAGTAAAATAGGTGACACAAGCCATGTCACACAAGTTAACATCATCCAAGTTGTCTGTTGATGCGGAAATTTGAATTTTTTCAATTTAATCAAGGAAAAATCAAATTGAGAATTTCTTGCTGCATTTTTCAACACATAGTTCATTGGAATGTATTACTTTCACTATGAAATTGGCATAGTTCACAAGTTAAGTTCATAAGGTTTTGGGCTGATGTGGTTCTATGTGTTGTGTATATAAATAATAGGTGTCCAACTCTTGCTATTAGAAACAAGACTCCCTATGAAATGTGGTATGGCCACATTCCATGGGTGAGGCATCTCAGGGTTTTTGGTTCCTCATATTATGCCTTCATACCTAAGGAACAGATAAAAAAACTCAGTGCAAGGAGTCACAAATGTATCTTCTTTGGGTACTCATACCTCCAAAGCATACCATCTCTATGATGAAGTGAATAAGAAGTTTATAATATCTAGAGATGTGATCTTTCTTGAGTCTTCCAAGATTGACAATGTTGTTGAGTGGTAGCTTAATTGTTTGGATATATTCGAACATGCAAAGTATTTTCAAGAGTTTGATAGTGAGATTCCACATCTCCTTCTCTTAGCTCTATAATTTCTATGAAGAGCCTTGAAGAAATCAGGTTGAAGGAAATTCCTTCACCCGCTTTGTCAGGAAAGAGCTAAGAGACTATTGGTAGTAGGTAGCCAAATCTGACAAGCGGTGAGGGTACATGCAAGATACAAAGCAAGGATTAATGCAAAGGAGTAATGCAGAAGAGTGTACTGACTACATACATATCATCAAACATCTTTCATCCCACTTAGGATGCCTTGCATCGTGCCTGGTTAGTCATAATATCATGTTGGTCACAACCTTAGTGGCTTAAATAAACAAGTGGTAATACTCTTCATCTTCTAGAGATCCCCGCCAAGATGTATTGCATTATCAGAGATCAAGAATCTCTCTAACCGAGATGCAATTTGGTGGGCACCTGCACGGTTGTTGTTCCAAGTATAAACGCCATTGTTGAATTCCATATATATAAGCCTATTATTATGAATGTAGTTTTTGAAGTGCGTGCTTTCACAGTCCAGCTTGATCTGTCCTCCTCTTTTTTCCTCGAATCTTGTAATCATGTTGAAGTCCCCTCCTGTGATCCAAAGTGGGTGGGATCTTTCTGAGTTGATCTGAGTTAGGGTGTTCAGTGTGTCTACTTTGTTCATTGCCTCCTGGGGGAAGTAGACATTAGTTAAGTGTCCATGAACATTTGTCCCTGTTAAATGAATCTTGGCCTGAATAAAGTGCTTACTGGAATGTATGTTGGTAAGTGTTATAGCTCTATCATCCCGAACGATGGCTAGCCCTTCTGAGGCTCCCATGGCTTCCACTGTCACTTCTTTGCTTCCTGGCCACGCTTTGGCAAGGATCTGATCCAACGTTGTGGAATTACACTTGGTCTCTTGAAAGAAGAGAATTTGAGGCTTTTCTTGTTGTAGCATGTTCTTTATTAATCGTCCCTTCCCCGGGCTGTTGAGCCCTCTGATGTTCCATGAGATGAGCTTCATGATTCACAATTGGGAAGGGGATTATAGTATTTGGTGAGCTTGGAGTATCTTCCAGATTCCACCAACATCTCCCCTATGCGGATGGTTCTCTAAAGATCGATTTTCTGTCCTCGTTTCTTGTTGTCTTTGAAGATATTTCTTCCATCCCACTAACTACTATTTTGGGCACCTAATGATCTTTGCTTCTGTCTCTTGAGAGAATTACTTCTAATTTCTCTAGCTATCTCTCAGGAGTTTTGTCATATTCCTTTTTCTTACAAGCCTATTCAAGTCCCAATATATCTAGATCTCTGATGTCGAAGCTCTCCGATTCCTCTTCCATGTGCTGTACTGTTTCCTGCTCCGCCTCTGTATCACCTACAATCGTGAGCTGCATCTGAGTGCTATCTACCTCCATACCTTGAGCAGTCCTTTTCTGTATGTTACTGGGAGAGGGCATTTTGGTGTCCGTGGGTTGCTTAGAAGTGAGGGCTTTCTTTGAGCTTGATGGATCAGAATGGGCGGAAGTCTTAGGAATGGCTTTAGGTTGTTTCTAATTATCTAAAATATGAACCTCCGGCTGGAGCAGGATTTCAAAGTTGTTGCTTGTTGAAGGCAAGGAGGTGCTAGTGACAGGTTTTTTGATTGAGCTAGAGGACTTTTTATGGGTATTTTTATGATTGGGAACTTTTGTAAACCCATCCGAGTCAGATTTTTCCATTGAAGGGGTGGTCGTGGATTTCATATTGGAGGGACAGTCTCGGAATAAATGGCCCAGGGCGTGGCATTTTCGACAGTGGAATGGTACATGCTCGTAATCTATTGTTTGTAACCATTCATAATCATCATGGTAGAGGCTTACCGCGTCCAGGAGAGCTTTGCTGAGGTGCATGTATACACAGATCCACACATAGGAAGTGTATCACTTCAGCTTTGTCTCCTCTGCCACTTTGATGAATTCGCCTAAACCATTCCCAATCTCTCGCAAAGAGTCTTCGTCCCAATACTCCAGAGGGAGAGAATAAAGGCGCAACCACACTGGGGCCCAGCTCAGATCTTCTTTGTCCGGGTTAAAGCACTCGATCCATCCTCTTGGGTATAGCCCTGTTGCGTTGAAGAAATATGGTCCTCCATCCAATACGCTATTTCGGTCCTCCAGACAATTGAAAATGGCAGTAAAGAAGCCCTTAGGCCCTAACTGCAGTGTTATGTGCCCTTTTGGCTTCCATTTGGCTGCGATCCAGCCATGCAAAGCTTTCTCTGTTGGCCGAAGGCCTATGAAATTTCCTATCAAAGCGTGATCCCTCATAAACTAGATCTGAGTGTTGATGTACTGACTTGGGAGCTCGATTTTGGGTCTATCAACTGCTACCAGCTTGCAGGTGTTTGACGTCACTCATGGTTCTTCATTTGTGTTGTTATTCGTTGGTGTATTTTCATTCTATGTTATTGTATCTTCTGGATGGTCCATCGTGACATTTTTAGTTTGTCACAGACCGTTTTCCGTATCAGTGGGGGGAGGCATCATGTCGTCCCCCTGACGGGATTCCATTGCGCGATAATTGTTCCTTATTGTGCTGTAGCTACCTTATGGCTGAAGGTTAATGGTAGAACGACGCAGTCTGTGAAGCTCTGCTAGTTGCAGAGTAGTGTCAAACCCTAAGCACTCCACTCTCCATTTTCTTTTTTTTGACATAAATGGTTAGTTTTTATTTAAAATTCGGCGGATCAGCTGTCGAGGACTTTAACACTGAAACCCTGTATTTCCTTGTTATAGTTGGCAGGGAAAGAAGATTTTGCTTTTGAATAGTCTGCTGAATGAGTTACACTGTGAATGCAGATAGAGGCTTGAAAAAGAACTTGATTTGGTTTTAGAATGGTGCCTTGAAATTCCACTGCTTTTGCTTTCTGTGACGTAGCTCTGCTTCCTAGCTTGTAGAGAGGAGATCCAATGCGCCGGAGTGCTAGATCATCCCAAGAATCACTGTGTTTTCTTTTTGAAATGTCTGGTGGAGTGTTATATAGTGTTCAAGAATGCCAAGAGTGGTAAATTGGCCTTGAAGAGGCCCTCGTGAACTCCCCAACACCTACCCAGACATAGCAGTGAGTTCCAATGATGAACAGAGATCGAAAATGCCACGGTTATGTTCTGAATTTTCCCTTGTGGATGAGTCTGCGTTTCCTAACAGCAGCCAGCTCAAAATGGTTCGGTCCCGAAGTCTGGAGAATCTGAATCAGCGAAATGCTCAAAGGAATAGAGGCCCAGACAACTCCAAAATTAAGGAATGTTGCAGTCCGATTCAACATCATTTACTAACAGAGATCTCCTGCTCCTGAGAGAGCCTAGGTTGGCTGCCAAGTCCACCTGTGAGTTTAACATCCTCAGAACATGATAGAAGGAGATTTGGTGGAACTTGGGCAACAGTAGTCTGATTTTTTTGAGGATGGGGGCTAATTGCACCTGAGAAGGGATCTTTTGAGAGTTCATAGCCTGTATAATTAGTCTGGAGTCTCCAAAGACTGAGATGGAGAGGAGATTCCTTTTGATAGCCATATTTAGACCCTGCCACAGAGAAAGAGCCTCTGCTTTGTTGTTTGTTTCATGCCCCAGACCCTAAGCATTAAGATAACTCCCCCGCCACCCACCTTTCCTGGGTTACCTTTAGAGGCCCCATCGAAGAATAGGCAGTGATCATCCAAAGCAGATCTCCATTTGATGAATTCCTGTTCTTCCAGACGAATTTCCCAATGAGAAGGGGCTTTAGCAGGAGGAATGGATCTATTCTGATGATTTGGAACAAGCTCTTTTAACCATTGATCTTCCTCGCTGTCTAGAATTATGCCATTTCTTATGGTGGGTTTGGTTTCTAAGGCCTCCCCCAATAGAGCTTTGATCTTAGTGATAATTTTGACTGGGTTACAACTCTCCTCCCTAAATATTATGTTGTTCCTCTCCAACCAGAGTGTCCAGCACGTGAATTTGGGGATCCACATCCAGCCAGTCTTGAGAAGGCTTTTTTTGGAGAGATAGAATGGGGATAACTTGGCCCAGTTTCTTAGCAGGTCTTGAATATTTCCTGGAAGCTCTATTTTGTCAGGTCCTAACATCAGGACGTCGTTCCAAACTTCTTGAGCAAAGGGGCACAATAAGAATAGGTGGTTAGTCGTTTCTTCATCTGATGCATAAAGAGGGCACCTAGAGGGACCTTCCATTGCACACTTCCTCAGCTTATCTCTAGTGAGGATACTTCTATGCGCCAGAGTCCAGCAAAAGAAGTCAATTTTGGGGAGAGCAAGAAAAGACCAAATAAATTTCCATTGAGTTGGCTCTGGGGGGACGCTAGGGACATCCATCATACTTTTGTAACCTTCTGCTACTGAGTAAGAGCCTAAAAGAGAAGCCCACCCTCTTTTGTCCTTAGAAGAGGCCTTTAAGGGAGATTTTCCTTGGTGCAAATCCAACAATAAATTGGCTTCACCATCCAGCCAATGAGGGACCTCCCCCAAATTCCAACCATCCCATAGACTTTCTGCGTCATTTTTCCAATTGGAGATGTCCCAAAGGGTTTCCAGATTGCTGGCTTGAAGCCAAGCTCTAATATTTTCCAGTTCTGAAATCTGATTCAAGGGCTGATCTCCAAGAATCGAATCTTCCCAAATTTTTATTTTTTTCCCATTACCTAGGATCCAATAAAGCTTATGATTGAAAAGTTTCAAGGCTGTGAGACAGAGTTTGAAAACTAGCGATCCTTTGGAAATTCTAGGAGGCTGGTCCAAACACCTCAAACGCTGCCCATGAAAATATTTTTTCCACAGAACTCTCTTGCTCCAACTAGGATTCCCAGAAACATTGTTCCAAAGGAGCTTGGAGCCCAGAGTAAGATTTTGGGCTGCCAAAATTTGGAGACCTCCTTCCAAGAATGTGTTCTTAATAGGTCCCAATTAACTAAATGGAGCCCTCTTTCATTATTTTTCCCTCCCTCCCACAGAAATCTTCTCAGGAGACCATCCACTTTACTAATAAAGGTTTTAGGGGCTAGTAGAATGGAATTTTGGTAAACTGGGAGATTTATGAGAACAGATTTCATAAGGATTACCTTCCCAGCATTATTCAACCATGAGGCTCCCCAAAATTGTATTCTGAGTTTTAGCTTGTCTAGTAGGGGCATCCAGTGAGCTACCTTAGGATTTGATTTGAAGATTGGTATCCCAAGATACTTAAATGACTCCTAGGTCAAGGTTCTTTCCATTTCTAATAGCCTTGCTATGTCTGTCAAATCTTTGATCGAGCAATTCCAACCGTAGATCGTGCTTTTTAGATAGTTAATATTGCTGCCCGAAACCTCCCTATAAATGTCCAGCTCCTTCTTGAAGGTTCTAGCAGAATTTATGCTAGCTCCTCCAAGAAATAATGTATCATCAGTAAACTGGGCATGATTTATGTCTTTAACATTGTGAGCCATTCTTAGGCCTGGCAGAGTTTGGATCTGTTGACAGTAGTCTAGCCGGAAGCTGAGCACTGAAGCTTGAATGGTGTAAAGAAGCAGGGAAAAAGGGCAACCTTGTCTTAGCCCCCTCGAGGCCTGGAAAAATTCCATTGAACGACAATTAACCAGAGGCACTATCCAAGGGGAGGCAATTCAGGCTTTCACCCAAGTTATGAGAACTTTTGATAAGCAAAATTTCTCCATCACAGAAAAAAGGAAATCATGTCTCACTTTGTCAAAGGCATTTGTCAAATCTAGCTTAATCACCATGCCTTTCTCTTTTCAATGATAGCTTGAATGAATTGCTTCTTGCACCAGCACAATATTTTCAAGAATCTTTCTCCCTTTTATGAATCCTCCTTGTTTTTCAGGGATGATGATCGGCAGAATTTTCTTAATATGGTTGGCTATTATTTTTGTAATCAGCTTATAACTTGTATTACCCAAAGAGATGGGCTTGAATCTGTTGAAATCAGTGGCGCCTTTGTCTTTAGGAATCAAGGCAAGGAAGGCCTAGTTGGTACTGCCTCCAATCTTGGTGCAGGTCTCAGATTTACGGATCATTCTCAGAAGGTCTTGTTTAATTGTAAGCCAGGAAGTCAGGTAGAACCTTCCAGTGAACCCATCAGGGCCTGGGGCTTTATTCAGATCCATGCAACCCAAAGCTTCTTTAATCTCATTCATGCTGATTGGAGCAGTCAGCATAATATTGTCAGAATCTTGAACACAGTGAGGAATAAGATCAATCGGATAGGCTTGAGAATCGATAGGAGGGTCTTCCGGGGCAGAGTGAAGATCTTTGAAGAAGGAGTGGGTTGCTTGCTTTATGCCTTCAGAATCTTTAACCACAGTGTTTTGATAGTGAATTTCATTTACTATTTTGAAGTGCTTGCATTCTTCAGCTTGCTTATGGAATTAGATTGTATTTTTGTCTCCGGCCTATAACAAAAGATTTCTGGACTTCTGTCTCCTGAAATCTTCTTCGTCCCTACTTGCTCTATGGAGATATTTTTGCAACTCTACTTCTTTTTGAAGAAGGATTTGAGTTACATCAGAATTCTCCATTGTCAATTGATGGCCTGCTAAACTGTCATGCATCTCCTTTCTTTTGGCGGTGGGCGTTTTCAACCTTTTAGCCCACTCCTTGAGCTCCCTTTTAAGTCTGCTCATTTTTTCTTCCCACACAAAGAAAGGGGATCCTTGAACTTGTTGGTTCCAGGCCTGGGAGACCACCTCCTAGAATCCTTCTTGATGAATCCATAGAGAACTGAAACTAAAGGGAATGGGGCCAAGATTTCCATCCAAGGAGAGCTCAAGAAGAATGGGTTTATGGTCGGAGGTGTAGTTCGGAAGAATTTTAGAGGTGGCCATTAGACCACAAGTCAAGAAGGAGGATTGGACTAGAAATCTGTCCAGACGAGCAACAATGTGACCGGGGCCTATCCTTTTGTTTGACAACGTGAATTTCCCAGATGTGGGCCTGATATCCTCCAATTCCCAATCTAAAATGAGGTCTTCAACCCATTCTCTAGCTGGGTCCCTGACCAGCGAGCCCCCCTTTTTCTCTTCTACAGCTAGCGTGACATTCAGATCACCTGCAATAATAATATTTTCTGGGTTGTGCAAGAAAAGATAGGATTGGAGTGAGTCCCAACAAATTTTTTTCTCAGATGGTAAGACCAGAGCATAAAGATCGAACATACTTACTTGGTGGCCAGATTCTTTATGGAGGAGCTTAGTGAGTAGCCAATGGGGGCAGCATTCTTCGTGAATCAGATCATATTTGGAGCCATCCCAAAAGGAGGCAATCCCTCTAGAGGCACCTCTGGCACTGACTGCTCTCCCTTGGCCTTTATGCCAGAATGCTTTGCTTGCTTGGAGGAGTAGAAGGTCCTCCAGTTTTTTCTCCTGGATGAGAAGGATTTTAGGCGAGTACATCCTTACAATGTCTTTCAGAGCTTCTTCTTTCAACCTGCTGCCTAACCCTCTGCAATTCCAGGAGACGTATTTCATTGTTTATTGGCTTGGAAGGTTGTGGCTCCTTTTGGAGCCTGACCATGCTTGCACCTAGATCTAGTATTCATCATTCCTTTGAGAGTTTTCTGAGAACCTTGGAGAACATCCAGATAAGTTTGTTCCTCTCTCTATTTCTTCATGGACTTTCGACCCTTGGCCGACTTGATAGGAGTGACTTGCGAGCTGTCTGAATCTAAGACTCCATCTTCTGAATCTCCCTCAGAATCGGAGCCCAGACTCATGCACTCCTTGTTTTCTTCTTTTTCCCCTTGTTCATCCTATGATGGAGGAAGAGTTGACTTTGCCTCTACTTCTTTCACTTTCTTCGACGGGTCTTCTGGTTCCTCTTGGGTTCCAATGGCATCTGTCTTTACCCGAGAGGAAGAACACTCTTTTGGAACTTCTTTAGCTTTTGGTTTAGGCCGGGGCTTCACCAATGGCCCTGAATTTTTCTTCTAAGTTGGTTTTGGGAGTGCCTTGCCCTTTTTGATTTCTTTCCATCCTTTTTCATCCACTTTTTCCTCGGTTGGAGCTTTTGGGCAATTTCGTTGGAAGTGTCCATGTTCATGACAGGTTCTGCATTTGAAAGGAAGTTGCTCCTAATCCAATTTTTGATAGTGATGCCATTCTCCGACTGTAAGTTTTACCACTTCGGGCAGTCCAACTTCCAGATCGACTTCCACACAGATTCTTGTGCAGGTATATTGGCCCTTGTTATCTGCTTTGTCAATGAAACGGCCTAGGCCATTTCCAATCTTCTGCAAGGTGTGATAGCTCCAGCAATGGATCAGAAGATTGGGAAGCTGGACCCAGACTGGGACCTCTTTAGGGGTATCGAGTGAGGGATCGAAGTCGGGGGTCCACTTATTAAGATACAGACCCTGATTTCCCATAAAATATGGACCATTTCTAAAAACCAAATCTCGATCTTCTATGGAGGTGAACTACAAAATGAAATACCCTCTTCCTACAACATAACAGATCACATTGTTTTCCAGCTGGGGCCTCTAGTTGCATTGGTTCCAGTCATCTGTTGTTTTTGTAGAGGGCCAGCATCCCATAAATTGTCCTACCAACCCTCTGTCAGCCAGGGCTAGGGTGGATTTTATCGGTTGGTCTTCTGGCAGGGCGATCTCAGGAATTTCCTCCAGTTTTTTGATGAATTTCGGGACTTCTAGAATCAAGCGTTTCTTCCCTTTCTGCAAGAGCAATCTTCTGAATGCTTCTTCTGAAGAGATTGGTGGGGTGGGAGAAGGCTCCCCACCCCCAGGCGCACTCATAGCGGCAGCTACACTCCTCTGCGATCGCAAAACCCAAACGCGGATGCTATGCCAGCAGCAGCACTGGCCGGAGGAGGGAGGCAGAGCCCGATTGCGGGGATGCCAGGAAGGATTGAGAGCCCAGCAGCAGGGGCTGCCAGGCAGGGGGCCTGTGGAGGGCCACAGGGGTCGAGGAAGTAGGGGCGCGGGAGCTCCAATTCAGAACGTGCACGCAGATCACCCTGAAACTCAGCGCTGCCCTCCATTTTCATTCAAAGTGAAATATCGTATTAAACATAGGTTTGATCTAAAGTGGTCATTGTATTAAATATAAATTTTTGTCTTAAAATATTTTTGTCTCAAAATGCTTTTGTCTTAAATATAAAGTTTTGTCTTAAAATAATTTTGTCTTAAACTATTTTTGTCTTAAATATAAAGTTTTGTCTTTAAATTTTTGTCTCAAACTACTTTTGTCTTAAATATAAAGTTTTGTCTCAAAATATTTTCGTCTTAAATTATTTTTGTCTTAAATATAAAGTTTTGTCTTAAAATATTTTTGTCTAAAACTACTTTTGTCTTAAAATATTTTTGTCTTAAATATAAAGTTTTGTCTTAAAACATTTTTGTCTCCACCTATTTTTGTCTTAAAGTTTATATTTAAGACAAATCAATTGATATTAATTTTTAATTTAAAATAACTAAAATAAAAAATGAGTTTTTGAGACAAAAGATTTGTTTTTCTTAAAACAATGTCTCAAAAGTTCCCTTGGTGTAGTAGTGAAGAAATATATTATCAGTAGAGATGTTGAGTTCAAGGAAGAAGAAGCTTGGGATGGAAGGATAGATAAATCTATTGCAGAGACAATTGTATTATCTCATGGATATGATAATGAAGATGAGCAAGAAGCATAGGGTGGACAACCAATTCCATATACACCTGCTCCAAGCACGCCAATAAGCCGATCACCAAGAGTTAGTCCATTACAATTCAGAACACTGAGAAATCATGAACATGGCGAACCATCAGGTTATGGTGGACAACAAACAACCAGATCAGAGGTAAGTAATGATTCTAATCCTACAATAGCTACATTGAAGAATAGAATTAAAGGTCAAAAGACTAGAAGTTTAAAGGAATTGTATGAGCAAAATCATGAAATAGATCAAGTGTCAAATTTTGTATTACTTGCATATGATCCAGTGAATTTTGATGAAGCTGCGAAAGAAAAAGTCTGGATAAAATCCATGGATGAAGAAATTGATGCCATAGAAAGAAATAATACTTGGGAACTTGTAAATTTGCGTGAAGGTAAAAATACTATAGGTGTTAAATGGATTTACAAAACTAAAGTGAATGCTAAAGGCGAAATTGAAAAGCATAAAGCATTAAATGGATTTACAAAACTAAAGTGAATGCTGAAGGTGAAATTGAAAAGCATAAAGCAAGACTTGTAGCCCAGGGGTTTAGTGAACATCCTCGTATTGATTATCATGAAACTTTTGCACCTGTAGCTAGACTTGACACAGTGAAAATGGTATTAGCTATAACTGCACAAAATAAATGGAAAATATATCAGATGGATGTTAAGTCTTCATTTTTGAATGGTTTTCTAGAAGAAGAGGTTTATGTGAAACAACCTCATGGATATGAAATTGATGGTCAAGAAGATAAAGTTTACAAATTAAAGAAAGCATTATATGGATTGAAACAAGCACCCGGAGTATGGTATAGTAGAATTGATGAATATCTGAACACCAACGAATTCATCAGGAGTCCAAGTGAGCCAACTTTGTATACAAAAGTAAACGAGAATGGTAAAATTTTGATTGTGTGCTTGTATGTTGATGATTTGATTTTAATTGGAGATCTCTCAATAGATTATTTTAAGACGAATATGAAAAGAGAATTTGATATGAATGATTTAGGCCTAATGAGTAACTCAATCTGAAAATGGTATTTTCATTTGTCAATCTAAGTATGCAAAGGATATATTGAAAAGGTTCAGGATGCAAAACTGTAAGTCAATTGTAACCCAAATTGAAATTAGGATGATCATGGTTTAGATATTGATCCAACCTTGTTTAAACAATTGGTTGGAAGTCTTATGTATTTGACTGCAACAAGAACCTATATAATGTTTGGTGTAACTTTAATTTGGAGATTCATGGAGTCTCCCAAGAGTACGCATTGGGTAGCTGGAAAAAGGAGTTTAAGATATGTTGCTGGAACAAGAAATTATGGTATACTGTATGCATCTGATTTAAATTTTAAACTAACTGGATATACAGATAATGATTTTGTAGGCAATATTGATGACACAAGGAGCACATCTGGGTATGTGTTCATTTTTTGGTTGAGGTGCAGTTTAGTGGGCATCAGTGAAGCAATCCATTGTGACTCTATCTTCAGCTAAAGCAGAGTATGTTGCAGCCACGATAGCAGCATGCCAAACTGTTTGGATGAGAAGAATTTTGGAAGAGTTGTTGCATGAACAGAGAGAACCCACTCATATTTTTTGTGACAACGAATCTTCTATTGCATTATCAAGAAATCATGTTTTCCATAAGAAAAGTAAACATGTTGATACTAGGTATCATTTCATTCGAGAATTAGTAAACAATAATGAAAAATAAATGGAGTTCTGCAGATCAGAATACCAATTTGCAAACATATTTACAAAACCCTTGGGAAAAGAACTCTTTGAAACTCATAGGAAAACATAGAGGTATGCATCATGTAAAGACATTTTGATGTAATAGCAAAGTTTTGTTTTTTTCATTTTTGTAAAATAATTAAGAGGGAGAATGTAAAAAAAATTATTTCACCACTGCCACGCCTTGGCTCTTCTTGCCACCACCTTGGCTCTTCATTCTTCCGGAAGTCGGCACCGCCTCACTGTCTCACCTCCTGCAGAACGAAAGGGCAGCACCGCCTGGGACATGAATATTTTAATCGCTGTAACCGACATTAATTTTGGTATAAATACATATGCTTAGCCCAGGAAGAAGATGCACTCTCTATGGTCTTCTGTTTGCATAAGAAATTTACTTGTGCCATTATTATTATTCGTACATGTTGAGGGCCAATACTTTTCTATTGTCATTTACTGCAGTGGATTTGTTGAGGGCTACTAATATTCTATTGTCATTTACTGCAGTGGATTATCCATGACTGGGGGACGAGGAGTGTGTGAAATTGCTGAGAAGAAGCTACGAGGCGACGCCAGCGAAGGGAAAGGTGTTAATTGTGGAAGCAGTTGTTGAGGGAGACAAAGAAGGTGAAAGCATGTCGAGGCGATTGGGATTGTTATATGATATATCGATAATGGTTTACACAACGGGTGGGAAGGAAAGGACAGAGGAAGAATTCAAGGGGCTGTTCGCGCGGGCAGGGTTCAAGAGGTACACCATCATCAAGTTACCTTTCCTTCAGTCGCTCATAGTGCTGTCCAAAGACTAATAAGCGGTTGCGCTTCCGATTATCGTTACAATAACGTTGGTTTTGCTGGGGTTGTTATCATGCAGTAGATGACCTATGTTTTATGTGGTACGTCAATAGTTTTAATTTTTGAGGAGCGAAAGGATTTAGAGTGCGATTATCGTTACAATTAATGTTTGTTTTGCTGAGCATGTTATCTTGCAGTATAAGATCTATGTCAATAGTTTGAACTGTTTAACGGGCGAAAGGATTTAGAGTGGGAGTAATTGGGATGGGTTCCACGATACTCTTAGTCTTAACTGAAGATTTCTTAAAGGTAGACATGGTTGAAATTATTGTGAGATTTTAATGATATTTATCCATCATAAAAATAATTGAATATAATAATATTTTTATATCTGTCTAGCTTAGTAGATATAATAATATTTTTACATCTGTGTCTATGTTGGTAGTGTATTGTAATTAACGTTTATTTAAATTAGTTTGACTTTAATAAGTTTTAAAAAATTCAATTTTTTTTTATTTAAATTTATGTTAAGTTCAAATCAAATTTAAATATTAAATTAAGTAATTTAAATATCATTTTTACTCTCTATAAATGTTGACGTACTCTGGAAAAGCCGTGGTCGTTTTCACAAAGATTCATACCAGAGGAAAGGGCAACGTTACAATTATGATTCGATCCCACTATCTCGTCGTCTTGAGTTGTTGAATAACAAAATTTAAAGTGGGTTGCGGCCGCAAAAGTCGGGTTCAATGGTAATCTTTTTCTTTTTCTCTCCGAAGTTTGTGAATGTACGAAAGCCCGTACATATCGTCGTACATTTAACTATCACAAAAATTTGAATCTGGTCTAATGTAGGGTTTGTTAAATTGTAATGCCCCTCTTTATTTTTGCCGTCCTTCCATATTTTATTGAATATTGCGTCTCTCCATTTAATGGAATGACTGCTATCCCATTGATATTCGGTAAAGAAAATGATAAATATCGTTTAGGGATTTTCTTTCGGAATAGTCTACCCAGGCGGGGGAATTGCTTCAAAATTTCCGACTCCGGCTACCAGCCCTCTCTTTCGAGGTCAATCTCTCCGTATTCAGATCTTGACGATCCTGTCACCGTAGTTCTACTGGATGCCCATCACATAAGCCATCCATCCATGGAACATCCCGCCGTGCATTTCCGCAAATTTGAATTTTTGAATTTAAAATTTTGAAGTCACCACATCGCGCCCTCCAGCCGGAGACCTCCTTAAGCATGTCGTTGCCAGGAAGCACCTCTTCAAGCAAGGGCACCAGCGGTGGAGAATGCAGCCACACAAAACAGAGATCTCATCGCAAACGCTCATTTGATAACAGTGGAAACGTGGAAGAGGGGATGCCAAAGGGTGCAGTGGAAAGCAGGAAACCTATCCACAAGAGAATGAACAGAACAAGAAGTTACGACTTTCAGCAACTCCAACTCACTACATGGATCGATTCACATCATCAACTCTGTTTGATTGCACGATCTCTGTTCACATTATCTTCTTTTAATTACTTCAAATTTTTTGGTCTATGATAAAAATACTTGATTGGCTCATAAACAACAACAAAACTATAATTACTAATAAAGTAACAATGTTGGTAATTCAGAACAGGGAGTTATGGATAATTATCCATGAGAAAAAGCATGATAAAAATTAGATACTTGAAATTTCACAAAAGTTAGGCTTTGGTTGCATAAATATATATAAACATAAAAGGAAAAGCTATGGAAATATTTATCAGCATCTATAGTTATGAACAACAAAGAAAAGAAGTGTAAACTATAAGACAATGGCCCCTTCCATACCTTAGCTTGCACACCAAAGACTATCAACCAATAAAAACTCACAAAAAAAGCAGCATCTGTTACTAATAATGAATCTTAACTCAAAGCTCCAATGATGAATTTTCTGAAGATTAAAATTACAATAGAAATCTAAGAGTTTGAAATCTATAAGTCTTAGAGTGGGTTTCACTAGGTTTTCTTTTATACATAAAAATTGAAACAAACGACTAAAAAATATCTTTGTGGTTAACAAGAGAGTAGTATAAGGCTTCTTATAGAGAAAACTTGACCTTCCCCATGGAAAACATCATGGGGAAATGACATTTGGAAAATGGAATCCCCTTCCTCATAAGATCAGTGAAAATGGAATGTAAATGAATTTGGATCTTGGGAGTGTTTTGGAAAATTTTAGCTGGAAATATTGTGGGGTAATTGCTTGAGAGATTGGATTGCGCCTCCATGCTCAATCTCAATCTTACAATGAATATTGGTAATTTTGAAGACATGTAATGGTTTTGGGCCAAATCCCAACTTTTTTTTAGTAAAATTTTCATACTTGTTTACTGATAATGGCTTACAAGTCCATGATATTGTAGGAAAAAAAGAAGAAAATAAGTTTGAGTTAGCAATTTGATGGGTTTACTAATAATGGCTTACAACTCCACGATATTGCAGAGAGTCCATAATATTAGAGAGCTCATGGTATTTGTCCATAATATTTGTTATGATGAAACCTATTTAAAGATTTAAGGAATTCCATTATGGAATGCAAGAGTACCTGGTTAGATTCTTCTTAACTCTAAACTTAATCCCTCAGGACACTTGGTATATGCAATCAAACAGAGTTGATGTGAATAGATGCATGTAGTGAGTTGGAGTTGCTGAAAGTCGTAACTTCTTGTTCCGTTCATTCTCTCGTGGATGGGTTTTCCTGCTTTCCACTGCACTCTTTGGCATCCCCTCTTCCACGTTTCCACTGTCATCAAATGAGCGTTTGTCGTTGTCCTCGCTTGAAGATCTGAATACAGAGAGATTGACCTCGAAGGAGCAGAGGAATGGCCGGTAGCGGGAGTCGGAAATTTTGCCGACGGGCAGATCCTGGCAAGCCCGTCTATCCTAGCAATTCATGGGCCTAGTTAGACTACTCTTTTTCTTTCTTTAGATTTAAGGAGACACCAAATATTAGGAAGATAACAATTAATATTAGGAAGATAACCATTATTGTTAAAAGCAATATGAATTTTTTTTAAGGTAAACTTTAAAATGGATTCATTTTATTTACTCATTTTGATGCGTGCTTGGAGAATTGTCTTTGTTATAAATATTAATTAATTACCACTTTATGTTACATTTTGTTATAAACCTTATTTATTATTTTTAAATTCAAACCCATAATGTAATTGTCTTTGGAGGTTCAAAGTAGATATAAAAATTAGTTGGTAAATATTAATGACTATTTTTAAATTTAAATTACAACTGGCTTGCTTTTACTATAAACACTATTTACTATTTTTAAATTGAAATTGCAATCTCCAAGGCACACTCAAATATTAATTGGCTAATACAACAAGAAAGTTCCTATAATGAGAATCAAAAGTATATTTTCATTTTAAATTTAAATTATTATTTATATTATTATGAAAATTATCGCAATAATTTAAATATAATATAATATTATTTTTAAAAATTTATTTATAGAAATTTTATGTAATTTTTAATTATTTATATAAAATGTTAAATTAATAATTTAAATTAATCTAAAAAATAAAATATTTTCTAAATAAATAAAATACAAAAATAAGTATACATGTTTTGTTAGTTTTAATTAAATGTATTTTAAAAAATTAATAGTCTCACTCTCATTGTGCAAATTATTGCACTGAGGAGCATTTTAAGATCTAGCAAGATTTGTGTAATAGTCAGTCAGTCTCAAGTTGACACGTATCCCTTCGAAAATAAAAATCAAATACTTTATAAATAAAAAAGAATTGTTTAATATAATATAAAACATATATATATCTATATATATATATCTATATATATATATATATATATATATATATATATATATATATATATATATATATATATGGGGTTAGTTTTAATTAAAAGCATTATAAAATATCAATAAGTGTTTTCTTACTCAATTCTTGATATTACAATCCAATATGAAGGAGATGTAGCATTTCACATTTACTCTCAACTATAAATAAAATATTTCTATGTCTATGTGAAATAACTTAATTTTATATTAACTTTAGAGAAATATGCATAATTTTTATATTTTTTAAATATTTAAATACATAAATAAACCATTTGAATATCCTTAATAACTAATTTTTTTCCAATATTAATTTCAAAAATATGTATATAGAGGTAAAGAAAATAAAGAAATTAATTTTAATGTTGACTATAAAAAAAATTAATGACCCAAAACAAAATAATTGAAAGTAAAAAAATTCAATGGCATTTAATAACAGTGATAATAGAGAGGTGTAGTTAATTAAATTTTGAATATAAAATCAATAACAAAAACAACAACAACAACAACAACAATAATAATAAAATTTAATATGAGTCATAAATAAAATATTTCAATATGCATAATTTTGAAGTATATTTTAAAATCATATTAAGGATCCTCGATGGGGTTGTTAATGCAATTAATGAGGGGGATTTGTGGGTTGTGCCTGCCACACTTGGACATGATGTTCATTAAAGAAGAGGGGGCATAACCAGCCCCCTGCATGCATTCGCATGCAAGATCCTAGATGGCCTGAACTCATTATATATCGTCCATATGATGTTTTTAGTAGTTGTTTGTGGTGGTTTGAGAGGAGGCAAGGGTAGGTCCTCGACCTCCCTATGGTTGCTTTATGTTCCAGCTGATGGTGAAGGGAAATTTACGCTTGGGTTTGAGTCATGTTGCCGAGACAACAATTATGTTGTAGGCACAGGGGGAGGGGATAAGGGTCCATACGGTTAGAGAGGAGTGAGGCTCTTTGTTCATGACTCAATTTCCACTTACTTCAATACAATTATGTCAGAAATAGGGTAGGAGATACATAATTGGAGACTCAAGCTAAGGTGGAGAGACAATCCTAGTCTGATTCAGAAATCTTAGAGGATATGTCTACTTGGGATCTTGACCCTCGACACACAAAGGGAAGGAAGAAGCAATATCTGAACTCGGTGACCTTGCACTAGAAAATGAAAACTTTGCTAGTACTTGTCATAAAAGAGAAGAAAGTGGAACAGTATAATGTCTTTGCCACTTTCGAAGATATAAAAAGAATGCTTAAAAATCAATTCTTTTGCTTAGATAGGATTGATTATCGCCTAACTTATGTGGAGGGGCATATTGCACATGAATCCAATAGCAGGGATCCACCAAATCCACCAAGTTCAAGAGAAAGGGTTCCTACAACAATTGCATCCTCTCATAATGATTAAAGTTTCTATCTGGTTGCTTTGTATTTTTGTGCCAACTAGGTTTTGGCTCAACCCTGTCAAGAAGGCTTACGTTTTTATGATGTATTCAGGTTATTTCTATCTATGTGCCAAAACCATTGTAGCTCTTTGTTTTGTAAATTGTGTAGCCATGGGTATTTGGTGAAATGTTGGTCTGTTTATGTTAGGGTAATGGATTGAGGAGGATTAAAATCCTCAGTGGGAAATTTGGAAAAGCTATGTAATCCCAATTTTTTTGGCAATACAAAGTATCAATATACAAAAAATGAAAAAATAAACATATTAAGGAAAAATAAACATTTTAATGTGAACAACTTGATTTATAAATACCCCTGATGGGGGTGCGCATGCGGTAGTACAAGTGGCACGTGAAAGGCCATCTGAGCCTACTCCTCCACACGCATATTAACTCCCTGTCGATGAACCGATCCGACATTTACTCCTCTGGTGTGACAAGCCCCCTCATGAGCTCTGCAGGCAAATGCGAATCCTCGTACGCAAATTGGTTCAGTTTGGCAGTTTGGGCAATGAATTTGGGTGGTAAGGAGATTGGAAGTGGTTGGGTCTGTGTCTATGACGCCTCACTAGAGGCTCAGACATTGGGTGAGGAGGGCATACGACGTTTGCAGTTGCTTGGCATGGATTGGGATAAGTTCCTTAGTCTGCCCTTGGGAACCCAGTACGCAGACAATTTTGGGTTGGTACTGCTCCCTTGCCTATGTTGGCTACAAGTCTTTTTCCCTCCTTTGCTAGTTTCTAGCTCCACTCCCGCTCACTAGGACCCTTGCTGGTCTTCACAGGTGTGTGGGTTTTCATCTGGTATTTGGTAATTTATGCTTTGGGTTCAGGTCTCTCCTTTGGCCTGAAGGTATATACAGTCTCTCGGCCAACACGTGGGGTTGTGGGTTCTATTTGTGTGATGATTTGGGGTGGTTTCTAGGAATTGCTCCACTCTGTCACCTGATCTAGGTAAACATGTGCCCATCTTTCCTTCCTGGTAGGATTGTCAGGTTGGTGGTTCATCATTACTCAAGTAAGTGGGTACGCAGGTCTAGACTGTCTTATCTCATGTGCATGCTTTCTAAAGCTTTCTCTACGGGCTCCCCTGTTGCGAGTCATCAACCACCATGACCAACAAGATGCCATGCCAACAGGGTCGTCCTCGTCGCAGGAAGGGGGAGCAAGCCTAGGCTGGGCATCTTGAGCAAGGCCATCACTCGTCCTCTACCACCTCTTCCAGCTAGGAAACAGAGGATGTAGGGGCTATTTCTCCAGCTAATTCACCAGGCCACCTAATGGATCTTGCCTCCATGGAATCTATCGCTGAGTAGTTGCAGCACATACAAATTGACATTGACATTCTATATGACCACAAGTATGAAGACTGCAATGAAATTTTTGCTATCCCACTGATATTCAATATAGTTAGAATGTCATTTTGGATCAGTTGGACAACCTCCAGCATAGTCAATGTCATACTAACGACCAGGCCTGGAATTTCAAATCTCCTTTGCCTGTCAAATGAAAATTTAATGACGTTTTTATATTTTTCATGCCTTTTATTATACGTTCTATGTAAATTTGTGAGTGTCAATTTCCTCTTATAAGGCAACTCTCTTTAAAATACTCTTGCATCTCAACTTTCACTAATCTGTGTGAATGCCTTATTTATTTTGACAACAAGGGCAGAATTATGATAACTTTTACAATTGATTGAGGAGCCTTTTATTAAAGATATGAACAATAGTGCCAAGAAATGCTCCGTCAATGTTTTTCTACGAACATGGCCATGGATTGTGGTGAACTTTTGCAATTTGAGACCTCTTGAGGAATAAATTTTCATGCTTCAAAGGTAGGCGGGCTTCAGAGAAAACTCTTTCCGATATGAAAGACGAAAATTGTCATACTTTGTGCAGATATGAAAGTAGATTGAAAATATACAGGAAAGATTCAAGAAATTAATTTTTTTCCAAAAGTCAAAAGCATATTGTTATGTGAGCGACTGCTTGTCAAGGTTGAACATTTAAGGTTCCAGAAAATACCATTGGATTAAAAAAAATCTTTCTTGAAGTTCATTCAATAGAGCCTAGTTTTGTCCTATGTGAGTCTATGACTGTGTCAATATTGGAGTCCATGAGTGTAATACCTCTTTGAATCTTGACACGGCCTAGAATTAGGGGTAATGTAGAAATGAACTTCTATATGCGAGGATTAAAGAAAGAAGAGAATGCTAAGTTTATGGACTTAAGCATTTGTTGGACTTGGGAAGTTGGAATGTATCTTGTGTCTAGAGTCCAATCCCTCATTTTCAACAAGATTGAAAGCTGATAGATGAAACCAACTCAATTGTGAATTGTATTGTTACAACAGAGCAGAAGGCTAGACAAGAGAGTTTATAAAAACCGCCCATCCTGAGACAAGGAGTCGAGTGTTGTCAGTTTATAACAAAGTCATACTACTTTAGAGGTCTAGATTTGCTTCCTCCCTCTAAGCATTAGTTAGTATATGATATATCTCTAATTTCATAAAATAATATACAATATTTTAACCCAAAAAAATTCTTTAAAATTTAAATAAAGAAAAATATTATTTTAATAAGAAATATTATAATAAAAATTTATATAATCACGCTTAACTAGAAAAATCATAAAAAAAAATTCAACTTAAATAGCCCATAAAATAGTATAATTCAAAAAAAAAAAAAAACTACTTTATACATACCACTCTCAATAATTAGAATTTTTACTTGTCATCAATACAACGATCCATGTGAAATGAAAAACAATGTTTTAAGTTTTTACGGTTTCTTTTTCAAATTTAATAAAACTATAATTAAAAAATCAAATTATAAATTTGGCCAAGAACTTAGCATAATTTAAATATTTAAATTTAAAAAAAGACAAATTAATTTTTATAGGTTTAAAATTAAATTTTAAACTATAAAAATTTTAAAATTTTGTAATAAAATTAGAAAATATGAATCAAAATTGTTTGTACAAATTCAGAGCAATAAAAAACTTCTAAAGGTATAGTAATTAATTAATGTTCAACTCTAAATCTCCTTATACCACAAATGGGATGGTGAATGAAAATCTCCTTATACCACAAATAGGATAGTAAGTAAATATCACTGACTCATCTAGTGGTAAGGGACAGTATTAAGGATTGTCCTATAACTAGGCCACAATTTTGGCTGGAAAACAGCAAGAATCAAAATCTTAAACTATAGTAGAAATCAATTTATGCAGAAACACAAAGACAATGCATATCATCTGACTCATGAAATCAAGTTCCTCCCATAAATAACTCCCACATGAAGCTGAACACGGCCTTTGTACATCTCTAAAGACATGAAAGTGACCAATATAAACACATTTAAAAGTAGAAAGTTTGTGTATTGTATCATTTGAAAACTAAAAGACAACAAATGATTCAATTCAAATACATTGCCAAAAGGACAAAAAAATACAATAAAAATGTAAATTTAAATGCAAGTATTCCTACTTAAATGCCAGGCAGGCAGACATGAAACAAAATCCAGCGTATGAAACTTTATATTAAATTTAAATCAAGAATGGGCCAAATTATAAAATTAATTTAAATCCGCACTTCGCTAACGTTTAAATTAAATCTTAATCCACACATTTCAAAGAGTTGCAAATTAAATTCATATCCACACTTCGCAAAGATTCAAAAGTAAAATTAACGATAAAAACAACAAAAGACTCACCTCTGCTGTTTTCCAAGATCAGAGGAGAGGAGGAGATTGAGTCTGCAAATCAAAAAATTGGGGCAAAATAGTCCTCTGTTTGGGCGGTTCTTCCTCTGCTAAAAAATATGTATCGCCCTAAAAAATAAGAAATCTGTGCCTTGCCCTTAAAATTGAATTACCGACCATTATTTAATTTTACAACAAAAATCATTTGAAATTTACACCAAATCCGTCCTTTCTTCTCCATCTGGAATAATCTACGGAGCCGCTGAGGTGAGGTTGACTGAGCCTGTACTCCCTCATTCCCCCTAAAATTTATGACGGGCAATCCAGATACTTGAACGTCAAATTTACGGTTTGAGATTTTTTTTAACCGTCATTTTATACGTTTGAAAAAAAAATTGTGCCGTCAAATACGTTTAAAAATGGAAAAAACGTTCTGTGGAACGTCAAATTCCAGGCCTGCTAACGACCACCTTCACAGCTTGGAGGCATGGGTGGAACATATTAACTTTCACATTCATGATCGTGCTACTTTGAAGCTCCCCTTGTAATGCCCCCTCATCCCCCTCCTTGATATGCTGCTATCAGTTCTGGTATATTTTTGTGTCTCTCATAGTATGCTAAGGCCACAGGGCCCTTCGGAAATAATGCATGCAAATTGTCTATCCCGGTATTCTCCAGCCCCCAATCTCAAAAAGTATGTTTGGAATGAGGAAGCAAGGGTTGTCTATCCCGGTATTCTCTAGCCCCCAATCTCAAAAAGTATGATTGGAATGAGGGAGCGAGGGCTGTTGAGAGAATTTTTGTATGCTATGATATTTTGAAAATCTAATGAAATCCATTTTGAACGAAGAAAAAAAATACTTGATTTATAAATAAAATATTTTAATATCCATGTTAAGTAAAACATTTCAATGTAAAATCAATGTGCTTTAAGGAATTTTCAAGGCATTGAATCCATTACACATTAAAAAATGATATATATATATATATATATATATATATATATATATATATATATATATATATATATATATATATATATATATATATATATATATATATATATATATATATATATATATATATATATATATATATATGTATGTATATATATATATAAACCATAGATTTGCTAATCATTAAGAGAGGGATCAAGAAGTGTCCTCATACAAACAAATTTTATTAATTAGAAAAATAAAATGACATAGAATATTTGCAAGAGTTTACTTACGAAAAACTCAATTCACTTGTTTGCAAGCAAGAAAATGTGCTTTAAATAAGCTAAATGTCCTAACCTAATTTAGTTATGGACCACTTATTTTATTAACAAGTGTTCATTTACATTAAATGCTATCCTAACAATTCTACTAACTATTTTCCTAAATTGGAGCATAAGAAACGAGACCTTTCTAGATGCCATATCTTTTACAACAATTCACTATTTCTAAAAGGTCTCCAATATTTAATAAAATATTTTAAATAATTAAATATTATATTCTAACTATTAAACTAAGGTTTATGTATTTTTGGATCATCTTAACATTCCCCCCTATGATCCAAAGATACATTACAACAAATACCAAGTTCATCTCTGAACTTATTAAACTTGATTCTGCCAAGTGGTTTTGTGAAAATATCTGAGATGTGATGTTTTGAAGGAAAATATATCAGCTTGATGACATCCTTCGTAATGAGTGTTCTGATGTGATGATACTTTGTGTCCACATGCTTTGCTTTGGAGTGAAAAACTGGATTTTTGGCAAGCTTTATGGCTGACTGGATGTCAATGAATAAAGATGTAGCTTCTGCTTGAGGAATTCCCAAGTCCTGCAAAATTTTGCGTGACCAAACAATTTCACATAATGATTCCCATGCTGATATGTATTCTGCTTCTGCTGAAGAAGTGGCCACTATATCTTGCTTCTTGCAACTCCAAGAAACTGTAGCTATCCCCGTGTTCATCAAATAACCTGAGCTTGATGCCTGATCATCAATACTGCCAACGAAATCGACATCTGAATATCCACCAAGTACAAATTTCTTAGTATTTTGAAGACCAAATATTTGGTTCCTTGGATATATCTAATTACTCTTTTGGCTACATTCTAGTGGCTGTCTCATGGTTCCTGCATAAAGCGCCAAATAATATTGATTGCATAAGATAGATCTGGATGAGTGGTTGTCAGATAAATAAGGTTTCCAATCAACTGTCTCTAAGTAGTACTGTCCACCATTTCCCCCCTTCAAATTTTGAAAGTTTCAAGTCTTTTTCCATGGGGGTGAGAATGGGCTTGCAATCTTGCATCCCAAATCTGTGAAGAATTTCAGATGCATACTTACCTTCAAAAATGAAAATATGATGTGGACGTTGGAATACTTCAACTCCAAGATAGTAGTGAAGTAATCCCAAATCAGTCATCTTAAAACCAACATGTAACTCCTTCTTCACCTACAAAATATGATCATCATTTTTTCCCACATACATAACAAGCATCACTAGATTTTTACCCTGTTGGCCTACATATAAAGTATCATCAGATTCACTTCGTTGAAAGCCAACTTTGCGAAGGTATTCATCCATTTTGGCATATCAAACTCGTGGAGCTTGTTTTAATCCATATAAAGCCTTGATCAGTTTGTAGACTTTATATTCATGCCCTTCAATCTCAAAACCAGGATGTTGTGTTATATACACTTCTTTCTATAAATCTCCATTTAGGAAAGCACTTTTGACATCCATCTGACGAACTTTCTATCTGTTTTGAGCTGCTAATGCAAGTGTTAATCGGATGTTGTTCCATTTAGTTGTAGGGGAAAAAGTTTCTTCATAGTCGATGCCTTCATGTTGTGCAAAACCCTTAGCAACAAGTCTTGCTTTGTACTTGTCAATGTCTCCATTTTGCTTGTACTTAATTCTCTAAACCCACTTACATCTGATGGGTTTGACATTTTGAGGAAAATCAACAAGTTTCCAAGTGTTGTTTTCTATTACTACCTGATATTCGTCAATCATAGCCTTTTTCCATTATTTATGTTTTAATACCTCTTTGTATGTGGAGGGTTCAGTAAAATCATTTATTACCATGGAAAAATTTTCTTCATTTCTGTGCGACCCCCATGTGCCTGTTTTGTTTTTCTCATCAGTCCTAACATCTTTCAAAAGTTGAACAAACCATTTTGGCAGTTGATGTTCACTTGTTTGAGGATCTGAATAATCACCATCATTGTAAAGTGGATTGATATAAAAAAATGTTCGTCGATCAACTGAAGATTCAAGGGGTGGAGAGTCAGTGTGAGATGAACTGTTGCTGCTAGGAGACTCAGATGAACTGCCAGAAGATCCAGATGGTGTAGTTGAAGTAGATGGGATGGATGAATCATTTTTGTATGAAGGAAAATAAATTTCACACCAAATTTGTGAACTTGGTTGACTTTGCATTTTTCCTTTCCTTTTATCGCCCTTAGTTTCTAAGTTTTGAAAAAGATTTTCTATTTTTGTAGCACTCTTTCTTTCTATTTCATCAAAAATCACATCCCCGCTGACAATCAACTTTCCATTGGACAGAAGCCGATATCCTTTCTTCTCATCAGAATACCCAATCATTATACTTTTCATACTTCATGAATCAAGCTTAATTCATTTTTCTTTTGGAACTAACGCATAAAACACTAATCCAAAAACTCTAAGATGTTTAACTCTAGGTTTGAAACCAAACCATGCTTCATATGGTGTAATTCCATCCAAAGAAGCAGTAGGAGACTTGTTCCTTAAGTAGGTCGTTGTATGTATTTCTTCTGCCCAATATAAAGGACTTAAATTTTTTAAATTTAGCATGGATCTTGCCATTCCTAACAAAGTACAATTCATTCTCTTTGCTACTCCATTTTGTTGTGGAGTATAGACATTTGTAAGTTATCTTTTGATACCATTGTCCCTGCAATAAGTTTGGAATTGATTAGAAGTGAATTCTCATCCATTGTCTATTCTAAGAGTGCCAATCCTTTCTTTGACTTCATTCTCAACAAGTTGGCGAAAAGTTTTAAAAATTTCGAATGCTTCTAACCTTTGCTTCAAAAAATAAACCCAAGTCATTCTACTGAAATCATCGATGAAGAATAAAAGGTATTTGCAACCTCCTATAGAATTTTGTAGAGATCCACAAATGTCACTGTGAACCAATTGAAAATGTTTGTTTGCACATCATGAACTTGTTGGAAAAATATCTCGACTTTGTTTCCCATAAATGCAAGCTTCACATTTTGCATTTTATTTCTTAAAAGTTGGAAGTCCTTTAAAAATTCCATATTTTTGAAGTTGAGAGATACTTTCAAAGTTTAAATGTCCATATCTTACATGCCAAAACCTTATTGGTGAAATATCTATACTTTCTACTCCTGCAAAGTCAAAATTATGTGGAATAACTATTCCTTTCATCCTTAACAGTTTTCCATCTTCATATCCTATCATGACTGTTTTCATACTCTGCTTGATTGAGTTTATTTTGACTAAACCATACTCCATAACAACTTGTTGTCCTTCTTGTCAAATTGTGGCTAAAGATAACAAATTCTTTTTGAAAGTTGGTACATACCAAACATTTGAGATAAGTTTTTCTCCAATGCGAGGAAGATAAAATTTTACTACAAGGAAGATTGAATTGAGATGGCATTGTTGAAAATTCCAAAAGAAATCACGTCGAAAAGTCATATGTTGTGTTGCTCCTGTATCTAAAAGCCAAACATCTTCATAATCACTTTTAAGATATGTGGAGACTTGTAATTCTGCTGATTCTGAATTTTGATGTGTAGTAAAGACATATTATGATCCATCATATTCTTTATCATTAACAAACTATGTTGTGTGTTGATGAAACTTTGGAATTTTTTAAATAAAAGTTTGACAATCTTTAGCATAATTTGACTGAAATCTCTATCTTTGCCTTGACTCCATCCTCTGCATCTGTTTTGTCCTCTTCTTTGATTTTGTCCTTTGCCTTGACTTTCTCATCTTCCTTGATTGTTGCCTCTGCCTTGACTATTTCCTCTACCTTGAAAATTTCCTCTGCCAAAACTGTTGCCTTTGTTGAAGTTGTTCCCTTTGCCTTGACTTCTACCACGACCTTGTCCAATAGGTGCTCCTGGATTTTGATTGAAGTTCCCTCTTCCTCTACCTCTAGAACTATCAGTTGAAGATTTACTAGTGCTGGCTTCTGTGAAGAAGACATCTTCCCCAATGTGTTTCTTCTTCCAAAAAATTTTGTCATGTTGAGCTAGAATTTCACTTAATTAATCAAACTTTAACTTCTCTAACTTTTCAATTACTTATAAAGTTTCCAAAAAATGTTTATATGAAGAAGGCAATCAGCAATCAAAATTGCAGTCATGAAACTATCATCCACTGCTTGAAAACCAACATTTACTATTTCATGCTTAATGTTTTCAAGTCTGGAAATATGTTCAAGTACATCTCCTTCAATCAATTTATGTTGGAGAAAATTAAATTGAAGATCAAATTTCTTAGATTTAGGTTGTGTATCAAACAAATCTTTAGAAGTTATCAAAGCAGACCATGCATCATAAGCATTTTCAATGTGAACATACATTTCATCATTAACTGAAGATTTGATTAGTGTTAATGATTTGGCATTTTTGATCTCCCATTTAGCTAGTAGAGCTACATTTGTAGGTTTATTGGGTTTAACATCACCATCACATACATCTCACCAAAGTTCATTATAAATCAAAGTGCTTTCTATGAGCCTTTTCCATGTTTTGTATGTCTTTGCGCCTTCAAGTTTGTTAGGGTCAGAAGATAAATTTACTAGCTTGGACATTGTAAAATTAAATGTAAGCACCAAGTTGGATCATGCACCGAAAAAGAAGATGAGAGACACACCATACTCAAAACCACACAAAAAAGAGATTTATCGGGGCTTGGCCTTGACCCTCGTATAGTCGTTAGAGGAGAAAAATGATTGAGCTTTGCACTTGGCTCTAGTCATTTTTTTCTAAAAATTTACAATGAAACTTTCGAAATTTGACTGGTTACAATGCTCTAATAATTTTTGCCTCAAAAAATTACTCTAACCCCCCACAAAGTAACAATTAATTTGAGTTACAATTTTATCACCCCAAATTTTCAAATTGCAAAATTACACCTTATCTCTCCAAATATTGCAAAAATTACAAAAATAAATGCATCTTATTACTCTAAAATTTACAAAAATAAAATCAACTTATCACTCCACATTTACAAAAATAAAAATTTATCACCATTCCTTATCTCGCCCAAAAAAAAACTTCTCTTTCCAATAATTAAATTTACCTCTTAATATATTTTAAACTAAAAAAACATGAATCAAGTTGGAATGGAAACCGGTGGAACTTGCACAGTATTCTATGGCTGCCAGGGATGCCATCATAATTGACCAGGCCCTTGAAGCTATTCAAGGTTATGAATCGAACTATGAACCACACATTTTAACATCAGAAGCAATGAATTGGAATCCACGGGTGTTGACAATGATTTTAGTTCTCACAAACTGATGCTAGTGACGTGCTATGATGAACAATCTCATAACCATTGTATCATTGCTTCAATAGCTTGCATCGAAGTTGAGCCAAATTAAAAATTCATTCACAGGTTCCTCTCATAAAGGAGTTATTGTCCAACATTCAATAGTTGAATGCTCTAGAATGTCGTGATTTTCTCCTCACGAAGGGAAATGATCTTAGAGAGAAACTACATCGAAGAGGAATTGCGTCAAAGAGGAACTGCGTTGGATTGGGAACTTCCAATGAATGAAGGTCTCGAAGGATTCGGACTAGCGCAAGGAGCACAACCGAGCAATGAGGCTCGAGAAGTGATAGTTTTTTTTAACTACAATTTAACCCGGTTGACTGTGTCTAAGCTGGCCATCAATCTCTCAGTGGGCATGGTGATGTTAAAAGTGCAGAGATTTTTTTTTTTTTAAGACTCTGAGAGGGGAAAAATGTGTGAGCATGGAAATTTATAGGGTTGAGCTTTTCAAATATTTGTAGGTATGTGAACCATTACTTGGAGAAACTGACAAGAATCGCAAAACTGACAGGCATCATTTTTGTTGAGGAATTGACAGGCATCATTTTTTTTTAGAACAAGGGTGTGATCAACTTCTAATACTCATTCCACATCATAGAGGATTGAATATAGTTGAAAAAAATCCAAAATACAAGCTAGAGGATGTGCTCATCTCTCTCACATGATGTTGGATGCCAAGACCAATGAATAAAGGGTAATATCCTTTGTGTATATGTCATAACTAGTGCCCATGATCTTCTTGAAATAGGTTTCACTACAAGAAAAAGACCCTCTGGTGGAGGCTTTCGCAGAAGCCCCTATAAAAATAGCCCAAAAATCTATTTGTAGCGGAGGTTATTAGCGGAGTTGGGCGGGAAGATGTTTTAGCATATGTTTTTAATGGTGTGTCTATAATACAATAACACACTGGTGCATTACTATACATATACTCACCGGTGCCTAATAGCATATGGTGTACCGTGGTAGTTTTATTTTTTATAAAAATAAAAAATAAAGGTGTGCTAAGTACAGAAAATGCACAGGTGCTATACTATGATAATGACCCAGTGCTAAACTGATACACTAATGCCCTGGTGCATACGCAATATAACGCATCGTTGTGGATTTTTTACTTAAAAATAATGGTGCACTTATTATATTATAATCATCAATGTCATTAATTGAACTAAAAGGCCAGGTGCTTAATAGAGAGTGGTGCACCATCGAAGCGTTATTTTTATACAAATAAAAACAATGATGTGCCACCTATATATGACGCACCAGTGCTTACGCTTCTTGATAGCACCAAACAAATGCTAAATTTAAAAAATGTCGGTCGTAAAATTATTTTCACCATTTCAGTGCTATATTCCCACGAGGCACCAGTGTTTTTCATGTATTCAAATGCCTCGATGCATAACTACCAAAGAACTAGTGCTTATACAACTAGATAGCACTGGACAAAGGTTAAATTTAAAAAATTATGGTCGTAAAATTATTTTCATGATTTCAGTGCTATATTCCCACGATGCACCACTGCTAGTCAAATATTCAAATGACTCGGTGCAAACATAACAAGAGCACCGATATAGTTTTTTGAAAAAAGAGGTTTGCTTGGAAATGTTATGCATTGGTGTTGTTACAAGAATGCATTGGAACATGGTTAAATAAAAGAAAATTATTGGCTGTAAATTTCATTTTTACCATTTGTAGTGCTATAGAGATCTCAAGCATTGGTGCTACTCTAGCCTCACTCAAGCAACTTGTTGTCAGTGCTTCTCTTGCTCACCATCCTTCTACCCCATGCTTAGTGCATGCCTTTTGAATTTTCTCAAACGGTGGTGAAATTTGTTTTTTTCATTTACGTGTTAATTGTTCCTCCCTAACGAGAAAACGTCTAGACAATGTCTATGTTTCTCTCTAATTTAATTTTCTAGTGGATTAGAATTGCAAACTAGGTCCAAAAATCCATTAATATTTAGTTTTTTTCCTGCGTGGTGTGTTCAACAAGTTTGACTTACGCTCGTAACATTGCATGAACTTAACGCACCACAGCGTTGTCGGTGCATTTGGTAAATTAAAACGCATCGGGAAAAGCTATAATTTTTACATCGCTGCATATGGTAAATTTTACTCTCGATGCATTTATATTTACCAAATGCACTGCACGCATAATATTAAAAAAATATAGCTCGGTTTGTTAACCTAAAAGTATTATTTCGGTGTGAAAAGATTATATGCACGCATCAATGCGCAATGTTGTCTCGACATACGTCGTTGAAAATAAAAATAACCAATGTGTTTGTATGTAGGTAATGTCTATGTTTCTCTATAATTTAATTTTCTAATGGATTAGAATTGCAAATTAGGTCCAAAAATCCATTGTTTTTGAGTTTCTTTTCCTACGTGGTGCGTTCGATAGGTTTAGCTCGCACTAGTAACGGTGCACGCTATAAATTTACAGGGTGCACCACAATACAATGTATGAATTTAATGCACCACAGTGTGATCAATGTGTTTGGTAAATTAAAACACACCATGAAAAGATAATATATTTACATCGATGTGTACAGTAAAAGTTACTCTTGGTGCATTTATATTTACCAAATGCACCATATGCCTAATATTAAAAAATATATCTTGATGCATTCGATACCCTGAATGTCACGTTTCAGTGTGAAAAGGTTATACGTACAGACCGATGTGTAATGTTGTCTCAACGCACCGCGTTGAAAATAAAAATAACCAATGTTTTTGTATGTATGTGAACCAAAAGCGGTGAATCATCTAGATGTACACACCATGCCGAGTTCTTTCTTTTTCTATGGTAGACTAGTTTGGTGCATTTCTATTTTTTTGGCGCAACGGGGATGATTTTTTTTTAATTGAAAGTTATATTTCCATATTTGTAAATATTTTTTTCATTTAATAAAAAAATGTGTTTTATGTATGAGGCTGATATATTTTATATGTTAATCATGTAGTAGAGACATCAATAAACGGAGCAACAGTAGGAGAAAATGGCGAACCAATACAATATGGTCCAACCATCAGAGGCATGAGAGAGGGAGGGTGATTTATACTCTCACCCTATTACTATAGCCACCCAAGTGCTCTTGAGGAATGTTGGCCTCCTTAAGTATTATGAGGAGAATACATCCCTAAAGGAAGACTTTGGCTTGTTGGCACAACTGATTCGTTGGTGGGATGTCAACCAATAGTCTTTCCATGTCGATCATAACACATGGTATAGTCCCTTTGAGGAGAACATATATTTTATCAATAACCTATCTATGGTAGGGGATGATTTTCCCCAGTTCCCTGATGTTCCCCATGGTGTTGCAGTAGAGAGTCAACTTGTATACTCTCAGAGATATGTTGGGGATCATGTACTGTGTGCAGTAGATTTTTAGGTGTCTGGTGGATAGATACATATTGCTTCTTTTGGTGCACATGAAGTTAGGTGCCTCTGACTATTAGTGAGTACCATTTCCCACTATACTAGTGATGGGAAATGCATTAGTTTCCCTCTTTTGTTTTATGTCGATTCTTTGGTGTAGAGCCCACGATGTGATAGAATGTATGCCATTTTTGCAACAACAGCTTTCTAGGGATTTAGATAGATGTCGTGCTATTTTACATGGGAGGGAGAACTTCCCTTTAACTTTAGAGATTTTTTAATTTTTTTTTTAGAGGTTTCCAGAGATGAGGCCTACTTCTGAATTTTTCCCTCTTAGGTTGATGATTGAGCTATGGATGCGCATGTGGGGCGAGCTGATGCCCAAGAGGGGCCTGCTAGAGTATCCAGCTAGGATTTTCACTGAGGCACTGAGGCTACTGGCCAGTGAGGATGACAACATGTTTGTCTTGGTGTCATGTCTGTATGTGGGGATGGATTAGAGATATTTTCCCAACATCCTCTTCACACCGAATGAGCCTGCAGATAATAGAGGTAATATTAATGTTTTCTTTAAATTAATATAGTTTCATTTTATTATATTAATTTATTATAATCAAATTTGTTCTAGAATGTTCTTTAACTTATTTTATTAAATATTTTAATGAAATTGTCTAATTATTATTGTGTACTATATATTTTGTATACATCGATAGTTTTGTTGGGGACATGCCTCCTCCCCCACCAGAGGGATATGCAAAAATGGGCAAGGCCTTGGAGGGTGAAGCACATCCTCAGATGCAGTGGGGCGTGGCCATGTGGGCACGTAGGGATGGTGTTAGATTTAGGATGCAGTACTGCTAGTGACTCTCTAGACTTTTGGATGAAGAGGGAGTTTTCCCTGTGAGGGCTGGAGACATCAAGCATGATCCTAGGCTCCTGGAGCTTTTGAGGGACTGTTCGCATGATATCATGAGTCTTATGCATCATATCATCACAGCTACCAGGCTACTGGTAGCGAGGAGGGATGAGCATGCAACATATACGTCACATGAGTCTTCACCTAGTGCTGCCCCATGGGATCATGATGATGAGGGTGGTGATGGTGCTTCTGGTAGTACTACCCCATCGAGTCATGGTCAGGGTGTTGGTGATCCTTCTGGTAGTACTCCACCTCCTCTTTATTCACCTCCTAATCACCCAGTACTGGCAGCAGTCCCTCATGTTTCTCCTCAAAGAGCATACCGACCACCTTCTCCTCCACCTCAATATAGTTCAACTATTGAGGTAATACTTGACCATCCATCATCTTCTACTACAGACGAGGTTGCTAGTACTACATTTGTTGTATCAGATATTTTATAGTAGTTATTTGATATATATATATATATATCAGGTGCATTTTTTTTGTTCATGTTGATGTACTTAATTTATATGTCAATGTTGATGTGTATATTTTTCGGTCATATTACATATGCTCATTTAATGTTCTTGCAGATAGATGTGTATGTGATAGAAATTATTTGACATTAGATGTATATTTGAGGATGTGTGTGGTGACAATTTTAGATTACAATGCTTGTGTTTTGTTAGATGTGATCATGATGATGATGCCCTGTTAGATTATTAGATTTGTGTGCTATCTAATGACATTTATATGTGTTAGAGGTGTATATAATTAGATGATGTTAGCAAATTTGAATGTGTATTTTAAATGATGTTTATGTTTGTTAGATGGTTATCATCATGATATTATTTTTATGAAATAATATTTATTATAGATTATGTATTGGTGAAGTTATATCAAAATTTTATATATGAAATTACATGCAAAGCGACTTTAAAAAAATGCAAAGATATTTTTATAAATTACAAAGTTTAATATGGTTGAAACTATAATTGTACAATTACCATAAATATTTCTCTATTGCTTAGATAGTTCATACATATTCATTCTAACTTAATTAGTAAAATATTTCAATACTCACAAGGAAAAAATAATTGAAGGTAAAATCATTTAATTAGTTCTTAATAAGACGAAAATGTGTAACTCATTCAAATTTTAATATAAAATATTAATAATAATAAATTATTCAAAAATGCAATTTAAACAATGAAAAATTACACTATGGCCGATCTATATATAGAGATAAAAAACCACTATAGATCCATCTTAATCACGGATTTATGAAGCACCAAAAGAGATTAAATCTTTTGACATGTAAATCCTTTTTCCATTTTGCATTCTAAAAATATATTTTCATATAATGATATTGGATCCCTCTAGACTCTTGGTAGATCCATTGTTAAGATGGATCTATATTGGTTTATAAAATTCAATCTATTATTAAATTAAAAAAAATTAAGTCAATTTTTTTATAATTAATTTCAATTTAATATAACTTAAAAAATTCCATTTTAATAAAATTTAATTTATCACTAAAGTTATGAGAGTTTCAAGCAATTTAAATTTAATATTTATAGCAACTCTTACCAATTTAAATTAGAATTTTCTGTCTTTAAAGATGGGGATCAAGAAATGTAAAATAAAGCTTGTGAAGTTGTTTGTAGTCTGTGATTTGATCTATTGGAAGTTCTCCCTTAAAGAGGCAAGTGAATTTTTTTCTAGTAATAAAGATATAACAGTTTGGTGCTATTTTGGTTCTTTATTTCTATTGTGGTTTAAATTTATCTTTTTTAATAATAACTATCAGTTAAATAATACAAAATCATACTATATTAGATTTTACTTTTTGACAAATAATATATTTGATTATTTCTTAATGAAAAACTCAAGAAATATTATTTTTCCACATACTTATCACAAACTAGTGATTAAAATTCATGCTTTCACATTTCTCCTAGCTAATATTACATCATGTTTATAATTATAAATACATGTTTACTTTAAATAATTTACTTACAAATACATAAAAGTAGATATTTATTTTACATAATCTAAATAGGAAATAAAAATGCATCACCAAGTCTATTAGAAAGTCAAATAATGTCTCTTAATCACCATCACGTTATAAAAAGATGTAATCAACATTGTATACATGCATAAGACCTCCTTTTAGTTTACATATTGTTGCAAGAACTAGAATTTAAATATAGTAAACATGACTTTACCTCTCATGTCAAGAATTTAATCTTAATATTAATACACAATGTTTTCATTGTTAAAGTCCCCATCGATTTATTACTACATGATTTATATTAATTTTGATATAAAATTGAAGAAAACACATGTGAACTGATTAATAAACTAGTAAGTATCTAAATCTAGAATAAATCTTCAAGATCGTTTCCAAATTCCCTATTTTCTCATTTTGGTTATATTCTTCTCATTTTCCTATTTGAGAAGGATTGCCACCTTGAATCATTATTATCATAGATATTGTACATCATGTTTTAAACTACATTTATATTTATGGAGATATGTTGCATAGTGAAAATAAGGGAGGTTATTTTACTATATTGAAAAACTTTGATGATGGTTGTAGTAGGCATTTTAGCACACATATATAACATAGATATGATTTTCCTTCTCCATTTTCTACCACTTTGTGAGTTATTTTAGATTGATACTCACAATGTCATTTGAGAAAGGAGATAATATCAATATATTTAGATTGATACCTTCATAAAATATAATGATAAATTCATAACTCATGCTTAGAATTACAATTTTTTTATCCATCCTTATGTCTATCCAAATCATATAAAAGAATACTACTGTAAATTATATTTAAACACATTAAACAAATATGTTAATATTTTAATTTTTGAATTACAAACTACACAATTGGAAATACTTAGTTTTAAGTTTAAAAATGTTTCCATTGGAAAAAACGAGTAAAAACATTTGTGAATCTTACCAACTATATAAATGCCAACAAGATGAACAAAAAATAATATAATTAGCGAAATAAAGAAAACAAAACATACAACAATAGTATAAATGACGAAATAACACAAGTACATATCACTCTCTATTTTCATCATCATGATTATCTTCCTCACATGGGATGATAATACTATTGTTCTCAAAAATATGTTTTGATCTAGGGTTACGTCTTAATAAGATCCACCAATCCCTATCCAACACATATGGGTAAGAAAAAACCTAGTTGCAATGTTTGGGGAAAAAATAAGGCTCCCTAGCTTCATGCACATCTTTCAAGAGTTGATAGATATCGTCCCACTATTGCAATCTTCCTTTACATTATTCCGATCAAAGGTGTCCCACCACTTACACCTAAATATAAAACATTAGAATGAAGATAATTCCATTTCAATAATCTCTTGTATCTTTTCGACATAACTTAACATCCCCTGTATTATATTTTTATCGTGTTCGAACTAGATTGGTCGAACTCAATTTCCACTCCATATTCTTGTGTCCTGTATCCATTATCAACATCTTCTATGTGAAAATTATGTTCATATTCCCACATAGATGGGAACAAATTCACCTATAAAAAGTGTAAAAATCATAGTGTCATGTGTCTAATAACTTGAACATAATTAAAATATAAACCATATATGTTATAATTCAAAGGTGCATTATCAATTTAAAAATGTACAGAGATAGATTATTACCGAGTTGCTGCACCCAATCCCTATGGTTAGCGCATGCTCTTCAACACTTAGGAAATGACCGAATGCACCATATTTCTCTCTAACTTGATCAACAACCTAACTATTAGGGAATTTCATTGGCATATTTTCTTTTAAATGCTCAAGATAAGGCATGCTTCTACCATTCAATCGTCTGAATTATTTGTTGTCACTATCCCATTTCCTCCTCTTCTGTCCGTACAATGCGACCCTCGATTGTTTCGCTTCCGAACTGTAAAGAATGAATTTGTTGATGGCTTCAATTTCTGAATTTTCTAATGAAATAAAAACAACATATATAGTACATATGAGATTAAAATATGCATTGATATGAAGTTTCGTGTGAATATTTACTGTGTATGAATTTGGCAAATGATACGTCACTTACTCTTTATCATCCACCTTTTTCCATTTGTTTGGATAATACCCCATTCTCTTTTTTCTTTATCCCTTTCGTTGTCCCAAATCACTGCACTCGATGTGTTGTCGATCTTCTTGATGTACTCACTAGCATAATAGAAAGACTCATATGATATGTACCCCTCTACCATAGACCACTCAGGTTTTTCCCTTTGTTGAACAAAACCTTTCAATTTCTTCATGTACCTCTCTAAGAAGAACATCCAGCGACAAGAAACCACCCCAACTAATTCAACCTCATCTACTAGGTGAATTAGAAGACGAACCTATAAGTCCATGAAACTTGTCAGTAGTTCTTTCTCAAACATACAAACAATCACAACTATCTCTTGACACCAGCATGGAATACTAGCCATATGAATCTCCTTTGATGTGATCCAACATACAAATGTAGATAATTTAGACATGGCATGTCATAGGTCTTGGGGGAAGTCATTGTTCACACACTCACACACGAGCAAAGGATAATGACACTGCAAAGTAAATAGTACGTACAAAAATTAATTATAAAATATCATGTTGCATAAAAAAATAACATATAATAAAATCATGTTTTTGACATACATACTCTTAGAAGGTTCAAATGGTCATGTGATTTCAACCTCCACATCTGGTCTTCCATAGTGAAGCATCATCATAGTGAAGACCCATATAAATAAGGCACACTCACACCCATTATAAATTCCTTTCCCAAAGAAAGATCATCGCTCTTTAAAATCCATGGGACACCACCTTCTTTGAAATACAATGAGGGACCAACCTTGCCTCTACTTTCTTCTCTTGGCCAATGTTTCTTTTTAGTTTTTGAAGAAATAGGATCTCTCCTAACATCCAATGTGTCATTTTATTTCGATGATATGTTCCTCCATAAAGAATATGGAACATTTTTAAATATATACATGGGATCTAGTAAGTGGGAAATCTTAAGATGTTCCTAATATGGGATCTCATAAAACACATATTTCCTTTTCATCGCAATGTGAAATTATTCAACATATGTTTCAAAGGATTCTGGATCATCGAACATAGGCTCCCAATTTGAATCGAGCATTTATGCAAACTCATTCTCCTTCTCTTTCTCCTATGCTATAAGCCATTCAACTGGTGTCATTATTGTAGGCCTTTGGGTTCTCTCTGGTTTACCATTGATAGTAGATGTTGCTCTTTTATAAGGGTGTTCTTATGTGAGGAATACCCTGTAGCAACCATACAATGGATTTCATAAGTGGTTGGACCACCTAGTCTTAAGAGAAGGTCCACAACATTAACATCCATGATATCCTTTTGTTACAAGACCTGCAAAATTATTGTATACAGGGCACACTAGAAATCATGAATATTAGAACAATTGCAACGAATTAAATTGATATGTGAAATAATATTATTACATATATAAAAAATAAATAAACATGTAATTTACGATAGAAAAATCCTAACACTGGATAATCATGTATGGTGTAAGCACATATGCCATATAACATAAAAATCCTCTCTGTTTTGATGGGTTTTGATACATTTTATACATCTATCCCTTCCCATAATTCCTTCAGTTCATCTACCAATGGTTGTAAGAGGACATCCATATTCTTCACTTGTCTTCTACCAGGGACTATGAAATCCAACATAAGATGTTCATTCTTCATGGACAACCATGGCGGGATATTGTTATTGATCACTACTACAGGCCAAACATAATAGTTGGTGTTTTGGAGGGAATATGGGTTGATGCCATCCATGCCTATGCTAAGTCATAGACTTCATATGTCATCTTTAAATTTTTCAGGCCATGTATCGACTATATGCTTCATAGCTATTGAATGTGTTAGGATTTGCATAATTCCCGACTCACTTATCTGTGAG